>BPTQ01000006.1:84669194-84799131 GCA_019973895.1 Chrysanthemum seticuspe | reverse complement strand
TAAATAAATTTGGTTTCGGTAGTAAATGGAGAATGTGGATCCAAAGTTGTCTTCGCTCTTCTAGAGGGTCCATCCTTGTTAATGGGAGTACTACGGAGGAATTTCAGTTCTATAAAGGGCTTAAACAAGGAGATCCGTTATCTCCTTTTTTATTTATTCTCATTATGGAGAGCTTACATATATCCTTTCAACGCGTGGTGGACGGGGGTTTATATACGGGTATCAACCTAAATTCCAAGGTAAGTTTGTCTCATTTGTTTTATGCGGATGATGCAATTTTTATTGGTAAATGGAGTGATCTCAATATTGATACTCTTGTGAAAGTTTTGGATTGCTTCTATCGGGCTTCTGGTTTAAGAATTAATATGTGCAAGAGCAAGATTTTGGGTATTAATGTGGAGGATGGGAAGATTCAAAATGCGGCTTTTAAACTTGGATGCCTTGTTCTCAAGACTCCATTTACATATCTTGGTACGAAGGTTGGTGCAAACATGTCTAGGAAGGTAGCTTGGAAAGAGGTGATAGATAAGGTGATGTCACGCTTGTCTAAATGGAAGATAAAAGTCCTTTCCATTGGAGGTAGGTTCACTCTTTTAAAATCCGTTATTGGATCGATGCCGATTTTTCATACGTCGATATTTAAAGCCCCTTCGTATGTTCTCAAATCTCTTGAATCCATTCGTAGTCGATTTTTTAATGGTCAAGATAATAAGTGTTGTAAAGCGTCATGGGTGAAGTGGGATAATGTGTTAACGTCTAAGGATAAAGGGGGTTTAGGGGTTTCAAGCTTATATGCGTTAAATAGAGGCCTCATGTTTAAATGGATTTGGCGCTTTTACTCCCAAAAATCTTCATTATGGTCTAGAGTTATCAAAGCTATCCATGGTGATGATGGTAAGCTCGCTGGGGATGTGACAGTTGGGGGACAAACTTGTTGGACGACGATTGTTAATGAGGCGAAACGTTTGAAAGAAAAGGGTATCAATGTGGAGGACTTGATTCGAGTCAAGCTGGGGAATGGAGATTCTTTGTTGTTTTGGGAAGATAAATGGTATATAGGTGGAAGAATTAAAGACCTTTTCCCGCGGTTATATGCCCTTGAGACGCTTAAAAAAGCGACAGTCCGAATGAAAATGTCGGGTCCAAACCTTGACGACTCTTTCAGAAGGAAAGTAAGAAGTGGAGCTGAAGAATCACAACTTAATTCTTTACTGGATATTTTGCAGGATACTAATTTTCTGCCTAGGGAAGACAGATATCAATGGTCGCTTGAGAGTGACGGGGAATTCTCGGTCTCTTCTATCCGCAAGCTTATTGATGGAAAGCGTTTTCAGGAGGTAGGTAGTTATACCAAGTGGTTCAAATCCGTTCCAAACAAGGTGACCATCACAGCATGGAAGATAAAAACTGATGCGTTGCCTTCGAGATTTAATCTCTCACGTCGAGGTATGGACATTGATTCCATAATGTGTCCCGTGTGTAATCAAGGTGTGGAGACTACGAGTCACTTATTTTTTGAATGTGTCATGGCTAAACAACTCATGCGCAAGGTAACATCTTGGTGGAATGTCGACTACGAGAATGTGAGATCTTACGAGGAATGGCACACATGGATGGTGTCAATTCGGCTCCCAAATAAGCTGAAAAGTATGATGGAAGGTGTTTTCTATGGTTTATGGTGGTCAATCTGAAATTTAAGAAACAAGCTCCTGTTTGATAACAAGATCCCCAAGAAGGCGTTAATTCTTGATAATTTAGTGTCTTTGTCTTTTAATTGGTGTAAGTATAGATGTAAAGCATCGCTCAAATGGGACGATTGGCTTAAGAACCCTTATCTTATTTCTGTTTGATCTAGCTCCTTGCTAGCTTAATAAATTGCCGTTCCAAAAAAAAAAAGTGTGTTTACCTTTTAACACGGGTCGTGTTTGCAGAATGGTGACAATTGAAGTTTGGTTGACGGTAAGGCATACCCAAACGACACCGTTGTAATACAAAAGTAAACAAAAAGGTGAACTGGCAACTTAGGCGGTTAGGCCTGCAAAGGTTAAAACAACAATGAGTAATCGGGTTAGTCCTAGCTTCCTTATTTATTTTCACTATACAATCCAATATTTACTGAGTTTTTTTTTTTTTTTTTTTTTTTTTTTTTTTTTTTTAATAATTTTTTTAGGATGTGATCATTTGTGTCATAGGTGCCAGCTTTAGAACATAACACCAAAATAAAGGGAGAAAGTCTTTAGCTCATCAAGTATATTGACGCTAACTTTGAGGGACCATCTAATGTAAGATTTCATAATAATCTTTTACTGACAAAAATCGTGGTTTTAGTCGTTAAAAATACTTTCACATAATCAGTTATTAACACAAAACCATAATATACCCTTTTGAGATCCATTATAGGTTTTTGTCATCTTTAATATATATCTTGTATGCGTGGCTATTTATGTATTCTTAAAATAAATTAGCTTTAGGCATCCATTTCTTCAAGCTGATAGGTGCGGATCGAATAAATCAAGGACCAAAACCCCTTTCATACCCTTAATCGAAGCAAAATTGAAGAAAAAGAGACTCTTAAAGTTCATCATTACTCGAACTAAGCCATACTTCTTTTATGCATTCTTAACATAGTACCAAAACATTCTATAAACACTTAGGAACACTACATTTTAAAAAAGTCCTTTTGGTTTTCTCTGCATGCCAATTGATTTTAAGTAGGGGTGGCAATCGAGTCGTGTTCGTGTTAACCTATTCGGGTTCGCGTGTTGACGGGTTAGTATAGTCCTTACCCAAACACGGCCCATTTATTAATCGTGTCAAGAAACTCAACCCTAACCCAAACCTGCATAACACGTGTAACCCATTTGTGACCCGTTTAACCCATTTAAGTAAATAGGTCAAGCAGTGAATAAAGTTGATAGTTTGTCGATTTAACTAGTTTAAACTCAAAAATGATATAAGGATCTAAAATATTATAAGAATAACATACAAATAACTATGTTGCAATTTTCTGAATTACAAGCGTCAATTTTCATGATATCTAAGGTATAAAATTATAATTCACTCATATTAAGTAAATAACAATACATTTAATCCACATCCAACATAAAAACCAGGTTATATATTTTATTTTTAAGATCTTATATACTTAAACGGGTTCACGGGTTTACCTGTTTAATACTTACTCAACCCAAACACGACCCGTTTATTAAACGGGTTAGACGGGCTGACCCGTTTTTGACCCAAACCTATTTATCCTCAACCCAAACCTGTTTAACTTCGTGTCGGGTTCGTGTCGTTTATCGTGTCGTGTCAAAAGTTGTCACCCCTAATTTTAAGTAAGTGGTTATATGATAATTTAAATTTTCCATATGGAACCATCTTTCAACCTTTATATACAAATAGTTATGAACATTCAATGTAAACTAAAAACGCCAATAATAATAGGGAACACTCCCCTACAATGTGAGGGTTTTTACTTGACATTGTGTATTCATAATTATGTTTGTAAAGCTATAAATATGGTTCGCTATGAAAAGTGCAATTTGTCTAACACAAGACTTACTTGAAATCGATAGACAGATAGAGCAAATAAAAAGTATTAATGATTAACCTATGAGCCAACTTCGGGTTATGAAACATTTCCTGCACATATAATCTTACCAAAAACTCAAAATCCTACAACAACATTCAAGTTCAAATATAATCCCGTCAACTTATTTACTTTGTGTCCAACAATATTAGACATACTAGAACAAATAGAATCACCATATTAAGCTATACATTCTCTACATACAATAGTGGATCAAAATACATAGGCAAAGCACATAACTCCATACTCCAAATGAATGATTATGTTCCAATTGCAACATAGCATAAACACTAAAACATTTTATTCCTATAAGAAATCAAAATCATAATAAATGGTAAGAAAAAAAACTAACCTTAATAGCCCATACAAATCCATAAAACTTATATATTTGATTTTTCTTTTGGTTTTTTTCATTCTTTGAATACCTATCACTATGCCTAGGAACAATATTCACCGTCCTTTTATAGAAATGTCTTCATAGATACTCACCCTATGGATAATCATTCCAAGAAAAAAAATCCTCGACTAATATCAAATTATGATCAAGAATGTTGTACCTTGCCTCACGGCCCATAAATACAATAGTTGAGACTATCAAAAAACAAACCTTAACTGCATCCGCATCAGATAATCCGCCCTACCATTTATCATCCTTCAAAAGATTCAAAAGGTCATCTCTCTTAACTTTCTTAGACTTTTGACCAATTTTGTTTTTAGGAAAAACACCGTCACAAAAAGGACTATGTGCTACACCTATATCAGTTTCATCTTTAGAAACTTTCCCACAAAGAAAACCAGTAATTAAACAAAACTCTTGACGTCCAAAATGCAACAAGTTATTACCAAATTTGTAATTAATTGGAGAGTAATCATCAAAACTAGGTTCTAGAATGTATACATGAAGTTGAAAAAGTAGTTTAGCAAATGGTTATCATTTGAATTTGGTGGAATATTAAAACATGGCACGAAAACCGTTGTTCTAAACAACATATTACATTTTTCTTTGCTTACCAACTGAACTTTAATCCTTGGAAGAAAATATAGCAAAGATCTAATGGTGACCTTGACATCGTAGATTTGGTTTGAATTTTCCATTTAAAGGTCATGACATATTTATTTAGGGTTAGCAAAGATCTAGGGTTTGTTTAAGGTTAACAAAGATCTAGGGTTTGTGTAGGGTTAGCAAAGATCTAGGGTTTGTGCAGGGTTTGTTGTGGGTGGAAACAAATCAAGGGTTGGTGTTGATTTTGGAATCGGATGGTGTTTTTGAGGTATGACGGGTGAAGAAGATGAAGTGATTATGGGTGTGTGTTTGTGTGTTTGAAGAGTGTATTTGATTTGTATGTTAATAATTTTTGTGTATCGTAAAAGTGTAAAAAAAATTCTTGTTTAAATTATTTTGGCACACAAATCGAGATTGATTAAGAGGTATAAAAAAATATAAAGTGTACTTCTCACCTACCGGTTGCCCAATAAATCAAATTTAAGCCGTCAGTCACCCAACTTTTGAAAGTTTTACTTTTTTTTGACTAAAAGACAAAATACAAATCGCCCAACTTTGGTCGCTCAAGAAATCAGTTGAGATAGTAGCTTACACACCTAGTACCAAGTACTTACACTAGATGTACTTGTGTTGTATTTGGTTGGGACACATGTCACTTATTTAATATGGTAGAGAGTCGCCCGAGTACCCCCGATTTAAATGAGAAGTTAATTTTTTGGGGCATCTATTGCATACACTTTCAAAAGTAAAGTAAAAATGGAGTTTTATCAATGGAAAAAGGGTTGTCTTCTTTTGATAGCTCTTATTAATTTGATTTGACAGATAGATACGTATCTCACCCCATATCACCAAACCATTGGACATATCACTTCACATATACACCAAGAATAAAATCTATACTACATATAAAATATGCATCCAGTTTCTTGAATTTTGAATTCCTTAAACTTAATATTGACTTTATTGACTTTTGAGCCGAATATTTCGTATTTATGAGCCATGAAATTTTTTTATATCTCAGATATAGTTTCTATGGTTTGGCAAATTGCTTTTGACTTTGATCTATTATATATGGTGAGATGAAAATAACTTTTGATGTTTGAAACTTTTGATTATAGATGCATATTCAAATTTTTCGCTAAAAATTACGTTGTTGTGTTACATGTATTCGTCTCACAAATCATTTTTGTTTAATGTTTTTTAAAGATTTCATGTATAAATGTTAATCAAATACAACTAACCAAGCTAGGGTACAATCAATTTATGCACCAATACCTATGTATATTGACGGGTCAACACATAAAGTCAATGTAATCTTTAAAACACCCATTTAGTAGAAAAAAATATTACGAGTATTAACAAAACACAATGTACAAACTAAACAAGACGCTAAACACTCCTTAAAATTCTGAAGACATTTCATGAATGATTTTAAATAGCACAACTTTTTTTGCAAATAGTACCAACTTATGAATCATAAAAAAGTAACAAGTTCGTATATCTTATTTTTGAACTTTCAAAATTAAATAAAAGAAAAAAAAATGCTTAAAGTGGTTTTGGATTAGATATCATCAACAACCTCATAATTTCAATAATTTACCGTAACAACAAAAAGATTCTCCCCATCTATAAATTTATTGTCATCGTAAACAAAAAATAATAATAATTAAAATTAAAAAAAATTAAAAATAAAAAATAAAATAAAAAAACTTTGTCCACCGAAATTATCAATTCGTAGATGTCACTAAATTGTTCAATTGTTTCATAATCTTCATCTACTGCCATCCGCACTTAATATGTAATATACATTTGTTTAAATCGCGTACTGGATGTACAAAATACTAAAAAAAGTTAATTAGTATTAATGATCAGTATAGTTCAAGGTTTAAAATACAAGTGAGTGAATTACAATTTACATTTACAAACTAAATTAGCAATCTCCTTGACCTTAATACCTACTTTGCAAAGTTATATAAAACAAATTTACGACAAAATGAATAACTATCTTATATATCCAAGTCCAATTTACCCAAACACAAGCACACAAAATCTGTAACTCTTTCACAAGCATTAAGAAATTTGGATTTTGGAATTTATCACTTGCTCAACCACACTAACATCTTCTATTAAATTTTTGCTCCATTACCACCATAGCATTAATTTTGCTCCATTATCACCATAGCCATTGATGCAATTTACACATGTTATGGATTCCATAACTGCCTAAATTCTCGGTATGATGAGCACCAAGATCCATTGCATCAAGTCTCCCTAACCTCAGTCCTCCATCATACTCTAAATTCTATAATGACTTTTGATAATAAGGCAAAAAGAACAAAGCACAAAGTATGAAAAAAGGAAATGCTGATCTAACCGTTAACACGATCTCGTTGGCTCCTGAAGCGACTACTATCTTCCACCGCCACTGTCGTCATGCAAATTTGACCGTAGGATCGGAGTCGAGGTCCGTCTACTAAGTCGTCCCTGCTACATGAGCAGTGGCGGAGCCAGCCAAGAAACCAAGGTGGTTCCTTGATTTGGTCAAGGCGAAACTTTAACTTCTCAACGATCCAACCTGGCAATTTTCAAGTCGGGTCGGATCCATTTACAAAATAGTGTTGGTTTTGGACACAAGGCACAAACAATGCTCATGATTTCTTACTTCATATATGGAGTACTTAAAATCTTTCTTGCTCAATAGTGATGTGGGATAAAAAAATTCAACTAAGAAAGAAAATATTTAAGAAAAAAAGTAAAAGCAATGTTATAAAACTTAGGTCATGTATTCTCAACTCTCAATATAATATATTGCTCTCACCAAATATATAACATGAGAACAAAATATAGATATACACCATAGCTTTAAACATAATCACATTCGGCAGGAAAGCATTTTTACCTACAAAATGTACTTAACAAGTTAACATAGTTGGAGTTAAATAGTCTAGAATCTAGACAGACAAATTATCTTTAGAGTTAATTGTATTTTTGGTCCCTATGGTATGGCCAAATTACAAGTTTGGCCCTTAAAACTTTGAAAGTGCAATAATAGTCCCCAATTTGAAGTTTGGATTGCATTTTTGGTCCTTAATCAGTGTGAAATGACCAAATTACCCTTGTCTTCTCTGAATAAGACAAAGGGTATTTTAGTCATTTCACTTTATCCAGGGACCAAAATTGCAATCCAAACTTCAAAATGAGGACTATCATTGCACTTTCAAAGTTTTAAGGACCAAACCTGCAATTTGGCTATACCACAAGGACCAAAAATGCAACTAACTCTTATCTTTATAAATGAAAGTTAGTAATCCATTAAATAGTTGGAAAATTTAAATATGATCGTGATGAAAACTCAATAAATAACTTTACGTAGCGTTTGGTATGCATGAATAAAGGTTGTAATGGAATAGATCATTACAGTGAAATAAAAAATTGTTGTTTGTTTTAAATCTTGTAATGGAATGGTTTATTCATTAGTTCATTCCATTACGACAATAATTACCAATTTCATTACATAGCCACCCCCTAGTTTTTTCTCATTCCATTACGACATGGAATCAATTTTGCCATATTTCATTTATTTCATTCCTTTCTAACATCTATTGCATTGTACCAAATGATTCGCTCCAGATAGTCAGGTTTATCACACAAATCAACTACTTGTGAATGGTCAACCGTAATAAAAGTCAAACAGTCTAAAACCAATGCAATTTCCCTTGGAATTTAGTGGATTCCCGGGTCGTTAAGTCCCACGGAGGATTAATGGTGCTTAAAAACGTTCAGATGTCGAATGATCACTAAGGATAATGATCAGTAAGGATTTTGGTAGATAATTACACTACTGATTGATTGGAATGTATTTGGATACAGAATTGTAAAGCACAACAATCAGATTAAACAAACGTAAATACGTACGTTTATTAAGATTTACGTAATAAAACGTGAAATTTAAGAAATAAAAGGCCTACAAATATGAAAAGGATATTTTTACAATCCTAATAATAAAAGAAAATTATTGGAAAATTAAAATTATTTTTATGACTATTTATCTAATTATTATTAATTAAAAACTATTTTTAACTATTTAATAATACTCTAAAATATAATAAAATATGAAATAAAGCTAAAAAAGTTAAATTATGACTTAGAAAAATCTAAAATATTATAAAACTAATTTTGAAACTGAAAATATATTTTTTACACTTTTCATCTATTTATTATTAATTAATCACTATTTAAAATACACTTAAATACAAGAAAATACAAAATTAACCTAGAAAAATAAAATTTTAACTTATAAAAATCTAAAATATTATAAAACTAATTTTAAAACTGAAAAGATATTTTTTTATGTTTTTTATTTATTTATTATTAATTATTTAATACTTTTTAACTATTTTAAATTCTGATAAATACTAAACAAACTAGGAAAATTATGAAATTTTTTCTAAAAATATACTATGATGACAGAAAGTTAAGAAAATTATAAAAACAGAGAGTGCTTAATAATAAGCTGAAAAGAAAAATTAAAAAGCTAATTTCTATTAAATAAACGCTATCACTATTTTTAAAATGATGTTTTTGTGTTTTTTCTTTTATAAACCTATTTAACTACTGATTATAAGCAACTTTAATAAAGACAAAAGTTTTGGAACTTAAAAATAAGCAGTTGATGAGCTTATGAGCACAACAGTTTAGCTTATGAGCTTATTTTGATTTTTTAAGCTCAAACAAGCTTCACAGTTGGAACAAAAGGTGAAATAAGATATAAATAAGCTAAAGCTACTTATGTTAAGCTAAAAAATACAAAGGACTATACTGATAAGTTTTTAATAAGCTAATAAGCACTTACTCTAATCCTATAAACCAAACAGGCCTGCAGTGTTTTTCTAGGCCAATTTAAGCTAAGGGCAAAAGCTCCAAAGTGAAAATGGACACTGGAACTAACAAGCTGGTTAAGTGAGCTTCTCAGAAAACCAAAGTATGCAAGGTGGGACCCACTATTAAGCTCTGTGTGAGCTTGTGAAAGAGCTTGTAAACCACTGAGTGTTCAGTGGATACAAGGAATGGGACAAACTAAAAGCTACTTGCAGCCCTATCAAATAAGCTAGAAATTAAAAAATTAAACTTGGAACTTTAAGATAGCTAGGTTATCTACACAAAAAGCTAAAGCACACAAGCTGGGACTCACTAATGAGCTTTTGACAAGCTTATGAAGTAAGCTAGCTCAACTGTGCACATGGGAGGTTTTTGAAAAAGTGTCTAAAATAAGCTAAAATTTAAGCAGTTTATAAGCTGAACTAAAAATTATAAAAAATACTATAATTAAGATGAGCAACTAAATAATATTAACCTAAGAGCTTAAGTCCTAAATCCTAACAGTAAGATCACAATAAAATTAACAAGTTTATTCAAAAACTGAAATTAAGAAAATTTGACTTTTTATGAAAACCAAATAAGTTGACTAATATGAACTTTGGATTGATTCTACTTACTGATTATGATGTAATAAGGTGAATTAAGACTGGTTTGATCAATTTTAACAACTTAGGAACATGATAGCATGATCATGGAACATGAAAATCCAACAGTTAATGAACAAGATGTGATCAAAGGTTATTTTGACTTTTATACTAATGAGGACAGGTTTTTAATGTTTCTTTGATCTATATTGACCTAATGTAACATGCATCAACCAAGAACAACAACATGAACAACCACTAACACAGTTAACCAAGCAAATCCAAACAACCCTTTATAAAACTGTTTTGAAGCTTTTCAAAACATAATACTGATTTAAGCCATAAAACTGATTTATAAGAACATTTAATGGTAAAAGAAACTGATTTAAGCACATAAACACTAAAAATAACAACTAAGACCTATAAATTACTATATTGCAATATTGATAGTGAAATGATGAAAACTAAACAACTGAGAAAACTAAAGAACAAGCAGCCTATTTTAAGTAATAACTTGACTTATCAACACCAAAGAAACATGAAATCACAGAGATAAGCAGTGTATAAGCTTTTGAACAGTGAATGGCTAAAATAAAGAAATAAGCTTACAAATTGATTCCAAGCTTACAACTGAGAACCAAAGCACAAGACAACAACCTATAGCTTCCCAAGAAGCACTAAACCAAAGACAATCCAAAATCAACCCTGCTCCATCTTCTTGATCATTTCTTCATTGATTTTTTATTTATAACTAATTTTTTTGGTATTTTTGGTAATTTTTGAATTATAGTTCTAAACTGATTTTAAAGGTATCTAATAGCTTACATAAGCTATATAAGGAGCTTATATGAGCTTATAAATCCAAGACAACAACTAAAAACAACATTCGAACATATTGAGATTTTAAGCTTGAAAATGATACTGAAACTTGAAATTGCTTATTGAAAAAGATTTACAATACACTGATATTGATAAAAACAGTACTTGGAAGCTTAAAATTACACTGGAATTTGAAAATTAATTAAAACGACATACATTAACTAAATTAAAACTAGATACTCTTCTACATTGCTCCAATCCTCTTTATATTGATCTTTTAGGCTCTTGTCGACATCTCTGAATCTTTCCCACTTATTTCCAACCATTGGATCTTTCAAACTCATCATATTCGTCCATTTGGAAATTTGGCGCCAAAATATCTATTTGAGTGGGAGTAGCAGATTAAAGAATTGTGGGTGTTTGTGGATGTGTAGGGGACAATTTAGATAGCTGGGAAAGGTGGTGGTGAAGTGGAAAGGTGGTGAAAACCACCCTGGTTTCTGGGATGCAGTTGTGGGAGAGGAGGATGAACAGTAGTGGTGGTTTTGGCGCGTTTGACTGTGTTTGACCGAGTATTAATAATAAAGGAAGGTGGGCTGGACATGTAGTTGGGCCAGGATATGGATTTGGGTTTGATAATAAAAGGGTCCGGTTTGTTTTGTAGCTTAATAACACAAGGACCATTTCTGTAATTACTGCAAACTTGAGGGACTGAAAATGTGACTTTTCCAAACTTATCAAAAGGACTGAATATGCCAAACTTTAATAGTGCAAGGATAATATTTGATAATTTTCCATTTTTTAAATATCCGAGGACTATTTTTGACATTTTTCAAACTTGAGGGACCAAAGTTGTCATTTTGCAATTTTAAATTTCAAGGATCAAATTTGACAACTCAAGAATCCCTAGGGACTTTAAATAACATTTTTCTTTATTTTGATTTACCAGGGACTAGATTTGACAACTTTTGAAACTTGGGGGACTAAAATTGCCAATTATGCAAACTTGATACGTTTTTCACCTGATTTTGATATTTTTGCATTTAAAACACATAAAACACTTATTTGTGATATTTTTATCATTTTGATGCATTTCTGAGTGTTTTCAGATGTTTTTGCAGTTTAAATGGTACAAAAATGATGAGTATTTGCACACTCATCAATCCACAACACTAAACTATTGCTAGTCCATAGCAATCTTTTATGAAAATTTAATGGATTTCATCTCTTTACCAAAAGCCATTACTTCTGGAGTAGCCAAATGTTTCAGTTCAAGTAAGAACCTTGGTACAATGATAACCAAAAGATTTTGAGCAAATCACCAGCTTTCAACGGTTTTGATTTGTCTTTACCAGAAACCGTTTGCTTCTAGACTAGCCAACTCTTAACTAATTAAAGATATGGGGAGTTGAATACCATACAATTTTAGGCAAATTGTAAGCCATAAACGGATTTGATAAATCTTTACCAAGAGCCGTTTGCTCCTGGATTAGCCAATCCTTATGTGGGTTAGACATGGTGGACTGATTACCATTTGTTGTGTTTAGTACATAGTACTTCCACTAAAATTTTTTTAAAATTTGGCCATTTTGGGGGAAAAAGGGACTAAAAGGGTACATTTATGATCAAATTCGCCATAATTCCCCCCCCCCCCCCCACACTTAGAAATGAATATTGCCCTCAATATTCAAAGTACCGGCGGTTATGCCGAAACATAGAACGTAAAAGGGAAATACTACGGCCATTATTTTTGTGATACATATACACATTTTTTTTAAGACTTTATATACAACAGCGGGGGGCAACACCCCCACACTAGGGTGGTACTCACGGGTGAAAACCCATGCGGTGTGCTACTGTTTTTGATTACCGAGTCGCTAGCTTGACTCGATCCCCGTATTCATTGGTTCATGGGGGAAAGTTTGTAGATCCGGGACAACCACATGTGGAATGTCCTCTCCAAAATAGTGCTTCAATCGATGTCCATTCACTTTAAAATTTGGACCATCGGGTTGAGATAACTCAATGGTTCCATATGAAAATATTTTAGTGATGGTGAATGGTCCAGACCAGCGGGTTTTGAGTTTTCCCGAGAAAATCTTCAATCTTGAATTGAAAAGAAGGACTCGATCACCGACGTTGAAAACGCGGTTCTTGATTTTGGAGTCATGAATCTTCTTTGTCTTTTCTTTGTAGATCAAAGAGTTCTCGTATGCTTGATCACGTAGTTCATTTAATTCATTCATTTGAACTTTCCGATGATCACCAGCTGTCTGAATATCGAAGTTTGCATGTTTCAAGGCCCAGTATGCTTTGTGCTCAAGCTCAATCGGCAGATGACATGCCTTTCCGTACACTAGCTTGTATGGAGTACACCCGATTGGTGTTTTATAAGCTGTACGGAAGGCCCAGAGTGAGTCATCCAGTTTATCCGACCAGGATGCACGGTTTTCGCCTACTATCCTTTCCAAAATTCTTTTTATACCTCGGTTAGAAACTTCCACTTGCCCACTTGTTTGTGGGTGGTACGCAGTAGAGAGACGGTGGGTTACACCATACTTTTGCATGACTCTATCAAACTGGTCATTGCAGAAATGCGTACCACGATCACTGATTATAGCTCGTGGAGTTCCAAACCTAGCAAAAAGAGATTTTAAAAATTTCACAACAACTCGGGCATCGTTGGTAGGTAAAGCTTTCGCTTCAACCCATTTTGACAAATAGTCAACGGCCACAAGTATGTATTTGTTTCCTCGAGATGATGGAAATGGCCCCATAAAGTCAATGCCCCAAATGTCAAAGATCTCACATACTTGAATGGCGTTTTGCGGCATTTCATTTCTTTGAGAGATATTTCCGTGACGTTGACAAGCGTCACAGGTTTTGATAAATTCGTGGGCATCCTTGTAAATAGTGGGCCAATAAAATCCGGAGTCAAACACCTTTTTGGCGGTGTAGTTTGGACTATGATGGCCACCGGTGGGTCCAGCATGGCAAGCTTTGAGAATGTCCATAGCTTCCTGTCCATAAACACACTGTCGGATGACTTGATCCGCACAGATTTTGAATAAGTAGGGGTCGTCCCAGAAGTAATGTTTAACATCTTTGAAGAATTTGTTCTTCTGTTGGGTCGACATTCCTTTCACTATGAAGTTACCCGCATGGTAATTTGCGAAGTCAGCAAACCATGGGGTAGTAGAGCTTCCACGAAAAGAAACCGCATTGAGTGTCTCGAGAGGAAATGTTTCATTGATTTCCTTTTTCTCGAAAACATCTTGGTGAGGGTTTTCTAGACGGGACAGATGATCAGCAGCCAGGTTCTCAGCTCCTTTTTTATCACGTATAATGATATCAAATTCTTGCAGGAGGAGAACCCAACGGAGCAATCTCGGTTTTGCATCTTGTTTTGCAAAGAGATATTTGAGAGCCGAGTGATCCGTATACACCACGCATTTGGTCAAGATTAGGTATGGCCAAAACTTCTCAAACGCATACACCACGGCTAGTAGCTCTTTTTCTGTGGTGGTGTAATGGGTTTGAGCTTCAGTCATAGTCTTACTTGCGTAGTGGATAGGCTGAAAATGCTTGGATCTACGTTGCCCCAGGACTGCACCGATAGCAAAATCACTTGCATCGCACATGAGCTCAAAAGGCAAGTCCTAGTCGGGAGCAACGAGAATGGGTGCTTCAGTAAGCTTTTTCTTTAATGTTTCAAAAGCTTTGATGCACTCGGGTGAGAAGATAAAAGGAGCATCCTTCTCAAGGAGATGAGTCATAGGCCGGGCGATTTTAGAAAAATCTTGTATGAATCTGCGATAAAAACCGGCATGACCTAAAAAACTCCTAATACCTTTGACGGTAGTAGGATGAGGCAATTTAGCGATAACATCGACTTTTGCTCTATCAACCTCAATCCCGTTTTTTGAAATTTTATGGCCAAGGACTATGCCTTCTTTGACCATAAAGTGGCTCTTCTCCCAATTTAGACAAAGATTGGTGTCTTCACACCGTTTGAGCATTTTTTCTAAATGGGAGAGACATGTTTGAAACGAGTCCCCAATAACCGAGAAGTCATCCATAAACACCTCCATTGTTTCCCCGATCATGTCGTGGAATATGGCCATCATACATCGTTGGAACGTGCCAGGAGCGTTACATAAGCCAAAATGCATACGTCTGTAGGCAAAAGTTCCGTATGGGCAGGTGAATGTGGTTTTTTCTTGATCCTGTGGATCAATGGGGATCTGAAAATACCCCGAGAAACCATCCAAGAAACAATAGTATTCGTTCCCTGCTAATCTCTCAAGCATTTGGTCCATGAAGGGTAGAGGAAAATGGTCTTTACGGGTGGCGTCATTCAACTTACGATAGTCAATGCAAACACGCCATCCCGTTACCAATCGAGTTGGAATTAACTCGTTATTTTCATTTGAAATAACAGTTATGCCACCCTTTTTAGGAACACAGTGAATTGGGCTAACCCAAGGACTATCTGAGATCGGGTAAATTAATCCTGCATCAAGAAGTTTGAGAACCTCTTGTTTAATAACATCATGGATTTTTGGATTTACTCGTCTTTGATGTTGAACTGCTGGTTTGAAGTCATCCTCCATCAAGATTTTGTGAGTACAAAACTCAGGGTTGATACCCTTAATGTCGGAGAGTTTCCAAGCAATTGCTTGCTTGTGTGACTTCAAAACCTTTATGAGAGCAGTTTTTTCATCTTTACTCAAATCTCTAGCAATAATGACGGGTAATTTATCATCACCCTCAAGAAATGCATATTCGAGATGAGGTGGTAAGTCCTTAAGTTCAACCTCAGGAAATTCTTCAGTTTTCTCAACTGACTTGACTTCCTTGTTATGAAGCTCATCGGGAAGGAGTGGAGGAGAAGTGTCCTGATTTAACAACTTTTCACGATGAATTTCTCCATCCAGATTAATCTCATTGTTATTAACCTCATCTGGAATCGAATCACTTTTATGAGAGATTGATGATGGATCATCATTGAGCAACTTTTCAAGGAGAAGAATGTCCCCCTCGATGTCAATTGGAGCATGATCAATTTCCCATGAAACCGAATCACTAGACAGGTATGCTTCAATCTCTTTTAAGATGAAGTCGCTTCCCTCAAACGGAGTGAGAGAAGGGGTAGGATCAGAAATGATAGGTTGAGAAGATGTGATGGGATCCCCACTCACAGAATTATGAGAATAACCAAGAAGCTCTTGAGAGTACTCCTCTGAAGCAACATCAATAATATCTATTCGGTTAACCGATTCAGCATCATAATTTGAGGAGTACCTCGAAGTTTGATCGAGGTTAAAGGTAACAGCTTCATCACCCACACGTAATGTGATTTCATGCTCAAATACATCGATAAGGGCATGGCCCGTCCTTAGGAATCCTCGTCCAACAATGAGAGGAACCCGTGGATCAGCATCGAAATCAACAACTACAAAATCAGCTGGAAAATGGAACTTTCCTACTTCCACAAATACATCCTCGGCTATGCCAAGTGGACGTGATATTGAACGATCTGCAAGCTCGAGAGTCATGCATGTAGGGGTAAGTTCTGGAAGAGAAAGTTTCTTCCATACTGAATGAGGCATCAGGTTAATGCTTGTACCAAGATCTGCTAAGGCAAAGCATTCAACCATTCCTGGAAATACACAAGGTAAGAGAAATTTTCCAGGATCTCCAAGCTTATCGGGTGTGACAACTCGTATTTTCAGGTCATACTTCAAAACATTATTCATGCTTCATCATTTATCGTTTATTGTAAACTGGGTTTACGAGCATCAAATTCGCGTAACCTTAATGGTTTAGCTGCGAATTCATGATCATATCATCGAGGACATTTCATATAGACTAGGTTTAGTCTACATTTCATTGGCATCATTATCATCATATTAGTTCATGCATGGTTTTGCATATTACATTAAACGTATAACTTTTATTAAATAAACGTTATCGCGTAATTAATTATTTTGAACAATTGATCCGATACTTTCAAAAATTATTTCGATATATTTTTATACTCATATTAAGTTTATAAAAATATTATTAGTAGTTTACCCGGTGTTTTAAATTTATTTTGTATATAAATTGTTAAATTTATATAGTTAAGACGGTTTTATAAAAACGAAACGATAATTATTATTTCACTCAAATTTTGCAAGAAATGTATGCTTATAATTTTTATGACATCAATATGTTTTATTTTGACCCGTTAAAATTTATTTTTAGTTAACGCTACCTTAAATACTCAAATGTGTATACAAGTTACTACATATCTTAAATTAATTTCACCTTTCCTTACACTTATCTACATCTAACTACTTAAAATGCATCTACCTTTTTCTTTCTTTATGGTTGTCGACCAAAATGGTGAGTCACAAAGGATATTTGCATAATATCTACTAGTCTTTGTATTATACTAATAAAACATACACATTTCACTTCATTTTACAAAGTGTTTCAAGATCAAATATCTTCTTTCTCTTTCTCTCTTCCAATTCGGCAGCCAAGGAGACCAAAGGAGGATCATCTCAAAATTTTCAAGACAAGTTTATTTAAAAATAGTATCACTTGTTGTATAGGTTTTGCAATAAAAACCTCAAGTGATTAGGAAAAACCCTTTGTCCTTAAACCTCATCATATTTCTTGTAAGCATTCATATTCATATTTTTATTTCACATTCATTATTATGGTCATATCATTTTATTTGAGAAACATGCAAGTTATGTGATGTTTATACCACTTTCTAAGGTTTTTAATGTTTTTAAGTGTTAAATATATATAATCCATCCTATAATTACTCCTTGTTATATATTATTTTTGGTGATGTCTAGGAACCCATGACACCCTAAGAAGGTGTATGGTAGGATTAGAATAGTTTCGGAGTTGTTTTGAATGGGTTAGAATAGGTTTGGCGCGAGAAAAACTCATTTCGACACGTTTTGAAAAGGGTCTGTCCTTATTTTGAAATTCTGGAAAATCCGACAGTAGGTAAAAATTTTTGGCCTAGATATTTAGAAAATATACTTTAAAACGAAACCGTGGCCGCTTGAACGGATTAAAATGGAGTTATAACGAAGAAGTTATGAATTTTTCAATTTGGCGACGAAAAATATAAATTTCTGGAAATTTCAGCAACCATTATTTATTTTATACGAGTCAAAAATGAAGCTTCGGCGTTGTAAATTATGTCGACTTGTTAAAAATATGTTAGTATACTTCGATACAAAGCTAAGGATCTTTAAAACGTAGAAAACGGATTTGTAACGACTAAATTATACACTTTTACAAAAGTTGCCGTAACTTTTATTATATAAGAAAAACTAACTTGATTTCTAGTAGACAAGTTTTGCGGCAAAAACTAGTACCAAGTTAAAGGTTGTTTTTAACATTGATATAGAACTTTTCATAAAGTAAAGTCTTCTAGTAAAAGTGAAATCGCCAAGTATACTTTCCAAAATGTCTGATCGTTTGATTAGCGGAGTTGTAATGAATTAATTACGGTCGCTTAAACTTTGCCGAAAAAACCATCCTTAAACTATATTTTGGACTAAAAGTACCATACTTAACCTCTAATTTTCTTTATGTACGAGACCTCTAGGACGAAAACTTAAATGCTAAAACTTTGAGATTATCATACGAGCTTCCCAAAACCGTTGACTTTGTTTCCTAACGCTCGACGTGCACCATTTTACGACTAGCTTTTAGAGGCCGTTTTTGTCACTTTCATGGAAATATCAATGACATTATTTTACGACGAAAAGTTATATTCTCTTAATAAATCACCAAATGATTATCGTCGGATATCATTTCAACTTAAATACATGTGAAGTAATTTAAAAATGGTCAAGACATTAAAAGATTATATTTTCGACGAGAAGTATTGTTTTCAAAAAATCATAAGTGGTATAAATATCATCCGAATTGCATGCATAACATTACATCATGACTTATTACATATCATATCATTCATAATAGGTCAGTTTCGAGATTCACGCTACATTTCAGTGTATCCACTTTTGCCATTACATCATCATTATCATTGCAACAGGTGAGTTTTCATAGCCCCGATTTATTCAAGTTTTTACTTATTTCAAACCTACGGGGGAGAATACATTGCACATCATTTTTACTACGATGCCAAGTATATTCAAATTCATTACATTGCTTAAGTTACCTTATTGCCAGTTAAATATCCCCATTTCATAATCATGAACCGTTAATTTCATAGAAGCGAGGGTGAGTGGATAGATCTATCGAGGGTGACACCTCCATCCGGGTTGGCGGATTCCAACCGGACGGATGCATTTCATTTCATTATCATTATTGAGTTGTTTGGCAAAACACTCTGTTGGGGCGAACATCAGTCAAGCTTCGGTGTCATGTGCTTAAGCAATTGTATCATTTTGTGGCGACATTGTCATACATAATTTATACTTGTGGTAGTCGTATTAAATATTTACATAAACTCTATGAACTCACTCAACCATTGTGTTGACACTTTTAGCAATGTATTTTCAGGTAACTAAGGCATTCACTTCATGGCATGCATGTGGACATAGCATAGAGTCGCGGTGACGACGCGTCTCACATGGGATTTATACACTTTAAAAACATCGTTTGACTTGTACTAAACTTACTTTCCGCACATAGTAACTTTCATTTGGGACCTATACTTTGTAACTCTGATTATTTTATTAATTCAAGCGATGTATTTTCCAAACGTCACTTTAGGACGTTCAATATAACTGTGATTGTGATGCTATGACAGTCAATCCCCAGGAATTTCATTCCGCTGCAAAACAGGTAATTTGGGGGTGTGACATCGGGAAGCTTCTTTAACAGGACTGCAGAGCAGTTCTCGTTCAGAGGAGTTTTAGCCATTTCAAACAGTTTTTCCTTGTTGCTTAACATGTGTTTGAGAGTTGATGCAAACTTGGGCATCAGAATGATAGCATCCGCAAAGCTTATGTCAAAATGTAGTTCTTGGAAAATTTGAAAAAATTTGTCCATTTGATTACTGGCTTTTTCGCGGAGCTTCTGCTCATTTAAACGAGATGGGTAAGGAATAGAGGATTTGGATTTCTGGTTTTCAACCGGGATGTCACTTAAATCAAAAACAACTCCTTGCTTAGACTTGGGTTTCAGGACAACTTGAGGTTGGACATTGTTGGTACCTCCGTTATTAGTAGGAAGTTCCTTGTCCTTTGTCGCCTCAGGTTCACTTTCCACTACCTTCGGGAGAGAAGAAGAAGAGGTAGTAGGCATAGCGGGTCCATCGTATGAAACACCACTTCTTGTTGTGATCGCCTTTGCATCGCCCCTCGGGTTAGCGATCGTGTTGCTTGGAAGTTTTCCTGAGCCCGAGGGTTGATCATTTAAAGACTTCTTTAGATCAGCGATCTGACTGACCAACAACCTGTTCATTTCATCTTGGGATTTCATGAATTGCTTCAATAACTCATCAGATGATGCTACTGGAGGGGGTAGAGGGAAATTTTGAGGTCGTATGTTTTGATTATAACCTTGCTGTTGAAAATTCCCTTGGTTAGGATTCACATTTCCCTGAAATTGATTCCCTCGATTGAAATTGTTTTGATTAAGATTTCCTTGATGTTGGAAACCTTGATTTGGTCCGGGATAGAAATTACCTTGGTTTTGATAACCTTGGTTCATTCTAGGTTGGTTCTGATTCCGGTTTTGCATGTTAAGATTCTGGTTAAACCCGGGTGGTCCCTGATAAGTATTAGCACGGTAGTTTGGTTCATTTTGAGGACGGTATTGATTACCTCCCTGATGTGAAGTACCGGCTATAGCATTGGCTTCAAATGGACTACCATCTGTGGCAGTACAGTTGTAGTATGCATGAGGGCCACCACAAGTAACACAGACCTCGACTTTCTTAACTTCACCATGTGATGGTGTCTGTGTGAAAGTGACTTTCTTTTGGTTTGCAAGAACCAAAGCCTGAACAGCATCCGTGAGTTTGTCAATCTTAGCATCGGTGCTAGATGTACTCACGTGAGATGAAGTAGAAGGTCCAGCATTAGACTGAGACTGATATGTCTTTGTTCGGAAAGGGCGGACCTGGGACTTGTTTTCTATGATTTGTAAGGCTTCTTTTGTGGTCTTGCTCAGGAAATTACCTCTCGCGGAGGCATTTAAAGAGTCTTGGTTAGTTTGGTTCAGACCATTGTAGAAAGTATCCATTTGCATTAACTCGGTAAAACCATGATGCGGACACTTTCGGAGCAACTCTTTGTAACGATCCCATGCCTCACCGAATGATTCATCAAATCTTTGAGCGAATTTCATTATCTCATTCTTAAGACTTGTAGTTCGGGATGGAGGATAGAATTCGTTAACAAACTTAGTGACTAAATCCTCCCATGTCTCAATGGAACGAGGGGGTTGTTTCTCAAGCCAATTCCGGGCTTGTCCCTCTAGAGAGAATGGGAACAGAAGAAGCTTAATTGCTTCATGTGGGACATTCTTGTATTTGATGGTCGATGCAATCTTGTTGAACCATCGAATATGTGCATGAGGGTCGTCCCGCTCAAAACCATAAAATTGGCTTTGGGTTACAAGATTAAGCAACCCAGTTTTGAGCTCAAAGGTATCAGCCACGATGGCTGGGACAACAATGGCATCTATGTAACCCTCGATGGGTGCTTGGAGAAGCTCATTCGTCGGCTTATCTTCTGCCATTACGACAGGGGGTGGTGGTGCTAGACGTTCCTCAGTCACGGCTGAAGAAGCAGAACGTCCTCTACGTTTACGTGGAATACTTGCAAGCTCTGAAAGTGGACTTGTGGAGCTGGAAGAACGAGTGCGCATGCACTAAGTATAAAAATCAGTTTTCAAAAACAAATGCGAGGCAAAACGACAAGTGAACCTAAACCAATAATCACAAATGAAATGGCTTCTTTGAAAAAGGTACACCAAATCACAAGGACACAAAGGCAAGTTTTGATCTTTAAGATTGGAAACTTATTAATGTTCACACCCCCAGTTGGTAGGTGTTCTGCCTTGGTTTGCGGTGGTTGATTTTTATGTATTTATTAAGTACCACTAAAAAGACGTAGGTATGGATTTGTGCTCAGGGTTTAAATAATTTTGGATAATATTTTTGGTATCGTCTCGTTTAACCAAATTGTACCGCTTTAAGAATCACCTTAAAGAAAATACAAGATAGAAAACGTTACGATTGTTTTGTTGTTTTATATTTATTTTTTATTTTTTTTTGGTGTTGTTAACACTTAAGGAAAAGTGTTAATGAACTTTTTGATTTTGATAACTTTACAAAAAATAGTGTTTACAAAAGGTGGTATATGTGCAAGTATGGGTCTGAAATTGTTTAAAACACGCTAAAGCCTCCCCGGCAGATGCGCCAAAATTTGATTCGCTCCAGACAGTCAGGTTTATCACACAAATCAACCACTTGTGAATGGTCAACCGTAATAAAAGTCAAAACAGTCTAAAACCAATGCAATTTCCCTTGGAATTTAGTGGATTCCCGGGTCGTTAAGTCCCACGGAGGATTAATGGTGCTTAAAAACGTTCAGACGTCGAATGATCACTAAGGATAATGATCAGTAAGGATTTTGGTGGATAATTACACTACTGATTGATTGGAATGTATTTGGATACAGAATAGTAAAGCACAACAATCAGATTAAACAAACGTAAATACGTACGTTTATTAAGATTTACGTAATAAAACGTGAAATTTAAGAAATAAAAGGCCTACAAATATGAAAATAATATTTTTACAATCCTAATAATAAAAGAAAATTATTGGAAAATTAAAATTATTTTTATGACTATTTATCTAATTATTATTAATTAAAAACTATTTTTAACTATTTAATAATACTCTAAAATATAATAAAATATGAAATAAAGCTAAAAAAAGTGAAATTATGACTTAGAAAAATCTAAAATATTATAAAACTAATTTTGAAACTGAAAATATATTTTTTACACTTTTTATCTATTTATTATTAATTAATTACTATTTAAAATACACTTAAATACAAGAAAATATAAAATTAACCTAGAAAAATAAAATTTTAACTTATAAAAATCTAAAATATTATAAAACTAATTTTAAAACTGAAAATATATTTTTTATGCTTTTTATTTATTTATTATTAATTATTTAATACATTTTAACTATTTTAAATTCTGATAAATACTAAACAAACTAGGAAAATTATGAATTTTTTTCTAAAAATATACTATGATGACAGAAAGTTAAGAAAATTATAAAAACAGAGAGTGCTTAATAATAAGCTGAAAAGAAAAATTAAAAAGCTAATTTCTATTAAATAAACGTTATCACTATTTTTAAAATGATGTTTTTGTGTTTTTTCTTTTATAAACCTATTTAACTACTGATTATAAGCAACTTTAATAAAGACAAAAGTTTTGGAACTTAAAAATAACACAACAGTTTAGCTTATGAGCTTATTTTGATTTTTTAAGCTCAAACAAGCTTCACAGTTGGAACAAAAGGTGAAATAAGATATAAATAAGCTAAAGCTACTTATATTAAGCTAAAAAATACAAAGGACTATACTGATAAGTTTTTAATAAGCTAATAAGCACTTACTCTAATCCTATAAACCAAACAGGCCTGCAGTGTTTTTCTAGGCCAATTTAAGCTAAGGGCAAAAGCTCCAAAGTGAAAATGGACACTGGAACTAACAAGCTGGTTAGGTGAGCTTCTCAGAAAACCAAAGTATGCAAGGTGGGACCCACTATTAAGCTCTGTGTGAGCTTGTGAAAGAGCTTGTAAACCACTGAGTGTTCAGTGGATACAAGGAATGGGACAAACTAAAAGCTACTTGCAGCCCTATCAAATAAGCTAGAAATTAAAAAATTAAACTTGGAACTTTAAGACAGCTAGGTTAGCTACACAAAAAGCAAAAGCACACAAGCTGGGACTCACCAATGAGCTTTTGACAAGCTTATGAAGTAAGCTAGCTCAACTGTGCACAGGGGAGGTTTTTGAAAAAGTGTCTAAAATAAGCTAAAATTTAAGCAGTTTATAAGCTGAACTAAAAATTATAAAAAATACTATAATTAAGATGAGCAACTAAATAATATTAACCTAAGAGCTTAAGTCCTAAATCCTAACAGTAAGATCACAATAAAATTAACAAGTTTATCCAAAAACTGAAATTAAGAAAATTTGACTTTTTATGAAAACCAAATAAGTTGACTAATATGAACTTTGGATTGATTCTACTTACTGATTATGTTGTAATAAGGTGAATTAAGACTGGTTTGATCAATTCTAACAACTTTGGAACATGATAGCATGATCATGGAACATGAAAATCCAACAGTTAATGAACAAGATGTGATCAAAGGTTATTTTGACTTTTATACTAATGAGGACTGGTTTTTAATGTTTCTTTGAGCTATATTGACCTAATGTAACATGTATCAACCAAGAACAACAACATGAACAACCACTAACACAGTTAACCAAGCAAATCCAAACAACCCTTTATAAAACTGTTTTGAAGCTTTTCAAAACATAATACTGATTTAAGCCATAAAACTGATTTATAAGAACATTTAATGGTAAAAGAAACTGATTTAAGCACATAAAAACTAAAATAACAACTAAGACCTATAAATTACTATATTACAATATTGATAGTGAAATGATGAAAACTAAACAACTGAGAAAACTAAAGAACAAGCAGCCTATTTTAAGTAATAACTTGACTTATCAACACCAAAGAAACATGAAATCACAGAGATAAGCAGTGTATAAGCTTTTGAACAGTGAATGGCTAAAATAAAGAAATAAGCTTACAAATTGATTCCAAGCTTACAACTGAGAACCAAAGCACAAGACAAAACCCTATAGCTTCCCAAGAAGCACTAAACCAAAGACAATCCAAAATCAACCCTGCTCCATCTTTTTGATCATTTCTTCATTAATTTTTTATTTATAACTATTTTTTTTGGTATTTTTGGTAATTTTTGAATTATAGTTCTAAATTGATTTTAAAGGTATCTAATAGCTTACATAAGCTATATAAGGAGCTTATATGAGCTTATAAATCCAAGACAACAACTAAAAACAACATTCGAACATATTGAGATTTTAAGCTTGAAAATGATACTGAAACTTGAAATTGCTTATTGAAAAAGATTTACAATACACTGATATTGATAAAAACAGTACTTGGAAGCTTAAAATTACACTGGAATTTGAAAATTAATTAAAACGACATACATTAACTAAATTAAAACTAGATACTCTTCTACATTGCTCCAATCCTCTTTATATTGATCTTTTAGGCTCTTGTCGACATCTCTGAATCTTTCCCACTTATTTCCAACCATTGGATCTTTCAAACTCATCATATTCGTCCATTTGGAAATTTGGCGCCAAAATATCTATTTGAGTGGGAGTAGCAGATTAAAGAATTGTGGGTGTTTGTGGACGTGTAGGGGACAATTTAGATAGCTGGGAAAGGTGGTGGTGAGGTGGAAAGGTGGTGAAAACCACCCTGGTTTCTGGGATGCAGTTGTGGGAGAGGAGGATGAACAATAGTGGTGGTTTTGGCGCGTTTGACTGTGTTTGACCGAGTATTAATAATAAAGGAAGGTGGGCTGGACATGTAGTTGGGCCAGGATATGGATTTGGGTTTGATAATAAAAGGGTCCGGTTTGTTTTGTAGCTTAATAACACAAGGACCATTTCTGTAATTACTGCAAACTTGAGGGACTAAAAATGTGACTTTTCCAAACTTATCAAAAGGACTGAATATGCCAAACTTTAATAGTGCAAGGATAATATTTGATAATTTTCCATTTTTTAAATATCCGAGGACTATTTTTGACATTTTTCAAACTTGAGGGACCAAAGTTGTCATTTTGCAATTTTAAATTTCAAGGATCAAATTTGACAACTCAAGAATCCCTAGGGACTTTAAATAATATTTTTCTTTATTTTGATTTACCAGGGACTAGATTTGACAACTTTTGAAACTTGGGGGACTAAAACTGCCAATTATGCAAACTTGATACGTTTTTCACCTGATTTTGGTATTTTTGCATTTAAAACACATAAAACACTTATTTGTGATATTTTTATCATTTTGATGCATTTCTGAGTGTTTTCAGATGTTTTTGCAGTTTAAATGGTACAAAAATGATGAGTATTTGCACACTCATCACCAAACAACATACGTAAACGATATACTCCATTCCAACATGGCAATCAAATAGGTCAATGGAACAGTAATGACTCATTCAATTACTATGTTCATTCCATTACATCGTCGATTTCATTCATTTATCAGTCCATTACGTCTAACCAAACAGACCCTTATTCTTTTTCTTTGTACTTCATTCACTCTTCCTCTTGTTAATATATTAGGATATATGTGCAATCTGTGGTTTGTAGAGGGTGTTAAATAACACTTTGAATAAAGCTGAGGGGTTATATAGAACTTCAATAACACAAGGCATTAAAATACTCTGTAACATAAACATTGGACTTTGGGTCTTCTTTTTCACAGGAAACATAGACCTCCATTAAAGTAACATGAGATTTGCTATCTGTTTTCCTTTTTTAATCGCTTCTTTTTCTTTCTTTCTTCTTAGTTTCGGATCTAAGGTGGTTCCTGACCATATTTTAAGGTAGATCCTATTCTTTTTTAATCCATTACTTCTAAAGGCTCTCGATTCCTAAGGTGATTCCTGGGAACCACCTTGTTGTACATAGATCCGCCTCTGTACATGAGCACCATCATCAACACAAACGCAACATTAAAAAGAATAATAAACTAAAGGCTCATTTGGTTTGTTGATATGAATCACAATGGGTATTGTATTTGGTATGGGGTAGAATGACAATGGATATGAAAAAGCGTGTCATTACGATTACTTATGTTTGGTTGATAAAATATGGAATCTTAAGTGTATAAATATTTGAATTTTGTAGTGGAAATGAGAGGGCCCCGTGGGAATGGCTTTCATAAACATCAAATTAGTGTGTAATGAATCTATGACTCTGATATACCTATTTCATTCCCGGACCCACTAAACAAACGCCGCTAATCGGAATGAAATCCATAGATCCATTCCGATAAGCGCATACCAAACACACCCTAAAGTTTAAAGAAATGAAGAAAAAAAAAGTAACCTATAACCATTGAAGTAAGTTCATAACTAAAACATCTATAACAAATACAATCTAGCAATACAAATATATTTTAGCTCTTTGTGCCTATCAAATCATACCCACGAGTGTGCACATCCATAGCATCTTCTTCTTTGCTTTGCTTCATGACATTTTCATAAATAAAAAACCAGCACCAATATCCTCTTTAACTCTACACCTCGACAGTCGCTCATTTAAGCACCAAGATCCTCCTTACCTCCTACCACACACTAAACCATCTCCAACTTTTTAATGACAGCATATATCACCTTCGAGTCATTAGGGCTGCAAACGTAGAAAGAAAAACAAAAGTAAGTCACACATCTCATAGTTGTGGTTGTATATAACAAAAAAACTCATAATACAAGGATGCATGAGAGAAAGCTACTGTGTTCATCACCATCAAGACCACAAACAACATTATATATAAAGATGTGGAGAAATAACTAATATTCATAAATTAATGAATGGAGATAACTATGGTTTTTTGAAGCTTCGCACACTAATTCAAGGCTTCTTAGAGCACAAGGTGGGTGGATACAAATAATATGTTATTGGTATGTCACCTCAGTGTCTCATCATACATCTCCCAATAACATACCAATAACTAGAACACTCTTCCTCATAACACACCACTAATTAACATGTTATTGGGAACCATAAAATACCCCACTAAAAATACTCACTCACTCAAAAAAAAAAAAAAAAATGCAAATAGCTTGAGCCATTGCATTGACTCAAATGGTTTGGCTCACGAATGACACGATGCTCCGGTATGGTTGGCACACGAATGACATGCATTTGACACACCAATTATACCCCATACCTTGTGCTCTTACATACATACAATATATTATAGGTAAAATATGAAAAAAGTAATATTTATATAAATTGGTTTTTCGTATGGGTGGTCTAAATTGTGTTAAACTCATTACGAAGGAAAGGATCGATAAAGTAATATTTTTATAACCGTGTTGGTCTATGTCTAAAATGTGTTAAACTCATTACGAAGGAAATGATCAATAAAGTAATATTTATATAAATTGATTTGTCGTGTAGGTGGTCTAAAATGTGTTAAACTAATTACGAAGGAAAGGATCGATAAAGTAATATTTTTATAACCGTGTTGGTTTGTGTCTAAAATGTGTTAAACTCATTACAAAGGAAAGGATCCATAAAGTAATATTTATATAAATTGGATTGTCGTGTAGGTGGTCTAAAATGTTATAAACTCATTATGAAGGAAAGGATCGGCAAAGTAATATTTTTGTAATCGTGTTGGTCTGTGTCTAAAATGTGTTAAACTCATTACGAAGGAAAGGATCAATAAAGTTTGGTTTGTCGTGTAGGTGGTCTAAAATGTGTTAAACTCATTACGAAGGAAAGGATCGATAAAGTAATATTTTTATAACCGTGTTGGTCTGTGTCTAAAATGTGTTAAACTCATTACGAAGGAAAGGATCAATAAAGTTTGATTTGTCGTGTAGGTGGTCTAAAATGTGTTAAACTCATTACGAAGGAAAGGATAGATAAAGTAATATTTTTATAATCGTGTTGGTCTGTGTCTAAAATATGTTAAACTCATTACGAAGGAAATGATCAATAAAGTAATATTTATATAAATTGGTTTGTCGTGTAGGTGGTCTAAAATGTGTTAAACTCATTACGAAGGAAAGGATCGTTAAAGTAATATTTTTATAACCGTGTTGGTCTATGTCTAAAATGTGTTAAACTCATTACAAAGGAAATGATCAATAAAGTAATATTTATATAAATTGATTTGTCGTAGTGGTCTAAAATGTGTTAAACTAATTACGAAGGAAAGGATCGATAAAGTAATATTTTTATAACCGTGTTGGTCTGTGTCTAAAATGTGTTAAACTCATTACAAAGGAAAGGATCCATAAAGTAATATTTATATAAATTGGATTGTCGTGTAGGTGGTCTAAAATGTTATAAACTCATTACGAAGGAAAGGATCGACAAAGTAATATTTTTGTAACCGTGTTGGTCTGTGTCTAAAATGTGTTAAACTCATTACGAAGGAAAGGATCAATAAAGTTTGGTTTGTCGTGTAGGTGGTCTAAAATGTGTTAAACTCATTACGAAGGAAATGATCGATAAAGTAATATTTTTATAACCGTGTTGGTCTGAGTAATATTTTTGTAACCGTGTTGGTATGTGTCTAAAATGTGTTAAACTCATTACGAAGGAAAGGATCAATAAAGTTTGATTTGTCGTGTAGGTGGTCTAAAATGTGTTAAACTCATTACGAAAGAAAGGATCGATAAAGTAATATTTTTATAACCGTGTTGGTCTGTGTCTAAAATATGTTAAACTCATTACGAAGGAAATGATCAATAAATTAATATTTATATAAATTGGTTTGTCGTGTAGGTGGTTTTAAATGTGTTAAACTCATTACGAAGAAAAAGAATCAATAAAGTAATATTTTTATAACCGTGTGAGTGTGTGTATAAAATGTGTTATTCTTATTTATAGGTTGTGTCTTAAACTTATTTTTCTTCACAACTAACACATCTATCTATCAAAGGTTGAACACTTGTCTTTACGAAGGAAATTAAGGATCAATAAAAAAGCAATCTCACAGGTATTTTTCTTTTAAATGTTAGTTTGCACACATATTGATTGCTCCTTTTATTATGCTTGCTTGCTTGTTACGATCCATATTTTTAGTAAATATACTGTTGCTTGCTCATATTTTCATGTATAACAATTTTAATGATAAAAACCACTATTTCACTTCATCATTACTCGAATCAATGGATGCAGTAAAACCAAACCTCAAGTTGTCATGTATATTGCTGGATTCATAGGAGGGATAATATGTTTATAACGTTCTATAGTTCTACTGCTTAAACATCTTTTAATCGCAATGATTTGTTGGCTGCGGATATGGATTCATAGGGGGAGGATAGTTCTTGTTAGTCTTCCATTTGCCTTTTACGGATGATTGAAATTTTTGTTGTTAAGTAAATGGCTCCTTGTATATTGCTATGTTTAAAAGATCTTACATTTTTTCCCTTTAACATGAGCACAAGGTAACCATGGTGCCATGTGTGTCGTATCATGGGTAAAAGTGTCGTCACGTTAACATTTTTTGCTATAACACCAAAACCTATAATTTAAAACAAACTCCCTCCTTCCAACAAAAGTTATGTCACGGGTAAAAGTGGTGTCTTGGGTTCAACAAAAGAGAAAAAAGAAATAGAAAAAGAAAAAGAAAATTACTCATCGAGTGGGCTGGTCACCACGGCGCGAGAGGCCATGGCGCCACCCACGATATCCATCTGGCACTATGAAGTGGGCTAGTCACTTAGTCGGATGGCACCCAAGCTAATAGTCAAGGCTACCGTGCACTCTAAGAGCACAAGGTACCCATAGTCCCATCACCCATGTGTCTAGTGCCATGAATAAAAATGATGTCACTTCAACACTTTTTCTTAAACACTATAACTTGTAACTCACTACAAAACACCATCCTTCCTATAATATCATTTCTGGTGCCATAGAACACCCATGGACCCCAAAGTGTTTTTTTTTTTTTTTTTTTTTTTTTTTTTTTAAAAATAAAACCAAACATTAAACTAAAATTAAAATTCAATTAATAATGAAAAGACATTAAACAGTACATAAAAAAAAAAAAAAACATAATAATAAAAGCACATAAACTAAACTAGTTTTTGGGATAATATTTTACCCGAATTCTTTTTTGGCCGCCTCGATGATAGCCAAGTCCACCGGATCCATAGTATGGTGAGCCAAATGATGGAAGGTTATTGGTGTTTGAGGTGATAAAAATTGTGGATGTTGGTGTGTTTGGATTAGAGGAAGATGAGAAATTTGGTATTTGGTTTTGCTAGCCGGAAAGTACGGAGGAAGTTGGTTGGTGTTTGGATGTTGGTGTGTTTGGATTAGAGGAAGATGAGAAATTTGGTATTTGGTTTTGCTAGTCGGCAAGTATTGAGTTGATCCATTGGTGATTAGGATTCATTTTAGTTAGTTTAGAGTTAGAAATAAGAGAAATGAAGGTAGAAGTGTGTGTAAATATTAGAAGATTAATGAGGTATTTATAGAAATTTTAAAAGATAAAAAACTGAAAAAGGGTATTAATGCCAAAAAAACAACTTTTAATCACCCAACTTCCACTTTTTTTTGCCCGTTATCAAACGTTCACAAAAAGAAAAAAAAAAATCCTATCGCGTGGGTTGATCACCATCTCTCAAGAGTCGACGTCACGAGCCACGATGTTTGAGTCGCACCATAGGGTGGGCTGGTCGGATGGCTTATTGCTATCTTTGAGGGATCATAGAGCCGTACGTACAGCTAAAATAATAAGACTATTTATGTCAACTGTTTTGTAACTTATTGCTATTTTTCAAAGGATTAACTTCTAATATCAATCTACTGATTAAGTTGTTATAGGTGCTCCACAATATATTGTCAAAGGTTTTTTATTCATCCTTAATTCTCTGGTGCATCTTTCTTACCAAGTACGTTTAACATTCGGTTGTGAATTAACGAACAATTCGTTAAATTCACAAATCACGTATTTTTGGATCTTTTAACATCATGTTATGAAATATGATGTAATAATACATGATTCTTCGTATTTTGTTTACATTGTATGCACGAGCAGGTTGTTGTAAATTCCCCAACAACCTTGAAAGACTCTGTAATCTAGTTCAACATCTTTTCTTGCACTTTCTTAAACTATTAAATTGTCCGTGTGCCTTCAACATTATTGTTGGGTTACTATGATCACCCTTTGAATCGTCCGTGTAATGTTGTCGGGTCATTTTGTTCATTTCCAATGCATACAGTTAATGCTCTCGAACATTCTCGCGAGTCCATATTTTTCTTCATGCAATACATATATGTGGTGGATGGCATTAAAATATGGTTTTCTCGAAAAAGTGAAAAACCATGCAAGTATAGGATATATATGCATTTAATGAAGTAGTCTAAACAATCCCATGAGCAATGTTTACTAATTTGCACACATGCTTCAAGAATTCAAGTCATCCAAAAACCAGTTGCAACACAAAAGTGAATGACCCGTTCAGTTGCATTCCATATCCACGAGAAGCTGCAACAATAGAAATTCATTCCATGTTAAGAGAAAAGCTTTATATAAAAACACTTTAGAAAATTTATCAAATGACTAAACTAACCAAAATTTCATATATCAGGGATATCGACCAAAAATATCTCTTGCGGTTTTTTTACTTTCTGAAATACAATAAATAAGTTAGTAACATTATAACTAATATCATAATAAATTAAAGCTCGAATTATTAAAATACATACCTTGTTTTTCTTTTTGACACCATGTAGTTTCCGAACCCAATCTCCTCCATATATTAATGCTTGCACCGTTTCTGGTTTTAAAGAGGCACGATATGTATCAATTACACGACCACCAGCGCTAAATGTTGCTTCTGATGCCACGGTGGTGATTGGGATCGCTAGAATTTGAGCTTCCATATTCGATAATATTGGAAACTTCGTCTCGTGAGATTTCCACCATTCCAAGATGTCAAAAGAGAGAGCTGAATTATCTTTGCATAGATAAATACCCTCTTCTAGATAAACATCCAAATCTGATCTTTCTAAATCAAAAACATCAGCTTCTTCCAAAGGGAGTAATAATATGAAAACCCTTTACCTGAACCAGCCTGCTCATTTTTATCTCTTTGACTTTGACCACATGAGTTTGACACACTCACTGAGTTACCTTGTCTAGTGCGCAACAAGGTAGCATACTCAGCATAAATCTCTCCTAAAAGCTTTTTCAAGTCTATGTTTTTCTGCTCTATCTCCTCCTTAGAAAATATATCCTTAAAGTACAAGTTAAGCATAGTAAACTTGCACCTTGGATCTAATATGCAAGCAATACACATTAGCATATTGCATTCTCCCCAATATTTATCAAACATTTTTTTAATAGTGTCGAACTCGAGTAGCTCGCTAATTCCTCGACTCGTCAACACCCCTAGTTACAACACCTCCTGATAAAAACGTTTCACATTTACAAACAATAAATATACCTAAACATAAAATATAGCATTTATTCACAAATACAACATAGTGCAGAAACAACTTATCAAAAGAATAAATTGTAAAACAAACATAACCTAACATTCTATCTACATTATAAATGCCTAATCCCACCATTAGAGCATTTGGTATCATGACCTCACGTCATTCCATAACTCAACGCCACATCAGTTTTAACATTTTAATCTTAACTCACAAAAAACACCTCTTATCATAACTCAACCATAACTTAACATTTTAGGCCCCACTTTTCTTTGAAAAATTCAAAGATATAAACGTTGGATGGCTGCTGTGTAATTTTTTTATTCAAAATTGCATCTTAACTTAGAGCACATGGTATCATGACCTCAGGTCATGCCATAACTCAACGTCATGTCAGCGTCACACCAGCTTTAGCATTTTAACCTTAACTCACAAAAAACATCCCTTATCATAACAAACCATAACTTAACATTTTGGGCCCCGCTTTTCTTTAAAAAATTCAAAGATATAGACGTTGGAGGGTTGCTATGTAATTTTTTTTAGTCAAGATTGCATCTTAACTTAGCGTTACCGTGGTAACTTGGAGGGCAACACTTTCCCTTAACTCAAAGTCACGGTATCATAACTTGGAGGGCAACGCGCGTTAAGGGCAAGCCACATAAGAATAACGCAAGGTGAAGGGCATGGTACCGAGGGCTCTTAGCGTTACCGTGGTAACTTGAAGGACAACGCTTGCCCTTAACTCAAAGTCACAGTATCATAACTTGGAGGGCAACGCGCGTTAAGGGCAAGCCACGTAAGAATAACGCAAGGCGAATGGCATGGTACCGAGGGCTCTTAGTTGTAGGTTTTGAATTTATCGGTATAACACCCAAATTCGCATATTGAAAAGCCAACCAAACAATATTTCCCAGCCTCATGTTTATTTACATCTCAAATTCTCATCCACGGCTTTTTTACACTTAAATTCTCATCTGCGGTTTTAACAGTCACATAATTTCACTAATCCATTTTCACACTCTTACATCTTTTGCTAATTTGCTCTAGGTCCCCAACCCCACTCTTATTTTAAAACCAAACAAAAATGTTAATATAATAAAATATTCATGTACTTTTATCAATAGACCGCTTTTCCAAAATCATAAATACCTTTTTTTTCTTTTTCTTTTTTTTTTTCTTTTTTTTAAATGGACCAGTTCAGTAAAAAAAAACTTTTCTAAAACCGTTTTAGTTATAACCAAATTACCAAAGTAAACCATTCCCATAATAAATATACAAAAATGAACCAAATATTTAGAGATTACTAGCTAAAATGGATTTTTTTTTTCTTCTATAAAGTCGCCTATCTTATTTTTGTCCTATTCACTTGTCCCATTCTCCTTATATAAAGTGAAGTACTCCGTAACAGTAAACAAGTTACACCACCCATTCTCATAAATTGAAGTCACATTTTCCAACTCACCACCATTCTCCGTCTAGTTATAGATAACGTGCATTCACCCTCATCTTCAATCTCCATTCCCACATAACTATCGCAACTACCCACCTCAAACACACACTAGAAGAACCTAACACCTCCACCATTTAACATGTAACTCAATACACCATACTCCTTTATTCGTCATTTTAAACATTTCAAGCGCACCTAAGTTTTAAATGCACCTCAAGTTTTGGGTATTGTATTTTTTTGTCATTTTAAAAATTCCAAGCGCACCTAAGTTTCAAGTGCGCCTAGGTTTGTCTTATTCGAATTTTGTGTTTGGGCAAGCGCATTTACTTAGTTAACTTATGTGTGCCCATTGCTTAAACCTTTAGATTAGCCCGGCGTAGTGTATCTAACGAATCATTGGTGAAAAGTCCATTTTCAAAATACATATACGCGGTTCATTTTGATAAAGTACTCACATAAAGTTAATTTGAAAATATCTAACTTGACACAAGTTAATTTGAATGTTGATGTTTTTTTTGGCGTTTTTTGCTTGCTTGGAAAAAAAGGGGCAAAAGGTAGCAAGTACAAGAACATACGATTTACTGTTTAACTCAACACGTTAGCAAAAAAAGGTAAGTACTTATGCATAACATATTTAAAAAGCGAAAAAATTTATTTTGTCACGGTAGATATTTTGATCGGTTATGTCAACTACGTGTTAGAAAAGCGAAAAAATAATAACTATGTTGGTTCATCAATCGTATACACATGTGTTTTGATACAAATATATTTTGATAGATTGAAATTTAGATGAAATTGACCAAATCGAAGCCAATTTTAACTTTTATTGGTCAGTTAGAAAGCTCGATTTCAAAATTAGCTCTCTGATTCGTCAATATAAAAAATTCATTTTCCCATTTTGTGTATTCTTTTATTTTATAAGCGATTTTCAATTGAATTTTTTAAAAACTACAAAATTACATGTGATTATAGTGTAAAACTTGAATTTCGTATCATTATTTATCTTTTAACGTTTTTGTGTACTTAATAGTTTTTAGGTTTCTTAAGGTTTTGGAATTTTGAAGTTTTGTGGGTATTTCAATTTCCGAAAATTTGTTATTCATATTCTGGCTTTCAACCAGTGGCGGAACTTGACCACTTATTTTGGGGGGGCCGAATTTATTTTGGGAGGGCCAAATCGGAGATTTGTTTGTAACCTCAACTAAATTACCCCTAAAACCTATAATATTTACACTAGGTACCGCAAATTTTGGGGGGGCCGGGACCCTCCCCTGCCCCCAAAGAGTTCCGCCCCTGCTTTCAACGATACATTATGTCTCGTCTTTTAATACATAAAAAGATTACAGTACCAAAGTTTTTAATTAATAAAAAATCTCATGCATGCACTAAATTAAAATTTGGTAACACACGCATCACCTCGAGTTCCCGTAACCATCATATCGGTAATCAGAAACGCTAATTACAACTCTATAAAAATATACGAGTAACAAACTATTAATTTCCAAATAAGTTTATCCAAACATCCTGAAGATGATAGTTTTGTGACTAAGTTAATGATTACTAACACAAAATACTCTCATTCTTCCAAGTAAAACTTTCCTCAGTTTTTTTCCTTGTTTTATTAACAGTGAAAATGATGGAGGTCTTTGTAAGTGCTGCTGCCGAGGTGATACTGGAAAAGGCATTTTCATTAGCTGCTAATGAAGTTGCCATTGCTTGGGGTTTCACAGATAATTTGAATATCCTTCATAACAAGTTGGAGATGATTCGGGCCAAGTTACTTGATGCCGAGCGACAAAAGGGTTCAGAGGTTGTGACAGTATGGCTGAAACAGCTAAAAACTGTGGTGAGTGAAGCTGATGATCTGTTGGATGAGGTTCAGTATGAAGTGTTAAGGCGTGAGGTAAAGAAACGAGATCACACAACTAGAAAGATACGATGTTGCCCGAGTTTGAAAAAGTTTTCATTTCATAGAGAAATGGGTCATAAAATCGAAAACATTATCAAGAAGTTGTCAGAGATCAACAAACAAGCACTCGAGTTAGGACTACAATTTGAACAGCAAGGCCCTATTCCAACTAGTCTTCGTAAGGAGACTCATTCATATTCATACGAATTCAAGATTGTTGGAAGGGAGAACGATGAACTACATATATTGGAGCATTTAACGGAATCAAAAAAAGAAGAAAAACTAACTATTGTTCCTGTTGTGGGAATGGGTGGGATTGGGAAGACTACTTTAGCTAAGTCGGTCTACAATAATCCAAAAATCCAAAAACGATTTGATGTTAAAGCTTGGTTGTGTGTGTCGGTTAAGGTTAACATCAATAGACTTCTGGAAATGATCTATGAATCCCTAACCGGCAAGAAATGTGAGATAACAACTAGAGAAAATTTGATTAAAAATCTTCGAGAAGTTTTGGGATCAAAAAGATATTTGCTAGTCCTGGATGATGTTTGGGACGAAAAGATGGCATACTGGGATGAATTTAGGAGTTGTATGGTAAATGTGAATTCACATAATGGAAATGCCATTATTGTTACCACACGAAAACTTGAAATTGGAACAAACGATATGAAAAAGAATTCTCGTACTTTGCAAGTTCTTTCAGATGATGAGGGTTGGTTCATGTTTAAAGCAATAGCAAACCCGTTGCCAGAATTGGAAGAAATAGGGCGTGAGGTTGTGAAAAAGTGTCATGGTTTGCCATTGTTAGTTAAGGTAATAGGAAACATGTTGCAAAATTACAGTGGTGACAAAGATAAGTGGTTGTCCGTTCAAGAAAGCATGGTTCGGGGTGAAGAAGAAGGTGACATGGTTCTAAGCATCTTGAAACTAAGCTTTGATAATTTGCCGAATTCGATTTCAAAGCAATGCTTTGCATATTGTTCAATATTTGAGAAGGACACAGTGATGAAAAGGGAAGAACTTATCCAACTTTGGATGGCATTGGGGTTGCTTCAAGTGGATGGCACGAGAAACCGTGATATGGAGGATGTGGGAAATGATATTTTCAAAATCTTGGTAAGCAATTCCTTGTTCCAAGATGTTAAAATGGATGAGTATGGTTACGTGTATACTTGTAAGATGCATGATCTAGTCCATGATCTTTCTATACATATTTCGGGTGATGAAAGCTTGTGTTCAGTGGTTTCGACTAGCGATAAAGTACACAACCCTCATTTAAAACATTTATCTATGTACCAACAAAAAGACAAAAATTTGTTAAAGGACTGGGCAAATAGAACTCTGCACACGCTGTTCTTGAGAGGAGTTGTGGCGAAGATATCATTACAAGATTTCAAGTGCTTGCGTATCCTAAAGTTAAATGCAGTTACAACATGGATACATGATTCAGTTGGAGATTTGGTGCATCTCAGGTACCTTGATTTGTCAGGTAGCCGTATCGAAGTTCTTCCAATATCTATCACTAAACTTCACCAGCTGCAAACTTTGAAGCTGTGTCACAATGTCTGGTTTAAGAAATTCCCAGAAGGCATGCGAAATTTGATAAGCCTACGACATCTAGAGTTTGAAGATAATTATTTTGTTAGATCTCCTAAGGACGTGGGAAAACTGACCTCTCTTCGAAGATTGTCTGTCTTTACTGTGGGTCGTGAGAAAGGATATCAAATTGAAGAGCTAGGCAGTTTGAAACACCTTGGGGGGAAGCTTGTCATTTATAATCTTGAAGAAGTAGGCAGCAAAGAAGAAGCTATCAAGGCAGACTTAGTTGGAAAGAAGAATCCATACAAGATAGAATTCCATTGGAATACAAGTGAAGAGGGTGGGAGAAGAAAAGACAAGGATATATTGGAAGGCTTGCAAACCCCTACAAATGTGAAAAGCTTGACAATCAAAAACTTTTCGAGTGATTGTTTTCCTGTGTGGGTAATGAATATGTCAGCCAATACCGAAGGGAAGTGGATTTCCCTTGACAAGCTTGTGGATGTCACGTTATCCAGATGTTGCAACGTCCTCAGTCTTCCAATAATTTTGAAGCTGCCACTTCTTCGTGATCTTGTGTTAAAATATATGGACAGTTTGACATGTTTGAGTAGCTCTGTTGGCCTAGGATCAAGTGAGCCTGTATCTCTATCGTTGAGAAAACTCAAACTGTGGGGTATGAAAAGGCTAGAAAAGTGGACAGATGCAGCAACAAACTCGTCAACGATGATATCGCCTGTGCTCGAGAGATTGATCATTTGGGATTGCCCGAAAATCATCCTCTTAGATGAACATTATCCCCATCCTCTTGTTATTTTAACTATAATAGAGGGCCAAAATCTCGAGTCCATTCCGAGTTTACAAGGGCTCACATCTCTTGAACAAATAGTAATTTCCAAGTGTCCTAGTCTTCAAGGAATATCCAATTTACAAGGGCTTACATCTCTTGAACAACTAAAAATCTCCGAGTGTCCTAGTCTTCAAGGAATACCCAATTTACAAGGGCTCACATCACTTGTTGAATTAGAGATTGAGTACTGCACAAATCTCGAGTTCATTCCGAGTTTACAAGGGCTCACATCTCTTGTTAAATTAGATATAAGCTACTGCACAAATCTCGAGTCCATTCAGAGTTTACAAGGACTCACATCTCTTGAAATTTTAAATATCAACAAATGTCCTGCTCTTTTAGGAATACCCGATTTGCACAACCTTGGTGGTTCTTTGAGGCAACTGCAAATTATAGATTGTTACAAACTGACTTCCTTGCCTAGTGGAATTGACAGTCTTACCTTGTTAGAAAGGTTAGAACTTGGGCCATTCTGGAAGGAGCTTGATTGTTTCCCAAGTCTCAAAGGGATAGAGAAGCTGAGGAGCAACCTTCGGAAATTAATATTGTTTGGTTGGAGACATTGCGAGTCAATTCCGGAAGAAGTACAACACCTCACCTCACTGGAGTCGTTAGGGATATGGTATTTTGGTATAGGAGAAATTCCAATGTGGTTAACCAATATGTCATCTATCAAAATTATCTTTTTCTTGCACTGCTCTGGGCTAGATAAAGACTCTGTTTTGAAGGGAGCGCCAAGAGAAGCAGAGTTCGTCTATTTCGAAGGCGAAAGGATACTCGATCGATCGTCTTGAAGGGAGCGCCAAGAGAAGACTCTGGGCTAGATAAAGACTCTGTTTTGAAGACTCTGTTTTGAAGGGAGCGCCAAGAGAAGCAGAGCATGTCGGGTTAAACGGCGAAAATATACACAAACGATCATCTTGTTAGATCGAGTTGTATTTTGTTTGTAGATGTCCGTTCTCAAATAATGATAAATCAATTTCAGTTGTATTTTTATTTCGTAATGACAAGGTATGAGTTTTTCTCAATAAAGGTCACTTTTAATGGTTGACGGTGAGATGAGGCTATCAACAATGGTGACCAAGTCGATCTTGATTTTGCTGACATATCAGCTTTTTCTCTCCGGCGACCTTAAGACGACCAAGTTGTCAAAGCAACGGCCTTCTTAAATTTATTTTAGTTTTTTATTTTTATTTTTATTTTTTTTTAAATTAAAATTTTTTAAAAAACAAATTTAAACTTCATTAATAATAAAACTTAAACATTACGATACTTAGAATAATAATAAAAACATTACAAAGACAAATTTTAGCTAAGATTTAATGTGATAAACCTTAATTCTCCCAACTTAACCAAACCTGTTTTTTATCACTTATTTTTTTTTCTCTCTCTCTAAAACACATGCACTATCTTTTTCTCGTAATTCTCACACTCTGCCATTGTTGCTTCTCACACACAGTCATTGTTGCTTCTTATAACAACCCGCGATTTTTTCAGGTCCTTACTCAACTTCAACTTCAAAATTTATTTATTTTAGAAGTTTCTACATTTACCTTTACGTAAAACTATTTAATTAAAACACCTCTTGTACACTATTACTTTAGATTAAATTTAGTCTACATATATCTAATACATTGCCACTACTCCAATTCATAATTTAATTTCTTGAGCATTTGCATTTTTATTCGCCTGCAATTATTAATTTAATAAACCCTTTTCACAACGTCAAAAAGAAATAATGTTCCATATGCGGCCATATGACCACTTGACTAGAGTAAAACAAAAGATGATGGAAGAGATAAGGGTGGGGATCAAGACGAGGTGGAATATACCATATTAGTTTACATTTTTTATTTCGTACGTTTAAGTTTTTAATTATCTATATATTGTTTTTAATTTCGTATGTTTACGTTTTTAATTATCTATGAGTAATATTTTTAGTTTATGAATAAAAAATTTAATTAAAAAATGAGTTGAAAGATGAATGGGTGTGACCACTAGGGTTGAAAGGTGAGAGGGTGTGAAAGGAAGTGAGAGGAGATATAAAGCTAAAGTGGCGCTGATGTGAAAGGTGAGTGGGTGGTAATAACCGTGTGGGTATGTGGTATCACTATTAAATATGAAAAAAGTACTACCTCCGTCTCATAATAATTGTCCACTTTGACTTTTTTAAGTCTTTCTTATTCAACTTTGACCATAAATATTTTTATTTGTGTAACATAATACTTGGTGAAAAATATATGAATAGATTGAGTTTTAAATGTATTTTAATTTGGTACAATTTTATCAAGTAATATAATAACACAAATAAAAATATTAATGGTCAAAGTTGAACAAGAAATACTAAAAATAGTCAAAGTGGACAATTATTATGGGACGGAAAGAGTAATATTTATATAAATTGGTTTGTCGTGTAGGTGATCTAAAATGCGTTAAACTCATTACGAAGAAAAGGATCAATAAAATAATATTTTTATAACTGTGTGAGTATGTGTTTAAAATGTGTTAAACTCATTACGAATGAAAAGGATCAATAAAGTGATATTTATATAAATTGGTTTGTCGTGTAGGTGGTCTAAAATGTGTTAAACTCATTACGAAGGAAAGGATCGATAAAGTAATATTTATATAACCGTGTGGGTCTGTGTCTAAAATGTGTTAAACTCATTACGAAGGGAAGGATCAATAAAGTAATACTAGCAAGGTACCTGCGCGTTGCAGCGGCAGACACCATACAATTAAAATATATAGCGATTTTTTTTTTAGATCTATACTTGACAATACAATAGATATACAGACGACGATAATTTTAGTTTTGAATGCTGTTATGCAATAACAAAAATTTTCATATAAAAATTGTAGAATATCCACGTGATGTGGTGACAATAATGAGTTGGTAGTAGGCATATTGTAAAGGTATGAGATAAATGTAGTTGACAATAGCCCGTAGTCATAAGTTATCATTAAATAATAACACCATAGCGACTTTTAAAAATCACTTACATTATACTAAGAAAATTTAGTTCTCAAAAATAATGTTTGTTAAATTTGTCCCACATAGATGGATGATACTAGTAAAAGATTACTTATAAAGATAAAGTAAAAATAAATATTCAATAAATCATGTGGGTTACTTTAAAGAGTATAATTATTAATACTCAAATATATATATATATATATATATATATATATATATATATATATATATATATATATATATAGGGTAGGGTTAAAATGAAAAGTTTCTTATAATGAAAAGAATGAGAAGGCATGTGGAGGTGACATGTGTCACCTTTGCCACATCACCATGCCATGTCATGTGACATGTGTCACCCCCACCCCACCCACCCACCCACCCCCCCCCCCCCCCCCCCGCAAAAAAAATTTTTTCCCGCCAAAAAAAAAATTTTTTTTGGGCAAAAAAAAAAAAATTCCAGCCAAAATTTATTACTGCATCACAGTTATAAAAATACTGCATCACAATTGTAATTGTGATGCAGTAATTTATAACCTTAATGCACTAAAATCATAATTACGATGCAGTAAATTTATAACCGTGATGCAGTAACTTATAACCTTAATGCACTAATAAGTTTTGGTGCATCTTTATTATAAGTTAATAGTTCAGTGCATCAACTATGATGCACTAAATCAATGTTATAACCTTAAATGCACTAAAATCATGATTGTGATGCAATAACTTTATAACTGTGATGCAATAATTTATAACCTTAATGCACTAAAATCATAATTGTGACGCAGTAACTTATAACCTTAATGCACTAATAAGTTTTGGTGCATCTTTATTATAAGTTACTGCATCATAGTTAATAGTTAAGTGCATCAACTATGATGCACTAAAATCAATGTTATAACATTAATGCACTAAAATCATGATTGTGATGCAGTAACTTTATAACTGTGATGCAGTAATTTATAACCTTAATGCACTAAAATTATGATTTGTGATGCAGTAACTTTATAACTATGATGCAGTAAAAAAATTTGGCGGGAAATTTTTTGGCGGGAAAAAAAAAATTTTTGCCCCAAAAAAAATTTTTTTTTTGGCGGGGAAAATTTTTTTTTTCGGGGGGGGGGGGGGGGTGGGTGGGTGGGGGTGGGGTATGGTGATGTGGCATGATGATGTGGCAAAGGTGACACATGTCATCTCCAGATGCCTTCTCATTCTTTTCATTCTAAGAAACTTTTCAAAATAACTCAAACCTATATATATATATATATATATATATATATATATATATATATATATATATATATATATATATATATATATATATTATATAACAGGAGGCGTTACACGTAGATAATGTCACGTAAACGCCACCTCATTGCCAAGTAATTCATTATCAGCCATGTCATCACATTGTTGCCATGTAAGCATTTTTAAAATTTATTTTATTATATTTGGATTTTTTTTTATTAATTTTCGAAATTGGCATTCATAAAATCCGAATTTTATTTGTACAAAAATACATGATGCTGGATTCGAACATGGGTCTATTGGTCCACAAACAAACATGTTACCCACTAGATCAACTTAATTTTTGAGTTATACCCTGCAAAATTAAATGTATAATGTTTACCAAGTATTAATGATACATATATTTTCCTAAAATATATTCATTATTAAAAAAAATCATACGGTAGATTTTTCAAAAAAACAAACCCTAATAGAGTTCTCTGCATGAAGAAAACTTCATCACGATTTTAGAGTTGCTTGGATAACCAACTTGCTGCATTGGATTATACTCTTGCACTTGCGAGCGATGTTTTTGTGTATACATATGATGGAAACATGGCTAAGGCTATTCGTGCCCATCAGATGTTTAGAGGGTTTCAGAAAACAATTTATCCAAATAAGTAAGTTGTTTACCTGTATTGATTATTGCATAATATTGTTTTTCTATTTTGAATAATCGTGTTTATATTTTATCAGATGTTATGTTGCGTCACAAGTATTCACCTTTAAAATTTTATATTGATATCTGCTTTAATTGTTCCGGAAGTTTTTAAAGGCATAATTTTCAAAAAAGATGCAGCTCACAAGCACATGCCCACAAAGTGCAAAAAAACCCAAGTTGCTGATGATTTAGGATGCTCTCAGTGTTTCTTCGGATGGATTGTCATCGTTCGAGTCAACGACAAAGGTAAACCAGAAGAAAATATTTAGTAGAAAGATGGGTGGGTTGAGAAAATATTTAATGCGTTTTTGTTTTCATTGCAGGCTGATAATTATGAGAAGATCTTCTCCCACATGAAGCCAAATAGCATTCTTGGACTTTCCCATGCTGGTTTCCTTCTTGGTCATTTGCAATCAATCGGTCTCGACTTCCCCAAAAACATCAGTGTGGTTGCTGTATGTCCCAAAGGCATGGGCCCGTCAGTTAGGAGGTTGCACGTTCAAGGAAAAGAGGTCAATGGAGCCGGGATCAATGCAAGTTTTGGAGTACATCAGGTTAAGGAAAAGAGGTCAATGGAGCCGGGATCAATGCAAGTTTTGGAGTACATCAGGTTAGCTATAATTCAAAAGACGTGTTTACTTGGTGTCATCTTTTAGCGGTGTTTGAATTTGCATTTTGAAACTAAATTCTGTTTATTACGAGTTCACGCCCCAATTATCAGTCCTCTATGTTTGGACATCATATTCTACTTATGGATTATTTAGGGGTCATATAATTAGACAAAAGAGAGTGACAATTCAGCATTGACATGAAAATCAATACTTTACCTTAATCGGCATCAAACAGGGGAGTGGAAAGGATGGATGCTTATGTCTGGATGACTGGTTTTGGAAACTTCTCCTACTACTACATCAAAAAAGATTTCAGTATTGCACGATTTTCGCAGGTTTTTATTTCTTTTTTTCGTTTCTTGCTGATTGCATACATAGTATTATTTGTATCAGACATCGGAACATCACATGTTAGTCACTCAGAAGTGCCTGTATGAGACTTTTTGCAAGCTCTAAAAAAGCAAACAAGTGATACTAGACATTTTCGAATATAATTATAACCTGCAAATTGCTCCAGGTGGAAGTTTTAACATCTAAATTTCGAACTTGTCACTTAGAATACAGAATCTAACCTTCGAATAGGGCACGATGGAACTTTTGACATTGAAACCATTGAAAAGAGATGCTATTGATAGTTATAAATTGGTTAAAAGATAGTTTTACTCAATGGATAGTATGAGCACAATGGTGATGGCAGGTGGGTAGAGAAAGTGGTTGCCGTACTGAAAGTGGTCCGGGTAGAGAAAGTGGTTCTGATAACTCTTAGCTACTTATAGAATCGGTGATAATGAAGCACAAGGAAGAAGCTAGGCATGCAACTATTTAATGTACAAAAGTCAAGCTTCACAAAAATTTTGAAGGTCTTCCTTTGATTAGTGGTATAATCTTTTAAAGGTACAAAATGTGTTGGTTGTGCAGGTTGGGTGAGAGGAAAATGTTGTACTATCTCAAGACTGAAGAGGAAAGGCTTAACAGGTTGTGTGACGATGATGAAGCTCGCAAACGTGAAGTTGAATCATTATAATAGCTTCTTTATCTCAAATATTAAATAATGACAGTCTCAAAAATTTATGTTTCCTGATTCCCTAATGCATTTGTTGGATTTGAGAAAGAGAACAGGAACTGGAAGAACGAGAAAGGCTTAGGAAGGAAGCAATCCTCAGGGGAACACCAATTGATGCCCCAACTAAACCTACTTCTGAGCTTCCAGGGTCTGCCGCTCCAGCAGCGGCACCAGCTGCAGCTGCTGCATCAACTGGCGGGAAGTACATTCCCAGGTTCCGTACAAGTGGGCCTGCAGAGCCGGCAGCACCACCACCTGCAGCACAATCTGATAAGTGGAGCAGTGGGAAGCCAGATGATCGTGGGGCAGCCCCAGCAGGTGATAAATGGAGACCATCTTTTGGTGGTGGAAGTGGTGCTAGCACTGGTGGTGCAAAGAGTTGGTCTTCATCGAATTTGTCACGGTGAAGTGTTAAAGTTGGGTTTTTGACTTTATACTGGATAGTATGATGCACCTAATATCAATTCTTCATTTGCATATGATGTGTGTTGGAATATAATTGGAGCTTCTAGAAGGATAGTCAACTTGGTTTACAACTTGGAATCAACAAGTTGCAGCATCAGTTTTTGTCGGATAAGAAATGCATATTTTCACATGCATTTGTCTAACTTATGGCCATGCACCACTACTATAAATAGGTGCTTCAATTCTCCTTCAAAGGCATCCCATTTCCAAGAACATAAACACATAGAAGTGTTCTGGATCTTATTCTTTCTCTTATCTTTGTGTTAATTAGAGAGTTGGAGAAATAGCTCCTAATACAAGAGATATAAATGTGTTTATCCTTGTAATTAGAGAGAGGTTGTAACTCCTAATTTTACATAGTGAAACGTATCTTTCCTTGCCCGTGGTTTTTACCCTTTTTGGGGTTTTTCACGTTATATCCGTGTGTCATCTTTTATTATATTTCATATTTTCGTTGTGGGTTTGCTTCAGTCCGGTGTCACCTTTCTCAACAAGTGGTATCAAGAGCTAAGGTTGGGTGTGTGTAATTATTTATCGTATGCTCTGTGGTTGCCACTAATTAGTGGACCCTCCACATCAAAAGATAAATAAAATTATACTCACTCAAAAGGTGTTCGTTACTATTATTAACAAATAATAGTTTTGGTCGAAAAGTAGATTGTGATTGTAGCAATGACGGCGAAATTTGAAATCGAAAAATTCAATGGGAATAATTTCTCGTTGTGGAAATTAAAGATGAAGGCTATCCTTCGAAAGGATAAATGTTTAGCGGCCATTGACGAAAGGCCAGCTGAGGTCACGGATGACAGTAAATGGGACGAGATGGACGGAAATGCTATTGCAAATCTTCATCTGGGATTAGCAGATGGAGTTTTGTCAAGCATAGAAGAGAAGAAAAGTGCAAAGGAGATTTGGGATCATCTTGCTCGACTGTACGAGGCAAGATCGCTCCACAACAAAATTTTCCTTAAGAGGAAACTTTATGCTCTGCGCATGACGGAATCTACTTCAGTGACTGAGCACGTGAATAACCTGAATACTTTATTTTCTCAGCTCACGTCTTTGAGTTGTAAAATAGAGCCACAAGAACGTGCTGAAATTCTACTTCAAAGTTTACCTGACTCATATGACCAACTCATAATCAACTTAACCAGTAATGTTCTTTCTGACTATCTAGTCTTCGATGATGTTGCGGCCGCTATTCTGGAAGAAGAAAACAGGCGTAACAATAGGGAGGACAGACAGACCAGTTCAAGACAGGTGGAGGCTTTGGTGGTGACGAGAGGGAGGTCAATGGAACCTGGCTCCAGTGGGAGTCACAATCATGGTAAATCTAGAACAGGAAGGAAGAAGAGTTTTAAATGCTACAAATGTGGCAAGCCGGGTCACTTTAAGAAAGATTGTCGGGGTTTAAATACCTCTAATCCTCAGGGAAATTTCGCAAGCACTTCAGAAGATGGTAATGCTCTGTGTTGTGAAGCAGCGGTTGCAAATGAAGGCAGGAAAAGATTTGCAGATATATGGCTGTTCGATACGGGAGCTACTTTTCATATGACCGCAAGAAGAGAATGGTTTCATCAATATAAACCTATCTCTGGAGGCGGATCTATGTACAGTTGCAATGATCATGAATTAAAGATCATTGGAATTGGAAATATCATGGTGAAAGTGCATGATGGTACATTTCGTACTATTCGGGATGTGCGACACGTGGAGGGCCTAAGAAAGAATCTATTGTCTTTGGGACAATTGGATGATCTTGGTTGTAAAGTTGAAATACAAAACAAGATCATGAAAGTTATAAAAGGCGCGCTTGTACTTATGAAAGGTGAAAAGGTGGCTGCAAACTTATACCAACTGAAAGGAGAGGTAATGAAGGAGGCGGAAGCATCTGTTGCTTCACATTGTTCAAGTCATAGAGTTGCAATAACATGGCATCAGAAGCTTGGACATATGTCAGAACAAGGAATGAAGATTCTTGTTGAAAGGAAGTTAATTCCTGGCCTCACAAAGGTTTCTTTACCTTTCTGTGAGCATTGTGTTATCAACAAGCAGCATCGCCTAAAATTCAAGACATCAAATTCTAGAAGTGTCTCTGTTCTAGAATTGGTTCACTCTGATGTGTGGCAGGCACCGGTTCTATCCCTGGGAGGAGCAAAGTATTTTGTATCCTTCATTGATGACTATTCCAGGAGATGTTGGGTGTACCCAATCAAGAAGAAGTCTGATGTGTTTGAAGTTTTCAAAGTTTACAAAGCGCGGGTTGAACTTGATTCTGGCAAGAAGATCAAGTGTTTGAGGACAGATAATGGAGGCGAATACACTGGTGATGAATTTGATACTTTTTGCAGGCAAGAAGGAATCAAAAGGCAGTTCACTACGGCATACACTCCTCAACATAATGGAGTAGCAGAGCGGATGAATAGAACCTTGTTAGAAAGAGCAAGAGCAATGTTGGCAACTGCAAGCTTGGAAAAATCGTTCTGGGCAGAAGCAGTTAATACCGCATGCTATGTGATAAATCGGTCACCTTCAACTGTAGTTGAGTTGAAGACACCGATGGAGATGTGGACAGGAAAGCCAGTCAACTATTCAGACCTTCATATATTTGGAAGTCCTGTGTACGTGATGTACAATTCTCAAGAAACTACAAAGCTGGATCCGAAATCCAGAAAATGTTTGTTCTTGGGGTACGCTGACGGAGTAAAGGGGTATCGCTTGTGGGACCCCACTGCCCACAAAGTAGTCGTCAGCAGAGATGTTGTCTTTATGGAAGATAAAAGTCAAGATATTGAAGAAGGTGATAGCACTACAAGAGAAACTACATCAATACAGATGGAAAGGCAATTTCATTCGAATGATTCTTCTGAAGCCGTACCACAGCACGAGGTGAATGAGACGAACGAGTCTCAAGCTCCAACGACTCGTACTCTTAATCGTGAAAGAAAACGCCCGGTGTGGCACTCAGATTATGTTATGGAGGGCAATGTTGCATACTGTCTTCTTACAGAGGAAGGAGAGCCATCAACTCTTCAAGAAGCACTGAATAATTCAGATGCTTCGTTCTGGATGGAAGCAATGCAAGAAGAAATTGAAGCTCTTCATAAGAATAAAACGTGGGAACTAATGCCACTACCAGCAGGTAGAAAACCTATTGGAAACAAATGGGTGTATAAGATCAAGAGGAACGGTGATGACCAGGTGGAGAGGTATCGTGCAAGATTGGTAGTCAAAGGATATGCTCAGAAAGAGGGAGTCGACTTCAATGAAAAATTTTCCCCTGTGGTTCGAATGACAACTGTTCGAGTAGTTCTGGCAATGTGTGCTACATATGATTTACATCTAGAGCAGCTAGATGTGAAAACTGCATTTCTTCATGGAAATCTTGAGGAAGAAATTTACATGCTCCAACCAGAAGGTTTTAAACAAAAAGGAAAAGAGAACTTGGTTTGCAGGTTAAACAAATCTCTGTACGGTTTAAAGCAGGCGCCGCGGTGTTGGTACAAGAGATTTGATTCTTTCATCATTGGCCTTGGATATAACAGACTACATGCAGACCCTTGTGCATATTACAAGAGGTTTGGAGACAATGATTTTGTCATCTTGCTGTTATATGTTGACGACATGTTGGTTGCAGGCCCCAACAAAGATCGTATCAGTAAACTAAAGGCACAGCTCGCTAGGGAATTCGAGATGAAAGACCTTGGACCCGCAAACAAGATTCTAGGGATGCAAATTCACCGAGATAGAGTTAGTAGGAAAGTTTGGCTTTCACAGAAAAATTATGTGAAGAAAATCTTGCAAAGGTTCAATATGCAAGATTGTAAGCCAATATCAACCCCGTTTCCTACTTACGTCAAGTTATCCTCCAAGATGAGTCCTAGCAGTGAAGAAGAGAGGATGGAGATGTCTCGAGTACCGTATGCATCGGCAGTGGGAAGTTTAATGTTCGCGATGATTTGTACAAGACCAGACATTGCACATGCAGTGGGAGTAGTGAGTCGGTACATGGCGGAACCTGGTAGAGAGCATTGGGAAGCTGTGAAGAGGATCCTTAGATACATTAAAGGAACCTCAGATGTTGCATTATGTTATGGGGAATCGGATATAACTGTCAAGGGATATGTTGATTCTGATTACGCAAGTGATCTTGACGGAAGTAAATCAACCACCGGGTATGCGTTTACACTTTCTGGCAGAACAGTAAGCTGGGTTTCAAAACTGCAGTCAGTTGTCGCTATGTCAACTACGGAAGCAGAATATGTTGCAGCTGCTCAAGCCAGCAAAGAAGCAGTATGGTTGAAGATGTTGTTGGAAGAGCTCGGGCACGAACAAGAGAAAATTACTCTATTTTGTGACAATCAGAGCGCCTTGTATCTGGCAAGGAATCCGGCATTTCATTCAAAGACAAAGCATATACGAGTTCAGTATCACTTCGTTCGTGAGAAAGTGGAAGAAGGAACCGTGGATACGCAGAAAATTCATACTGATGATAACGTGGCAGATTATCTGACAAAAGCAATCAACTGTGACAAGTTCATATGGTGCCGATCCTCATGCGGCCTAGCGGAAACGTAAGCAACATGGAAGTGCAAGGAAGGATAACGGTGTGAAGATCGATTTAGCTTCAATCGGATCTTCAAGTGGGAGATTGTTAACGTATACAATGTATCAAAGAAAGAATCTTGCAAGTGGTTCCAAGTTGGGCAAGTTGATGCAAGTGGCTTCCCCCTTTGATGCCTATAAAAGGCAAGGACTTGTGCCTCATTTCTACATCCCATTCCAAAGCAAACACAAAGTGTTCTTGGTCTTATTCTTTCTCCTAGTCTTTGAGTTAAATAGAGAGTTTGTAATATCTCCTAATACAAGAGATATAAAGTGTTTATCCTTGTAGTTAGCAAGAAGGTGTAACTCCTAGTTTTCATCATAGTGAAACGTATCTTTCCTTGCCCGTGGTTTTTACCCTATTGGGGTTTTCCACGTTATATCCGTGTGCCATCTCTATTAGTATTTCATATTTTAGTTGTGGTTTTTGCTTCAATCCGGTGTCACTTTTCTCAACAATAGGGAGTCTAGTCTAGTAATTAGGGACGGAATCAGAAATAAATATGATCGGAGACATAATTTTTTTGAAACCGTAATATAGAAACACATTCTGATAGACGGGGTGCATTTAAGATACATTTAAAAAACAAATTTTTTTTTTTTTCAAAAATTAACACTATATAAAAAATTCATAAGGGTCCCGGACACCCGCGAGAAACCCCTTTTCCGGGCCAGTATTGTCACATTTCTTTCACCACTATCAACCCTCACATTTTTCATGTGTATGCCACTTTTTCACTCCCTATATAATCCCCTTAAAGGCTTAAACCATCACCACCTTTCCATCAAATTATCCTGTTTGCATCTCATTAGTTTTTGTGTTCTTTGTATAATGTCGGCCATAAAGCGATCACAAGGTATAAAGAAAGATTGTTTCGGCTTTTCATAATATTTACTCATTTCTAGCTAATAGTGTTTTGCTGTTTTTGCTTGTACGTATTATTATTTAGTATCTAATGTGTGTGAAATTTTTTGTTTAGATGGAAATGCTGGCTCTTCAAAGAATATTCGTGTTCCAACAGCTATGGAACCTCCCAAAGCATACCTTGACAGGCTCGATAGAGCTGCTAGGCTTCAGGCAATGCCAAATATGCCAGAAACCGATCCTCTATCATTTGTCCTATCCCAACAAAAGAGCATCATTGATAAATATGTAAAAAATTAAGTTTTTGTTTTTTGATTAAATAATCATCCACATATAATTTGAAGATATTCTAATTGATGCATTTTGTGCAGGCTCTTGATAAAAAAAGATTGAAAGTGAAGATGGAGATGGATTTGGAGAGCTTATGGAATAATTACAAAATTTATGAGAGGAACAGGAAAATGCAATCTGGCAAGTTATGCAGCCAAGATGCAGCAATGCCAAATGTGTCGATGAGTTGCTTTATCTGTGACACGTCATTGCGGCCTGCTTGCGAACACCTGACCTTTTGTTCTCAGTGTGACAACAAGCCTCGGACATGTCCTTATTGCCTCATCTTTGATGGCTCTAGTTGAATTAGTTGATCTGATAATATTATTATACATGGTTGGCTGTGTCTGAAGTTAAATTAAAGCTTATAGGTTATTTCCTATGGTTATTTATCCTTGATCTATGACGAAATTTTGGATTTTATAAAATCAATTATGATTTCCCATTAATGTTAGTTTAATAATGTTGGAAACTATGTTGAATGAACTTTAATGTCCTTATATCGCTTTATTGGAAATTTGTTAAATGATGGTTTACTACTTACAAAGAGTGACTTAAATTAACGTAGTTTGCTTAAATATTCCCTCTAAGTACCTCTTAAACTTAACAATTTTTTAAAAACTTGGAAACTTAAATTGTGTCTTTTCTTGATCGATTCTAAACACAACTTTTCAAAAACACACGCTATATTAGTTTTAAAAGACAAACGCTTTGTATTTAAAAAAACACACGCTTTGCATCAAGGTCGAACAAGAATCACGATTTTGCAAGCATAATTAGTTACCGCTATTTGCGCGGGTATTTAGTCTAGTAATCGATAATTATAGAAGTTTCACTACAAAAAAATGTGTATTTTGGTACGACAATCTCGTCCCAAAAATGCAAATAATGTCGACCCAAAGAAAAAAAGGCACGACATGTCGTGCCTTTTTTGTAGACCCTATTGTGTTGACCCAAAAATATTTGGCACGACATTCGCTTTAGACTTTGGGACGACAGATGTTGTGGGGCCCAAATAAAATTCAACCTGAAAATCAGCTTTGGCACGACATCTTTTTGCAAAAAGGCACGACAATGTCGTACCCTTTTTTTTTTTTTTTTAATCTTTTTAAATTAACCGAAAAAACGTTAATTAGATTGCAAAAAGGCACGACATTGTCGTGCCAAATTGTATACACACGTGGAAAAACAGGTGGCCACTTTGTGAAGAATGGCACGACAGGCTTTGTATATTAGGGACGACAATGTCGTCCCTAATTTTCCTGGGTGGGCAAAAAAAATTGCGGGAAACTGCAGATTTTCCATATTTTTTCCGGATTTTTTTCCGGAAAAAATCTACCAAAACAAATGCAACCTGTAATCAATCACAATCCACAATACCAAATCGACAATATGATACAATACCAAATTACTAAACGGATCGAATAACATTCCACAATTCTACGATACCATTTAACAAATACGATACAAAGTAAACTACTCTTAAACTAACAAGTCTCAAACTAACATGTCTCAAACTAACATGTCTCAAACTAACAAGGCGCAAATTTCCTAAATAACATGTCTCAAACTAATAAGTCACTAGCTTATAAAGCTAACATGTCCAAAAGTTATAAAGTTAACATAAATCCACGATAACATTCGACAAATACAATACTATTCCATAATATTAATAAGTCTAAAATTCACAAACTAACTTCCCGCCTACTCCTCAAAGAACTCGCCGCCCGAATCGCCGCCCGACTCGTCACCCGACTCGTTGCCCGCCTCATTATTATCCCCACTATCATCATCATTATTATTCAAATCATTATTATCAACATGATCATTTTGGCCCAAATGAGGATTATTTTGTGAGTTGTACCGGTTAAGGTCTGGTGGCGGCATAGCATAGTTCGAACTAGTACCCGGGCACGTGATAGAGTTTGGAAAGGTGGGGCGATAACAACCGGCAAATGCATTATTGGGGTTGAAAGTGGAAGCTTGGAAACCATAAGAGCCGGGAGGGGGAAAAGGGGTAGGAATGGGTACCGAGGGAAAGGGAGGTGAAAATGGATTACCTTGTGAGTTGTAGTGGGACAAAAAATTCTGAAGGTAAGATCCGTATGTCCCAACTGCGGCTTGGGCCGCGGCAACGGCTTCCCTAGCCGCGGCAGACTCTTGCCTAGCCGCGGCAGTTTCTGCCTCAGCCTGACGAGCCCGTTCTTGAGCAGCCTTGGTTTCCCTCATCGCCTCTGCCATATGGTCCCTAGTAACGTAATCTTCAGCAGCATGCCCACGTGTGAACCCGCGAGCGGTTGAGCCACCACCAGGTAACCTCCTGCCCCTGCCTGCCCAGTTCTGGCGGTTATCACTCGGAACTACACGCTGCAATATTTCCAAGCTGCTCATGTACGGGATGAGACCGGCTCTGACTTGCTCTTGAAGGGCCTTCATCTCATTCTGTGTAATTTCAAAAAAAAAAAAAAAAAAAAAAGAAAAAAGTTAGGAAAAAATAATAAATGAGAAGTAACTTAATATAATGACGCATGTTAAGAGATAAACTACTTACGTAAGCCGTCTCGTTCTCTCTCGTCTCAAATGTGCCATCTTTTTTTGAATGACATCTCCTCCAAGTTTCAAGCAGGTCTTCATTTTGATTGTTATTGTTGACCCTCTATACATACAATATAAAATAAATTGATAACGAGGTAAATATAAACAATATAAAAACCTTTAAAAATCACAAAAATTATAACGAGTCTTACATGAATGTTGCGTCCTTGAACGAACGACTGTCGACCTTGGTAAGTTATAATCTTGTTTTTTGATCGATTTTCTGCATTTGTGGTCGATCTTGCCATCCGTTTCGGGTCTAACCACCAGTCAACCAACATCTCCCATTCCTCTTGGGTTCTGTTCCCCCAGGATTTCTTGGGTGGCGGATGTGCCCTTGCCGCCGCGGGTGTCTCGTGGATATCAAAGTATCTAGACTTGAGCCTGTGTTTGTATTTTCGGTATAGCGTCCTCTGCTGTAACCATAGCCCAAGTCCTACCCTTTCCCCCACCGTATAAACATTCTGTCCAACCGTGAATCTGCTCTCATTATTCAACCAAGGCGCCAGGTTGAAATAGGTCTGCAAAAAAGTATACGCATTTAAACAAACACACAATTTAAATATAACAAGCATATCTAAACGGTTAATAACAATAAGAATAGAAATAAAATAAACAATAAATATAACCTGTAGTGACGGCATTATATGCGCCTTATAAGAATCAGGAATTTCTTCCCAATCGCAATCAAGGGGAAGTGGCCTCACTTGTTCCCCAATAAGACTACTTAACTGCATTGCATAAGTGCCTACCGGTGTGAAGGTGCCTTGATCATCGGTATCAAAGCCTATAGGCAAAGGCTGTCCGTTATTCTCCCTAAAAGCCTTCCTTAAGGCCCGATTTGCCGTCTCATCGGTGATCATTGAACCTACAAATATAAGTTATTAAGTTGTGAAAATACATGTAAAAAAAATTTAGTTTTATCAATAAAAATTATATAATAATAAAAAAATAAAATAATAAAATAAAAAATCACAATTTGTTACCTGCGCAATAGCCCGGCAAAGTAAATGAGGGCCGTCTTGGTGGATCACCGCCAGCATCCCCGCCGTGTGATCTAGGCTGTTCACACGCCATCTGTAAAAGTACAAGTAAAAGAACACATAATTTCGTGGACCAATTAACACTAATATACACATTCATATAAACATATAGTAACAATTTCATTCAAATTACAATTTAAAAACAATAATTGTCATAATCAAATTACAATTCAAAAATAAATAATTGTCATAATCAGAATCATCACTAGATAAAACTTCTTCAACAACAATAGTGGGGTTCACTTCATCATCATCAGACACGTCAACATCATCATCATCAAGGACATGGGCAACGACGTTATCTTCATTAGTAACAAAATCAGCATCTTCTTCAGCAACAACATCTGGTGGGGCGTCCACTTCTGCTGATTCATCATTTACACTCAAATTCGCATACTCAAAACCAGTCAAACCAACAGACAATGCAACATCAGATGAACTGCTGCCATGTATAACATCCTGATAAGAATCTACCACATCCCCATGCCAGATCTTCCGATGATGAACATCTTCGACAACCTTCCAATGAGGTGGTCGTCTAGCAGGGTCTTCAAGGTAGAAGACTTGTGTTGCTTGTGTCGCAAGAATGTATTGTTGATATCTAAAAGCATCCCGTTCAGTCAAAATATGATGTATGCCATGATCAATGTAAGAACGTCTGGAGCGTGGCGTAGGGTTAGTAGGGTTACGGGTGTCGAACCATATACATCGGAACAACACAACCTTACGGTTGCCCATATAAGTGAGCTCTAGAATTTCTTCTAGTTGACCATAGTACATAGCTCCATCAGGCCCGGGTGTTGAAACTCCACTACTTTGAGTGGTATGAAGTTTATCGCGCTCATGCACCAAGAACTTCACACCGTTCACTATGCATGCGGGGTATGTACTTGCACTAGATGAAGGTCCACATGCCAAAGAGAGTAACTCGGGACTACAACTTGGGTCTTTTGCCACGCTCTTTTCACGAATCTACGAAAGAGATACAAACAGATTTAGATGAGCAATAACTCTGGACTACAAGGTAATATATCTAATGTGTTTACCTTGTGATTGAACCAGGGAGGAAAACTTCTTTCCACGGTATCGTTAGGAAATTCACTGCAAAAAGGTAATGAATAAGTCATTGGAAACAAATAACTTAAGAAAAAAAAAAAGGTTCTTCAAAATATAAAAAAAAAGAAACGTACTCTTTGTACGCCAGGATGTCTGCTTCTATTTCAGGACTGTTGTTAAGTATAAACCATACAACTGCCTGCATAACATCTGTATTCAACCGAGTCGGGCGTTCTCTACCCACCGGTTTGCCTACGAACTGGAACACCTGGAATTTATTTGGTTGTTCTGGAAAACCGTCATTATTTCTGTCAAGATGATTAAATCTTGTCTCGACATCCTTAAGATAACGCGAACAGAAAGTTAATGCTTCTTCTGCAACATAACCCTCTGCTATAGAACCTTCAGGCTTGGCTTTATTTCGGACATAATTTTTTAGTTTTTTCATGTATCTTTCAAATGGATACATCCACCTATAGTAAACAGGGCCACCTAGAATAGCCTCTTCAGGTAAATGTATAACCAAATGAATCATTATGTCCAAAAAAAGCAGGAGGAAATATTTGCTCTAAATTAATCATAACCTCGATCATTTGCTTTTTAGCTTTCACCATGTCCTGCTGCATCAAACTTCGAGCACAAATCTGCTTAAAGAATAAGCAGAGCTCGATTAATGGGGTTGAAATGTCTTTAGGTAAGTATCGCTGAACTCCATAAGGAAGTAACCGCTGCATCATTATATGACAGTCATGAGATTTTAGGCCCGTTATGTTGTTATCATCAGCGGTCACTTTTTTCTTGAAGTTCGATCCAAACCCATCAGGTAGTCTAACTCCTTTGATGAATTTACAAAAAAGTTTTATGTTTTTTGGTGTGAAAGAGTACGTTGGATGAGGCTTATCGAACTTCCCATTTCCTTTATCAACGAGCCACAACTCCTTTCGAACTCCCAAAGTTTTCAAGTCTTGCCTTGCCTTTAGCGTGTCTTTGGATTTGTCGTTCATTAACAAGGTATTCAGCACACTCTCAAGCACGTTCTTTTCGATGTGCATGACATCAAGATTGTGTTTTAGTAGAAGAACGGGTCAATACTCCAGTTCGTAGAAGATAGAACGCTTACTCCAATTCAATTCGATTTGTCGATTTGGTTTAGGGTTATTTTTTAAAGTATTTGGATGCTTCCCTGAGACACGTTTAAAGACTTTACTAATTTGAATCATGATTTCCTCATGGGTAAAGCTTTTAGGAGGAGGGTTCTTTTCAGGTTTACCATGGAATTCCTTATGTTTTTTCCTCAGTGGATGACTTACGCGTAAGAATCTTCTATACCCAACATAAGCGATTTTATGCTTCACAGGAAGCGATGGAGTGTCCTGATTACATGTGGGGCATGCATAGTAGCCTTGTCCAACCCACCCAGGAAAACTACTTCGAGCTGGAAAGTCATTGACAGTCCATAAAACCGCCGCTTTCATTTTGAAATGAGTACCCGTAGCAGCGTCTAAAGTCCACTCTCCTATCCATAACTCTTTGAGTTCTTTGATCAAAGGCTGCAAGAAAACATCAATGTCCTTTGCAGCTGATTTAGGGCCAGGAATTAACATCGTCAACATTAAAGAAGTCTCTTTTATACACATCCAAGGGGGTGTGTTGTATGTTGTCAATATCACCGGCCACATGCTGTAACCTTGACTCATGTTGCCAAACGGATTGAAACCATCAGCAGCCAACCCTAATCGGACGTTTCTAGGGTCACGAGAAAACTCAGGTTTCATTATGTCAAAATTTTTCCATGCTTGACCATCACACGGGTGATTCATCTTACCGTTTTCCTTAGACTGTCCAGTAGCATGCCAAGTCATCCACTTTGCGATGTCTTTTGTGTTGAACATACGTTGTAGTCTAGGTTTTAACGGAAAGTAACGCAACACCTTGTTGGCAACTTTCTTCCCGTTTGTCTTTTGGTTTTTCCATCTACTCTCGTTGCAGATTGGACAATTATTGAGAATTTTGTTCTCATCTGATCCCCAAAATAAAAAACAATCATTTATACAAGCATGGATCGATTCGTATCCTAACCCGATATCTTTGTATGTCTTCTTGATTTCATAGTATGACGGTGGGAAATTGAATCCTTTACTAGGGGGACATGCCTTTTGCAAAAGAGCTAGAATCTTATTAAACCCGACATCAGTTATTTTATGTAAGACCTTGATGTGCGAAAGCTCTGACGTAAAGCCCAATGTAGTCATATCACAACCTGGGTACAACTTTTGGGTAGACCTAGCAAGTAACTCTTCGTACTTTTTAGTAATGTTATGATCACTGGTTTGAGCTGGTTGAGGACATGTTGTTTGATCTGGTTGAGAAACTGTTGTTTGAGATGGTGGAGTTGGGACATTATCAGCAGAAATATCTTGGAAGAATGCATCCATGTTCATGTGTTCAGGTGAAGGTGGTTGTGGTATGTTATGTACTACGGGTGGAGGAAGTGGTTCACCGTGATATTTCCAAGGGGTATAAAGTGTGTCAAACCCGTATTTAGATATGTGTGACTCAAGAGTTTTGAGCGTACCCAATTTAGTTGGAGCGTTACCACAACGAACACATGGGCAATGAATCATTTTTGTGATGGGGTTTACCAATGGCTTACAATGCGCGATGAATGCAAAAAGACCATTTAAAAATTCTGGGGAATTACGGTTGGATACAGTGGTCCAACTCTTATCAATTGTCATGACTGCGTTGTAAAAAAACATATTCAAAAAAATTAATTTGTATATATACATACATATTCAAACATGAAAAGACGTAATTATGAGCTGTTCTGTTTACCTAGTGCAACTATGGAAGGCAATCCTAACCCACTCTTTGAATGTGTCGTCTCATATATGAATGCGTATAACTGATTTACTATTTGAAAAAAATTCGGCAGTATTTCCCCTCAACTCCCCAAATATGTGCATTAAAGACCATATTCGTAGGAGTGAAAGGGAAATACTGTCGAATTTCTCTCAAATAGTAAAACAGTTATACGCATCCATATCCTAAATGAGACAAAACATTCAAAAAGCAGTCCCAAACAGGGGACTTTCCGAAATTAATTTCTAATAAATTAATTTCGGACGGGTTTTCTATAGGATGATTAACTTCGGACGGGGAATTTCCAAAATTAATCGCTAAAATCCTAAAAACAGTAACACAAGTATCATTTTCATTATCGACAATTAATAACATATATATCACATATCATTTTTATTTTAACACGGTCACTTTAAGTTTATAAGTAACAATTAATAGCATATCACATGACATTTTTTCCGATATCACATATCATTTTCATTATCGACAAAGTAATAAAAGTATATATATATATATATATATATATATATATATATATATACCTATTTCGCGGCTGAAATACACGAAGTGAAGAAAAGAGAAAGAGAAAAAGAGGTGGTCTCGGCTGTCCCGGCTGTCCACGGTCCCGGCTGTCCCAAACACTACACATAAAACCAAAGTTAAACAAACTATTGTCGTCCCAAAACACATTGTCGTACCAAATTAATTAATAAAAACTTAAGGCACGACATTGTCGTACCAAAACACATTAACAAAATAAAAAAAAATCACTAACCAACACAAAAGGTGGTGGTGGTGGAGCTGCAGCTGTTGCGGTTGTTGGTGGTGGTTCACGGCGGTGGTTCACGGTGGTGGTGAGCTGTTGCGGTGGACCATCTAACCAACACAAACACAACATAAAACCGTTGTAAACAAACCATAATTAAAGAAATTAAATTAACAAACCAAATTTTATCAAAAAAAATACCCTTTAAATGTTACAAAATAACAAAAATTAAACAAATTGTGCACAGTGGTGCGTGTGTAATTGATGTTTACGAGTGATAGTAGTGTTTTGAAGAAAAATGCGTTTTTTTGGGATTTTTTCCGATTTTATTTATTTTTTTACGAGGGTTATAGCAGTTTTGTTGTGGGTTTTTTTGGGTAAGTGATGAAGATAGAGAAGAAAGAGATCTGGTCAATTATTGTAGTTATTTTGGGACGACCAATTGTCGTCCCTTTTTGTTTTTTTCCCCGAATTATTTGGCGGGTTATTTAACTTTTCGTGAAATTTTTGGGTAAAAAAAAGGGTACGACATTGTCGTCTCTTTTTGTTTTTTTTGTTTTTTTGTTTTTTTTTTCCCTTTATTTTATGTATAATATAGTGTGTTTAAATTATTTAATTAATACTAAATAAATTAAATTTGTTATAAACTTTTTAAATAATTTAAAAATTAATTAATTAGTTATATAAAGTTTAAATTAGTTATAAAATTGATTGAAAATGATTTAAAATTAATTATAAATTTTTTATATAAATTAAAACGGATGAAATGTTAAACGAACGAGTCAAGATAATGTTTGGATTCTTAAAATTTCTGCTACTTCTGAGGTTGTTTGGATTCTTAAAATTAATTATAAATTTTTTATATAAATTAAAACGGATGAAATGTTAAACGAACGAGTCAAGATAATGTCGTTATACATGACATGTTAAAACGGATGAATCGAGATAGTATCGTGATACATGATATGTAACACTAACGAGTCTAGGTGATATCGTTATACTAACAAGTCAAAACATCCAACCAAAACTTCCCTCCAAAAATAATGGCGCCAAAACTTCCCTCCAAAAGTACTGGCGCCAAAATTTCCCACCAAAATCTACCAGATCTGCTCTATATATCACATAAAGAAAACTTGAGATCTTATCCCACCAAAAGCCACCAGATCTTATCCTCAAAACCACTCAACCTCACAACCTCTTATCTTCGCACAAATTTCAAAACCTGAGATGGAGCCATTTAATCCTTTTATGTGTTCTTGTGGAGCAGGAAATATAAAATTAAGAACATCGCATAGAGAATATTCATCTGGACAACAATATTATTCATGTCCTCTGTCAAAGGTGAACAATCATACATTTCTTATTTATGTAAATATACAAATAATTGGGTTGTAATCTCTTAGAATTTTCTTATTATGTAACAGCCCAGAAAAGATAATGGGTGCGGATATTTTATGTGGAAGGATGCATTTGACGAGTACTTAAGAACAATCTCTGCACCAACAGAGTGCTCGAGCTGCCATGAAAAAGATCTTAGGATAAGCTTGCTGGAAACACAAAAACATGTGCTAGAGACAAGAGTAAGGTTGCTGGAGGCCAAACTTGAAATGGCAAGGATTCCTGACGACCACGCATGTCAGTCGGATGCATTACTTCGTGAGCTGTTAGGTGACATGGATAATCTTCGTATGTAGTAGTAGTTGTTGTTCTTGTAGTTGTAGTTGCTGTTGTACGTTGTTGTTGTTGTTGTTCTTTTAGTTGTTGTTGTTGATGTAGTTGTTGTTCTGGTAGTTGTTGTTGTTGATGTTGTTGTTGTTGTAGTTGTTGTTCTGGTAGTTGTTGTTGTTCTTGTAATATGTATCCGTCAAGTATTTTTATAAATCAAAGCACATGCTGGATTTGTAAAGCTGGTCATGTTCTAAGTTAACATATCACTTATTACCATGTACCTTTCAATTTGACCATGTTCTAAGTTAACAAGATTATGGTTTCCAAACAACCCTTTTCCAATACTAAATTACACATGAATAAAGAAACAACTTGACAACATAACGAAACAGATCAAACGAAACAACTCGGCAAGCAAACGAAACAACTCAAACGATATTATACACAACACGACATAGACCATATGCTACACACGACATACGAAACAACTCAAACGAAACAACTTGACAACAAAACGAAACAGATCAAGCAAAACAACTCGGCCATTCAATTATTTTCCCTGCTACTTCCTGTTCTGCTAGAACCTGCACCATCTTTTCCCTTCCTTTGCTTGACGAACTGTTCAAACAATGCTTCAAGATTTGTTACCCTATTTCCCGCATCATCAAATGTGTAATCGAACGGGCTTTTTTCAGCTTCATCTTTTTCCTTCCTTTGCTTGACGAACTACTCCCACATTGCTTCAGCTTCAAGTAGGTTTGCTCCTCCATTCCATAATGCAGAAGTAGCTTCACTGTCCAAATACACTCTGTAGAATCGCTCTTTCCTTAACCATTCCAGAATGCAGTCTCTCATCAACGGGTCTATGTTCTTATAAGAACCATATTCATCATAAATTTCTGACCCATACGTATCAAGAACTCGAGTAAAGAGATATATGGACGATAAAACCAGTGACCACTCTTTTTCCGGCGCGTAATCAGCCATTTTATTGTTACGTGTGTTTTGTGGTTATTTATGTTTTGACGGGATATATAAGGAAAAAACTTTGCGGGAAAAATAATGGCGAGAAAAATAATGGGGGGGAAAAATAATGTTTTTAATTCTATAAATGTATTTAATTTTAAATTAAAGTATTTGATTATAAATATAAACTATTTAATTTTCATTCTATATTAAATAAAATTATTTAAATTAAATAAAAATAATTTTTTAAAATTAAATAAACTAATTAAAAATAATGGCGGGAAAACTAAAGGCGGGAAACTATTGGCGGTAAAAATAATGGCGGGAAACAATTGGCGGTAAATATTTTTTTTAATTCTATAAATGAATTTAATTTTAAATTAAAGTATTTAATCATAAATATAAACTATTTAATTTTAATTCTATATTAAATAAAATTATTTAAATTAAATAAAAATAATTTTTTAAAATTAAATAATTTAATTAAAAATTGGTTTATAAAGTTAAAAAAAAAAAATAGATTTACAGTTTGGGACGACAATGTCGTCCCAAAGTGTTTGGCGGGTCCAAAAATACTGGCGGGATGTATTTAATTTTCGTGAAAAGTTATTTAAATACTAAAAAATGAAATAATTACAAAATGGGACGACATTGTCGTCCCAAACTGTGTGGGCCAAAAAGTCTTTGCTGACTGTTGTATTTGTTGAAAAACACGTGGGTCCTACTTGCAATTTGGGACGACAAAGTCGTCCCAAATAATTTGGCCGTCCCCAAACTATGATTTTGGTGTAGTGTTTCTGCATTAATCAATTCTTGCTCATTTAATCATGGTGACGAACTTCAGAAATTTGAAACACTCATGAGATTATATGACGTTACTCGGTCTTCAACTCCACTGTATGCTATGAATCATAAATTAAATTTGGTTATTTACTATCCGAATATTCTTTAAACAATACAAACTGACACTAGATATATCAGTTACAATATGACTATGTACCTGTGGTTTACAGCTGGTCAAATTTTGCAGCCTTAAATGCAACGCAAGAGAGTACATTTGATACAGCTGCGAGAGAGTTGTGTGCTGGCTCCTATGGCATCAAAAAAATGAGGTGATTACCAATTCAGGAAGCCGTAAATGTACATCCTTATCAATGCTATGCAGTTATCTTTTGTTTGGATTTAGGGTGGGAGTCGTCGTTTTGGTTGTAAGTGGTTAGATTAAATCAATTATAAGTTGGCACCGTTCCAGAAATAAAGTTCGAGTGTACGAGATAACTACCAACATGTTTTACTAGGAAGAAGCAAATCAGATCACACGAGATTAACCTTCCTACACCGACTCTTATCAGTACAATGAAATGGAATAGCTTGGATTTTTTGGACGATCCCAGATGAAGATGGCACGACATTGTTAAAGACATTTTTGGTAAAAGAGGTCCAAATCGAGATATTCACTAATCATATGGCAGCCTCAAGAATAGACCTACTATCCATTATAAGTGATTGGAATTTACTGAACCACAAATTACCGTAATCAAACTTAATGTAACAAGTTAACATGTTAATTGTCACCAAGTTGCGGTAGAAGTTGGTCATTTACTTACTTTTTTAAGAACAACAACCCAAGAGACAAATACAATGGTTTAAAAACCAAGCAGACCATGTTAGCTAGCTTGAGCTTCTTGAACTGTATCTATAACCAAATAAAAGACAAATCCTGAAACTTCTGAAGTTGATGATTAATTGAGGGAGAAGTGTAGTGTTGGATTTTTGTGCGCGCGCTAATAATAATCAACAAATATTTTGCATAACTACTTACAGTCGTGAATTTGATATTGTAGTATTTGAACCCTATATGCCTTGGGTCGCACCAATTGCCACTCGTGTCAACTGCCAACCAATTCAGACAATCTAATTTGTATTGTCAACTGTTCATGAAGACCCTTTATGGGTAAAAGAAAGCAAGAGTCAGGACGTAAAACGAGAATGGTATATATGTTACTACGTACTAATAATTTAATTGCTATAATGAGTTGATGTTTAAGATTCACGACTATAAACGAGCGCCCCCACCCCGCCCACGTACATCTTCTGTGCAACGTGGCTGACGCCCAATGTTGCCTTGTATTTTCTGGGACATATTTTTCTATACTAGGGAAAGTTCCCCTCATTTATTTCTTTGGTTCATGATTCACATCTCTTCATTCCAAAAACACTGTTTAACATGATTTGCAAAATAGGCGTCTGTGCATCAAAGATTTACCAGTGCTGTCTAAAGTGTTTTTTTTTTTTTTTTTTTTTTTATTCATGATTAGACATCTAAGATATGAATCTTCTTTCTCCAATTGTATATTGATTCATACAAGACCCACAAGACTAAAAGATCAAATTGATTTCAGTACTGAAATAGAGGATCCAAAAGTATTCGCACATTCAGATGCCACACATTCAGTAAAAAGTTTTCGCAAAATGACTTTACAACAGAAAAGGAAACTTAAAAATTAAAAACCAAAATAACCGTCGCTGATCAAACTAAAAACTCAATGGTTAGATTGCTTTGAATAGCTTGGTATCTGATAAACAATCAGCTGATATGATAAGTTACACTTTGTAGGTGATAACCAGTAAACGAATCCTATGAACCAGTCTTTTGTGTCTGTAACAATGGTGGCAAGAGTATCTAAGCCTCCCATCCTCTTAAGACAGTAGCACGTGCAACCCGATTCACTCCCAAAGTAAAGGCTCCCATCCGAAGGTTGCATTCATGTGTTTTGCACATGTTCTTGATGTCACGGAAAGCTAACGTCATGTATTTCTTCAGTTCTGTATTCACCTTCTCTTCATCCCACATGAATCCTTGAATGTTCTAAAAATACAAAGACCAAAAAGATGAAAAATATTAAATTTAAATCATCTACCAAGTTGCCCCTAATTTCTTCAGATTATATGCAAAGGTAAGTATACTACAAACAATAATTGTTTTTGTCTAATACCTGAACCCACTCGAAGTAGCTAACTGTCACACCTCCACCATTTGCATATATATCAGGAAGTACTATCACACCTTTCTTTGATAGAATCTATATAAAAACATATTTTATTAGAAATAGTAAGATAAACTTTTAAAACTTGGTGAAGAAATCTACTCCTAATTAGTAGTTGCTGAATGATCGAAGAATTCAAATGATAATGTTACCTCATCTGCTTCAGGATCAGTAGGATGATTTGCACCTTCAATAACGAACTTGGCTTTAACATCTCCTGCGTTTTCTCTTCAATAGGCAAATTTGAAGACAGAAACAAATCAAGTTGGAGTTAAAGAATGAAACTTACTACAATCTCTATTACAGCATTAGTACATTTCGAAGCCAGAATGACCCATTGTCCATTATCGTCACTACTTTTTGGTGTTACTGGCTTTTATTCCATATAACTCTACATAATTTCATTATTGGAGGGTGTTATGGCGTTTCATAATTAGTCAAACGTATTAAAAAACTACATCTGAAAAGTTAACTTTCCACTTGGACAAACATTAAATTTATGAGTTTATCACCAAACAGGCAGATTCTTTTTATTAAAATATAAAGGTGGCCGCTCCCCTGATAATTTATAATGTTTGACTTTTATGGTCAGCTCACATTTCCTATTCAGAATTGATGTCAAAATTTAAAAGATTTTGATGTTGTAAGGTGTAAACTGGTAGTGACTTCCAAATTTTTGACGTAATGACAGATTCTTATAAGAATGTAAAGAATTTTTATAAACTTTGAAGTCTGAATAGTCTTATTATCAAAAATACGAAGTTATCCACTTTTAGATATATTGGATAAGTGAGCAATGTAATTCTGTGCAACATGCAGTCCATTTTTATGTGAACTTTGCATACTCTCAAGATATGATGATTGCCAAAGACCTCACTAACTCTATTTTCTAATCTCACCATTTAAATATTTGGAACATTATCGACAATTTGAGATATACCTATAAAAAAAAGGGGCATCAGATTGTAAGACTTCTGGATAAATAAGGTTATACCTGTTGAGAACACCACCTAAGGCGCATGGTATGAGCACATCACATTCATGAACAAGCAATTCATCTGCATTCATTTTGTCTCCTCCATCAAAACTACTTAAGCTCCCAGTTGTTTCTTTATGTTTAAGCAATGTCGGTATATCAATTCCATCTGAATTCTTTATGGCTCCAGTAACGTCACTCACTGCAATGATCTTACCACCCCTTTCGTGAATTAACCTAGCCACCCAAGCTCCTACATTGCCGAAACCCTAAAGATGCAACTCTTGTCAACACAATAGAATCTTGAGAAACATGAAATCACTGGTGGATGAACTGTTTGCAAAAGTAACCATACCTGAATAACAAAAGTTAAACCTTTGATTTCCTTTCCGTACTCAGCAAGTAAGGCTTCTGTGGCAAAAACAACGCCACGACCAGTTGCAGCCTCTCTTCCTAGTGATCCACCAAGATCCTATATAATAAATAGCATAAGTTATCGAAAAATCAAACATAATCGTAGCATTCTCTATATTTATATCTTAAATACTCACTATCGGCTTTCCAGTGACAACAGCCGGAGAGTAACCATGGAACTTTGAGTACTCATCTAACATCCACGCCATAGTCTGTCAATGTCCCCGAAAGTTAGTAATATACTTTTCTATTACTTTATATCAAATTTGTTTTCAATATACGGTTATACATAATATATGATAATAAACATAGAAAACGACAATGATTGTTAGTAATATCATTTCTTTTTTCACTAGTAATGTATGCAATGGTATATTCTAGCAGTACAAACCTGGGCATTGGTGCCCATATCGGGTGCTGGAACGTCGACATTTACTCCAATAAGATCATGAATCTTTTGTGTAAAGATACGAGTAAGACGTTCAAGCTCACTCAAAGACAAGTCCTTAGGTGAACACCCGATTCCACCCTTGGCTCCGCCATAAGGAACGTTAACCACAGCAGTCTTCCAAGTCATTAGTTGAGCCAAGGCATTTACCTCATCATGTTCAACCTGGTAAAAACCAATACACCAGACGTATCAAGCAAACGTATAGGCTTTATTCAAGTTCGATAATAGAATTAGAGACGCATTCAGATAATTATGAGTCATTTTGAATCAATGCTTCCAAATTAATAAGAAACAAGCATCTACTAAAAGTGCTTAAATTTTTTCTGAAGCTAATGAAAATTAAATCAAGCCTGCATTTGACCAAAAGATACAAATTAATAGTCTTAATTATTTCCCCAAATTTTATAAAGATTTATGCATCCTATAGGTTACTGTATATTAAGTCACAAATCAACATAAGTTCTCATAAAACTCATTGTTGGACCGAATGAATGTAACCAACCAAAATTGAATCAACTTATTTCCACGGGTTGGTTTTTAATTTCAATATACTAGTTCCGTCCCAAAGTGAAAAAAAAATCCTTGAGTCTGCTTCAAATTAACATCTAAAATCCTAAAGCAACATCATTCGAGTTTGAAAATATAATAACTACAGTTGGGGTTCAACGGCATCAAACTAAGCGTAGCACCACTTCTTAGAACATTTTGAAGTGAGAACCGATTTTTGAACTAATATATGTGGTTCTAGTCCAGTTTGGTGTGGTCATGTATTGACTATTCGGTTTCATGGGTTAGGATAGCGTCTAGCACACACCTAATTCTCTAGATCATTAACTTTTCAATTTCACAACCACACTTCTCAGGACCAAAACCATCAATTAACAATAGTGTAAACGCTAAAAATCCATATATCATCATTACAAAGACACATAATCAAAGATCAAAATATACCTCAGGATGATATCTAATTCCACCTTTCATCGGACCACGAGAATTATCATGTTGAACCCTAAATCCAACGTAAGACACCAAAGTTCCATCATCTTTCGGGATCGTACACTCAACCTGCATGATCAAACAAACTCAACCCATCACACATCAAGAAACTAAATAACATCAACTCATATTAAAAAAACAAAAAACAATAATTTCTACGTACGAACCTTCACTTCTCGAAACGGAATCAAAAGACTCTTCTCAACCTTAGAATCAATGCTAAGAAGACGAGATGCACGACGAAAGTTACGAGTCGTTGCAGCCAAAGCATTCATGGTGATTGTGTGTTAACTACAAAAATGAAATTTGATACGTAATGAACAAAATAATATGTTTCCACAATAGCTGGATTTGAACGCATATAAATATGTACGTTACGTGTGAAATATTATGGTATGACTAGATTCATAGTTGGTTGGATTAGTACGTTGACTAAACTTTTCAAAATACTCTAATTTTGAATTTTCAAAATTAATACGTTGAGAAATATATTTTCATTTTAATTTAATTCTAAATTACTTTGATGTCATTTTTCCGAATATTATTTGGTGTTTTCCTTTATTAATTATCTATTTATAAAAGAGGAAACAAAAGATGTTCACAAAATACTATGCCTATAATGGCGGTAATTTATGATAGCGTTAATTTGTGTGTGCAATTATCTCAGGGTCGTCTCATGATTTTCGGTGGCCCTGAGCAATAACAACAAAGAGGCCCTATAACTCATATAAACTTGAATTGTATAACTCATATATGTTTAATATTATAAGTATATTAGACATGTAAAGTATATGCAAATTGCATATAAAGTTGAATTATATAATTCATATATGTTTAATATTATAAGTATTTATATACAGAACTAATAAAAATGTGGTCCCTTTTAAGTAGAGTCCTTGTGCGACGGCACATGTTGCACACCCTTCCGAGACCCCTTTGAATTATCTATACTATCTATAATAGAAAAATGGTCAAAGTGAAAAGTAAAAAGTCAAGAAAGTGATCAAATGTGAAAAAAAAATTAAAAAGGAAATGTTGAAATAATTAAAAAGAAAGTAATTTCAACTATTAATACCTACATATATGTTTCAAAGGGGAACTATTAATACACATCGAAAACCGGGTTGACCCAGGACGCTTCAAACCCGGCGGGTTGACCCTATTTAATTTGACCCGTTTTTTCGACCCAACCCATCAGGTTAACCCGGTTTATATTGACTCGTTTTTTAATCGGAACGGTTCAACCAGTTGAACCTCCTGGGTCGAACCGGGTTTCAAAAATCCCCAATTTCTAAAACTTTTACTATTTTTCGTTTATAACCCATAAACTTTTTTTTATCACTAAAACTATCTTACTAAAAAGTACAATAAAATTTTCACAATGTACAATTTAAACAAGCTACAACATAATTCTAAATATAAAATAATTAAACATACTAATTAATATTATTTTTAAAACACTCTAAAATGAAAAGTACATGTTATTATATACATTATACAAATTAATAAAACACACAAAGCTTCATACAAGCTAACAAGTTGATGGTACATATAGTTTTGAAAATCGGATCGGACCAACGGGTTCAACCGAAAACCGGTATCGCCACCAGTTCGGCTAACCAATAACAGCCATCCGAAAATGACCTAGAGAGGACCCGTTGAAACCGATACAAACTGGTGAATCAGGTCTCATCGAGATCTATTTCTCTGGTTAATCGTGACAGGGTATCCGCCGCCGCAACGCGCGGGTACCCTGTTACACTATATATAAAGGAAAAACCAAAAAGTAAAAAGTGAAAATTTGAAACTATTAATACATATCGAAAACCAGGTTGACCCTGGACGCTTCAAAACCGGTGGGTTGACCCTGTTAAATTTGACCCATTTTGACCCAACCTGTCGGGTTGACTCGGTTTAAATCGACCCGTTTTTCGACGGGAACGGTTCAACCGGTTGAACCACCCGGGTCGTACTGGGTTTCAAAACATTTTGTTTAATCCTCAAATCTTCAAACTTTTATTATTTTTCGTTTAGAACCTATAAAAGTTTTTTAACACAAAACGATCTGTCGCTATATAAATATATTATATATATATATATATAAGATTTTTTTCAAAAACGATTATAATGTTTTACAATTAAGAGAAAATATGTGTCCGTTAGTGCACATTTAACTTTTCAATAGGCTAAATACGTCCATTTCAAAAAGAAAAATGGGGCTAAATGTGCCCCAATCTTTTATAAAAGCCAAAATTAGCCAATTTTTTTATTTTTTATTTTGGGCTAATCACATTCATGCTAATTTTGGTATTTGCGTTCTTCTTAACAACGGCACCATTAATCCCATCCTTGTTAGTTTTACACGACAAGTAACGTGTGTTGTTAGTTTTTATCTCATAACTGATGTAATGTTTACTTTCATTTTCATTAAATGTTTTTATATGTTGTTTGATAGATGTTAAGAATTTTGTCTAGACTTTAGTTATCGTATAGTACAATCGTTTGCAATTGCATTTTCATCGGTTCACGTTCTATTTTAAACGCTACACAAAACACTCACCACAATATCATAAATCATTAATTATCTGACGCTAGAAACTGCTGCCGCTAGGCGCGGGTACTCGCCTAGATTTTTTATATATATATGAATGTGGAGTAAATGAAAATGAAGAAAATTAGTGTTTTAAAATTTAGAAAGAACTTCATATATATCCTCTTTTGTTTCCAAATTACATATATATCCAACCAAAATTACATATATATCCAATCTAAAAACTTAAAATTTCATACATATCCAACTTAACTTAAAAATTACATATACATTCAATCTAAAACTAAAAATTATCCTATTTGTCCAATTACCCAATTTATATATAATTAAAACTTTAAAACATATATTAAATATATATTTTTTTATCTTAATTTAATAATAAACTACTTTGATGTCATTTTTCCAGATATTTTTTGTTTTTTCTTTATCAATTATCTTATTGTAAATGAAGAATGTTATGAGCACAAGGTGCCATGACTAGGTAAAACTACTCATTCGGGCCACGGGTGTCAAATCAATATAATAGACCTCCACATCACTATAACAAACCTCCACAACTAACTCTCCCCCCCCCCCTCCCCCTCACACTCACAATAAACCTCAACATCTCCAAATAAAATAAAATTCATTTTATTCCAATAAAAGTATAAATAATAGTTTTTATAAAAAAACGTATTAAAAAAAAAGTTTATCATCTTCATCCTCCACACATATTCACACACATTTACACACACAAACCCACTTCCACAATCAAGCCATCAGAGCTCAAATCCAACACAAACCCACTTTCAAAACCGCTTCAATTTCACAACCCAGAAACCAATTTCAAATCCATCCATGGATTCATCAGATGATGAAGGTGAAAAAAATAAATAAATAATAAGGAAATAACTGACATTGGGCCCCATAAATAAATAAATAATGACGAAGCACGGTGAGGCACCTAGGTGTCACGGCGAGCCAGCTAGCGTGGCACGGCGAGCCATTACGAGGCCGACACCAGGTGCTTTTAAGTTCATGTAATTTTTACAAAAGGTGTTTCACAAAATTATATGGGATGCTAATTAAATTTAAATCAAATACATTATCTTGTTTTAATTGTAAATTGATATACAAATCTTCATGATACAGTCATTTTGTAAAAAATCTTTTGTAAACTCATGTGATCTTCAGGGGCGGAACTACTTATAGTTTAGGGGGGCATGTGCCCTTCGTGTTTCATTAAAAAATATCAATTTTTAGTGTAAATTTTTTGTAGGACAATTGTATTAAAGTGCACTCCACCACAAAATCAAATTGCCCCTGACCTTAAATCCAAATAATGTAAAAATCTTAGATCTCTATATTAATCTTAAAAAATATCAGTTTTTAGTGTAAAAATTTTTTTAAGACCTTTTTATTAAAATGCATCACGAACTTATCAAAAAAAAAAAAAAAAAAGCCCCCCATCCTCTAAGATCCTGGGTCCGCCACTGGTGATCTTATCATTTCTCGTTACGAAAACTTAACATGGCCGGATTTTGTATTAAAGAGCATAAAATAGTGGTTAAGAATAATACTGTGTCCTCACGTTACAGCGAGTGCAAAATATTTATTTTGTATATAAATAACAAAAATTTCCATTAAAAATTGTTAGCTAGTTGAAGCCCATTAAGCAATACAAAATAAAGAAGTCCATTAAACAACTCAATCCACTTAATCCTTTTAACTCATCTATAATAAGCCTTACGAATTCATCCACCAACAATATTATTCCATAAAAGTTTTACAGTTTTCAACATAAACAACCACTTCTTAAACAAAAAATCAAACCTCCAAAAAAAAGTTCATTCAAACTTATAAACTCAATTCATGACATTAACACTTCCAACTCTATAAAAAACGATCATAGCAGCAACACATCATCTTCCAACACCAACAATACCTCCACATAACCGCACCTCCAAATAGTTTGCATATAGACACACACTAGATAGTGCTTTTTTCTTCTGTTTGACTGCTTCACTTACAACTTTGTAACACGTCGAACTCGACATTAACTTAGATGTCGACTAACTTGGACATCAACTTATTATAACTTGAACATGAACATGATACCTACAAAAGTTTTCATGTCCACTAACTTATAGTAGTAAAACTTTCATGAACTTTGATACCTACATCTGTTAAATTATAGCAGTAAAAGTTTTCATGAACTTTGTATCCTTTGTTATTATAGTAGTATCAAGGGATGAGAAGACCTTAGGGAGAAGTTCATCAAAAACTTCTAGCCTATAAGGGAATATACATCCGATTACATCATCTTACAATTCATCAAAAAAGTCCATGATGAACACCTGATCATTCAATGACAAACCAAGGAAAATCCCAGGAGTCATGGACAACCAGAAGATTTCATCATTCATTGGTAACATTATCAAGGGAAAATTCTACATCAAGCTTACTCGTAAAACACCAAAGACATGGCAACGCATTCATTGGATCGTTCCAGGGAGTTCAAGGTAAACACTTGGAACTCTTTCCACAAACAACAGTCACGAACAATAATGGACAAGGCATACTCCCAGGATAAAGAATTTACATCCTTGGCTGATCCAATAGTCGTTACAGCAGTAATTGCTAAACACCTAGTAAGCAGGATATACCTGGATGCAGAGGAGGGGAGTTTAGTCAACATTATGTATTTTAATTGCTTCGAGCAATTACTTGAACATCTAAGGAACAAGTTACGTCCTTCGACAACTCCGCTACTCGGTTTCTTATCCGAAGGGCACGTGCCTGAGAGGACGACCTACCTAGAGACAATAATAGGAAAGCATCCGTTGAAAAGGACAAAAATCATGAAATTCCATATCGTCAAGGCATATACAATGTACAACACCTTACTGGGAAGGAAAGCAATACAACAGCTGGATGCGGAAGTTTCTACTATCCGTTCTCAAATTCAGTTTCCAACAAAGGATGGGATAGCAACAATCAGGAGTGATCCCCCAGGAAAAAATGGAAAACTGGCAGCATTATACAACAAATCACCATGAATAAAGTCCAGGTATAAATCAACCATAGGAGACACGGGAATGCAGTCAACAAATGAAGTTAAACATACAATCGTCATAAGCAAGCATCTCTTGTCCCAAGTAAGACATCAACTCAGTCAAATTCTTTCTACAAAATTTGAAGTAATCATTGGAACACCATCAGAATCATACAACAACACCAGTCTGGATGAGAAGTCTAGGCCTAGGGAAAGAGACATCATGGTAACAACATATTCCAGTACAACTTTATTAAGGATGGAACAAATCATAAAGACACAGTCGACACTGTTATCATAAACAACATCGAGAGGTGTGTGAAACTGAATATCATCAGGAAACAAAACAAATATAACAAGAGTCGATCCCCTAGGGCATTCTTAAAACATTCTAGACATTTTTAACTTGAAAATAAAATAAAAATGAAGCAGAAAATCGAGTTAGGTTGAAACAAAACATTTTAGACATTTTTGTTTATTTATTAAATAACGAACATGAACAATATTTTACACTCGTTTAGTTAAATGAACGAACATGAACGAAAGTCGCGCCCGTTCATTTATGTTCGTGAACATGTGACTATACGTTTATTAAAGTTCGTTTATGTTCATTTATTTGTTTATGTTCATATGTCACATCTTTTAATTATATACTTTTAAAATTGGTTTGTTTAAACAAAACAACACTTATAAACAAAATATGATGCATAATTTAATAAAATTTATGTTTGTTTTTTACACTCATTTATATTCGATCGTTTATGTTCATTTAAGGTCCGTTTAGTGTCTTAAACATAAATGAACATGAACAACTCACTTTCTTAATAAATGAATGAACAAGAATTTAAGCGTCCGTGTCCGTTTTTTTTGTCTAGTTAAGTTTAAACGAAAACTTAAACAACTTCATTAATTAGTTTTTTATTTGTTTGCATAATGTGTATAATAACAAGTATTTTTCATTATAGGGGTGTTTTAAAAATAACATTAATAGTGTGTTTAATGTTGTATTATTAATTTTAAGATTTTGAAATGTGTGTTTAATTGGTTTGCACCAAGAGCTTTATATGTTATATGTTGGGATATAAAAAGTCAAAGTAGTGAAGAATCAAAGTGCTAAAGAGTCAAAGTACTGCTAAAGAATGAAGTCAAAGTACTGCTCGATTCATCAAAGTACTGCATGCTTAAAGGACTTATATGTAAAATCGTTAAGGATTATCTTGTAATTCTAGAATGTTCTAAGATTAGTTTAGTATTGCTTGTCGTACAAGGTTTGTAATTGTAAACCGACTAGGGTTATCCTTAAGCCTATAAAAGGACCCCTAGGTTGACATTAGAAAAAAAGCGTTTTTAGAGTTTTAGAGAGTACGATATTAGAGTTTTAGAGTTGTTAAAGAATCTGTATAACAAGCAGGTTCTAAGTATTAATAAAATCGTTGAAGTTAAAAGTTAATTCTTCTTAGCTTTGTTAAGTAAATTCCGCATACTTAATAGAGTTAGTTCAGTGTTTCTTTGTTAGTAACTTAGGATTTATCCGAGGTTATTAAACCCTTACAAGCTATATAAATTAGTTTGGTTAGAGTACATCGATCCAAAAAGTGGTATAAGAGCTTGTGTGGAAACTCTGACTAAGAAGAAACCCTTAAAACCTAGTTAACAACAAACCCTAAAGATGTCGACTGAAGCTGCACCATCACCATCCATCACCTCACTCAGAATACCAATCATTAAGAATGGAGAGTACGATCTATGGAGCATGAAGATGAGGCAGTACATTGCCATTACAGACCATGCACTATGGAATGTAATTGTCAATGGTAATGAAGTTATTCCAGAACCTATAGAGATTCCTGGACAACCTAAACCACCCAAGGCTGTCTTACCAGCAGCAACAGTAAGAAATCAAGAAAAGGCTCTCAACATCCTATTGTCTGCTATCCCTGATGGTAACCTACTCAAATTCCATGATGCTAAGGATGCAAAACAACTATGGGATGCTCTCAAGACTAGATTTGGAGGGAATGATGCTTCAAAGAAGATGCACAAAAATCTGTTGAAGCAAAAGTTTGAAACTTTCACTGTTGGTGAAAGAGAAGGTCTTGATGCTGCCTATGACAGGTTCCAAAATCTCCTCAGCATGCTAGAGTTATACAAAGTAGAGGTCTCTGTTGAAGATGCCAATCTGAAGTTCTTAAGGAGTTTGCCATCTTCATGGCATGTGATTGCTACTATGATCAGAGGACAACTTGGTTTGGATGTTATGGACTTTGATGATCTCTACAACCATCTGAAGGTGTATGAGCATGAGATGAATGGCCAAACAAGTTCAAAGTCTCACAGTATAGCTTTTGTGTCTTCTGAAAAGAGAGGCAGTACTTCCACTAAAAGTACTGCTTACCCTACTCAAAGTACTGTTTCCCAAAGTACTGCATATCCTGCTCATTCTATCACAACCATAACCAACCCCACATCATCACCAACAAACACCATCCATTCTGATGAAGTCGTATGTTCATTCTTTGCTCACCAAGCCACTTTACATGTTACTTATGAAGAGGATTTGTCACAAATTAAAGAGGATGCTCTTGAAGAAATTGATATCAGGTGGCAAGTTGCTATGATCACTGCTAGGATCAAGAAGTTCATGAAGAAAACGGGAAGAGGCATTGACTTCAAACCCAAACAGGGTATCACCTTTGACAAGTCAAAGATTGAATGCTTTAACTATCAAAAGACTGGACACTTTGCAAGGGAATGCCAGTTTGCTAAATATCAGGCAAACAAGATGACTGAGAAACCTAAGCTTGAACTAAAGGAAATTCCTATTACTGAAACAAAAGCTTTGGTTGCTCAAGAGAATCTATCAGAGGTTGACTGGAGTGCTGAGTTTGATGATGAACCAATAACCTATTGTATGGTAGCAGTAGAAGAATCAGTGGAAGAGTTTGATTGGAGCACAGCTTTTGATGAGGAACCTGGACATGCTGCTTTGGAATCCAGAGATGGTCTAGGAAGTTTTTATTGGAGCATGGAGAATGAAGATGAACCTGTTATGCTGGCTATGGTAGCTACTTCACCAAGTTTACCCCCTATCTCTGAGGTATGCTCTAAGTGTCATAATTTTTATCAAAAAGTGCTTAATGATTATGTAACTTAAAGAGATAACTATAGTAGGGCTAGGTTAGAGGTAGCTGGTTACCAAATCACTTTAGAGTCTATGGAAGCCAAAATAATAACACATGAAAATAATGAAATGGCTTGGGCAGAAAAGTATGAACAACAGGATTATCAGTTAAAATTAAGTGAATGGAAGTTAGGATGTAAGATTTCTGAGATTGAAAAACTGACTAAGGAAAGGGATGAATTGCTAGAAAAGTTTGCTGCTTGGGGACAATCTGGTCTTTCTCATGTTAGTTATGTTGAAAAACAGAGAAGATCCTACATTATAACTAGACTAGGATTTGGTATGGACTTTTGTAGAATAGAATAGAATCCACCTAGTAATCAGGAACAACTTGATTCTGAGGATATAACAACTAGTGATGATGAACTCATCAATTATGTAGATAACACATCTAGTGATGAGGAATCAATTAGTCAAACACCTCTTGAATTTAAGAAAGACAATGGTTATCATGCAGTTCCTCATCCCACTGGAAGTTTTCAACCACTTAGGGCAGATGTTTCTCGTTTTGGAGTAGACAATCTAGAGTTTAGGAAAAAGCTAATTGGTCAATCTAAGTCTGAAACCTCAAAAGAAACAGATAAGAAACCTAAGGAAGATGATGTTAAAAGCCAAGCAGTACCTTCAACTCAAAGTACTGCTACACATTCAGCAGTACCTTTAAGAAAACCTTTTCAAAATACTGCTAAACCTTTTTGGGATAATTTTGGTCAAAACAGTTTTCATCATTCACTAAAAAGACAGGACAAGTTTGGTAATAGAACTCAAGGAAGCAATTTTGGAATTACAGGTCAAAAATTGTGTTTTGTCTGTTACAGTCCTAATCATTTGATTAAGCACTGTGACTTTCACTCAGAGTACCTAAGCAAATTCCCAAAGAACAGAACTGCCAACCAAAAACCAAGGGAGACTAGACCAGTTTGGAGTCATTCATATAGGGTTAACCATAACAACTTTTCACAAGAATATAGGTACCCTCACCAGAGAAGACCTTTTTCAAAACCCCCAGTACCTTCAAACACTTTTCAAGGTACTGTTAAGCCAAAACCAGTACCTTCTCAAAGTACTGCTTAGTTTTCACCAAACACTTTTTGGAATAGGAACCCTAGGAGATCTAATTACTATTAATCTAGAAGGCATTACAACTCAAAGAAAGTAGCTAGATCAAGGGACTCTACACCAGAAGTTAAAACCAAATGGGTTAAGAAGGAAAGTACTGATGGGGAACAAACAGTACTTTCAGCAAGCGATAGTGAAACAGAGATTGTTGAAAATAATAAAGAAAACTTGGATGAAAAAGAGATTTTTATTGAAAAACCAACACAAGTTTTGGAACAACCAAAGATAATTGATCATGTGCTTAAAGACAGTGGAAATTACATACTTAAAGAATTTAAGTATGTAACTCCACAAGGGGAACACAAGTCAGTAATGGCTTGGTTTCCTAAAATTAACTAACTATTTTATCTTTGTGCAGGGCAACCTAGAAGAGGAGCTTAAAGATCATTTAATAGTGGATAGTGGTTGCTCTGGAAGCATGACAGGAAACAAAGAGATTCAGTCAGATTTTAGATCCTATTGTGGAGGAAGAGTTGCATTTGGGAATGATGCTAGTGGAGGAAGAATTACAGGCAAAGGAACTATTAAGGCAGGGAGCATAGATTTTGAGAATGTTAGATATGTGAAGGAGCTCAAGTTCAACCTTTTGTCAGTCTCTCAGATCTGTGATAAGAAGCACCCTGTGTTATTCACTGACACATAATGTCTCATACTTTCCCCTGAGTTCAAGCTTCTTGATGATAACTTGGTAATACTGAGAGTACCAAGAACCAATGATGTGTACAGTCTGGATATGAAGAGCCTTCACTCTTCTGGAAGAGCAACATGTTTAGTAGCAAAGGCAACACTTGAAGAAGCACACAAGTGGCATAAAAGATTAGGCCATGTAAATTTCAAGAATATCAACAAGTTGGTCAAAGGAAATTTAGTTAGAGGTTTACCTTCCAAGACTTACAAGAATGCTCACTCATGTTTGGCATGCAAGAAGGGTAAACAACACAAAGCTTCATGCAAGAAGCTTGAGGAAAGAACTATTAGAGAACCTTTGGAGTTGTTGCACATGGATTTGTTTGGACCTGTTTCTGTTGCAAGTCTAAACAAGAAGAAGTACTGTCTGGTTGTGACAGATGATTGCAGTAGATTTAGTTGGGTATTTTTCTTGGGTTTTAAAGATGAAACGTTTAATGCTATTCATGATCTTATAATAGCCTTTGAAAAACAATTGAGACTCAAAGTAAGAGGTATTAGATGTGACAATGGGACTGAATTCAAGAACAAGCTTATGGATGAATTGTGTACCAAGAAAGGGATCAAGAGGGAGTTTAGTATTGCTAGAACTCCACAACAGAATGGTGTTCCAGATAGAAAGAACAGAACTTTGATTGAAGCAGCCAGAACAATGATTGCAGATTCTTTATTACCTATTCAATTTTGGGCTGAAGCTGTAAGTGTTGCTTGCTATGTGTTGAATAAAGTATCAGCCACTAAACCTCAGATGAAGACACCTTATGAGTTGCTGATGGGAAACAAACCCAACATTCGATTTATGAAGCATTTTGGATGCCCTCTAACTATTCTCAATACAATTGATAATCTGGGAAAATTTGATGGCAAATCAGAAGAAGGATATTTATTGGGATACTGCACCAACAGCAAAGGATTTAGAGTGTACAACAGAGTCACCAACAAGGTTCAAGATTGTCTTCATGTTGAATTTTTAGAAGATCAAGAAAATCAGAAGGGTAAAGGTCCTGATTGGATGTTTGATCTTGAGGTTTTGACTCCTTCTATGAATTATGTACCTGTTAGAGAAGAAAATCAAGTAGATCACAAGGAAGATGATTTACAGTACATTGTTCATGGAGTCAACATTAGACCTGATGTTGTTCTTGATGAAGAACCTATAACTGTCGAGAAGGAGAAAAGTATTGATGAACCAAAGTCTTCATTATCTGCTGAAGATCAAGCTATACAAGATGAACTTAATAACCTGCTTTTTCAAGATGTAGTAGCACAATCTTATGATGATGATCAAAGAAGAGCTTTTGAAGAAGCAAAGAAGAAGGGTAAGTCTAAAGAACACCCTCACAGTACTTTTGATCACAGTACTTTTGATCAAAGTACTGCTGCACCTGTTGACAACACTTTGGATGATTTGGATGATCCTAACATGCCTGGCCTAGAAGATACTGATGATGAGTTTGAAGATGAAGGTATTCTCTCAGATTCCAATGAAGATGCTAATTTCACAAATTTGGGTGATAATCTTGAAGTTCAACAAACTCCTATCTTAAGGGTACATAAGAATCATCCTACTGATCAAATTTTTGGACCTTCTACTTCTGGAGTGCTTACAAGGACCAAAGCTAAAGGTTTTTCTAAACCACATAATGCTTTACTTAGCTTTGTCTATAAACAGAACAAACTGAATCATAAGGATCACCAAACATGCCTGTTTACTTGTTTTATCTCTCAAGAAGAACCCAAGAATATAGCTCAAGCATTAACTAAAGAAAGTTGGGTCGAAGCTATGCAAGAAGAACTTCTTCAATTTAAACTTCAAGAAATTTGGGTACTATGTGATCTACCAGATGGAAAGAAAGTCATTGGTACACGATGGGTGTTCAGAGTCAAGAGAGATGAAAGAGGGAATGTCATCAAGAAAAAAGCAAGGTTAGTAGCACAAGGCTACAGACAAGAAGAAGGAGTAGATTATGATGAAGTGTTTGCTCCCTTAGCAAGGATTGAAGCTATTCGAATATTCCTTGCTTTTGCATCATATATGGGCTTTCAGGTTTATCAAATGGATGTCAAGAGTGCCTTTCTTTATGGCACGATTACAGAGGAGATCTATGTCAAACAGCCTCCTGGTTTTGAAGATCCTGCACATCCAAACAAAGTCTACAAAGTTGTTAAAGCTCTTTATGGTCTTCATCAAGCACCTAGAGCTTGGTATGAAAGGCTCTCTACTTTCTTATTGCAACATGGTTACAGGAGGGGAGCCATAGATAAGACTTTGTTTATCAAGAGAGATAAGAAGGATATCATGCTGGTTCAAGTATATGTAGATGATATCATCTTTGGAGCTACAAAACAGCCCATGGTGAAGGAGTTTGAGCAGCTGATGCAACATGAATTTCAAATGAGTTATATGGGTGAATTAACATTCTTTTTGAGGCTTCAAGTTAAACAGTCAAAGGAAGGAATTTTCATAAGTCAAGATAAGTATGTCTCTGATATTCTTAAGAAGTTCAATTTTGATGCTATGAAGCCAGTCACTACACCTATCAAGTCTATCAACTCATTGGGAAAGGATGAAGATGGTCAACCTGTTGAAGTCAAGCTGTACAGATCTATGATTGGCTGTCTTATGTACTTAACTGCATCTATGCCTGATATCATGTTTGTTGTTTGTTTATGTGCAAGATATCAAGTCTCACCTAAGGTCTCCCATATGAATGCAGTCAAGAGAATTTTTAGTTATTTGAAACAACAACCTAAGTTGGGGTTGTGGTATCCAAATGATTCACCTTTTCACTTGGAAGCTTTTTCAGATAGTGATTATGTATGTGACAACTATGATAGAAGATCAACCACTGGAGGATGCCAATATCTTGGAAGAAGATTAGTCTCATGGCAGTGTAAGAAGCAAACTATTGCAGCAACATCATCTACTGAAGCAGAATATATGGCTGCTGCAAGCTATTGTAGACAAGTTTTGTGGATGTTGAATCAACTCTTGGATTATGGGTTCAACTTCAAGAATACTCCTATCAACATTGATAATGAGAGTACAATTTGCATTATGAAGAATCCTATTTATCACTCCAACAACAAGCACATTCAGATTAGGCATCACTTCATCAGAGATTGTTATGAGCATAGACTCATTAATGTTGTCAAGGTTCACACAGATGATAATGTAGCTGATTTACTCACCAAAGGATTTGATGTTTCACGATTCAATCACTTGGTCGTGAGCATTGTAATGATTAATTACTAAGCTACATTTAAGGGGAGGACTGATTAGTTAGTGAGACAATCTTGTGCTTTGCTTAAGGGGAGGCAATACAATGCCTATTTGGAGTTTTTGCTATTGTAGAGAAGAAAGATGGAAAAGTACTGCTGTTTAGTCATATGAAAGTACTGCACTGAAAGTACTGCTTTGAGAAAAATTTCAGGTTTCGGAAAAGTGCCCGACACCTAAAAACATACTCTGTCTTGTTTTCTGCACTCCACGGACTAGACGGAACCAAAGATTTGGTACCGTCTGTTTTGTAAAATGGTACCGCCATACCTGTACAGGCGGACCAGACGGCACCCTTTTTAGGGTTCCGGCCGTGTATGCTTTTGGTGCCGTGGATCCTCCAGGTAATTTTCTGAATTTCGACTCTTTCGTGATTTCAAATTACCATCCCTCACTTATAAATCAATCTTAACTAGTGTATACTCTTATTAGAACTAGTATAATTCACTTAGGTATATAAGAAATCCATTTCCCACAAAAATTCAAAAATTTGAAAAATCCACCCAAGGAGCCCTTTGGCATAAAGGAAGGAACCAAATTTTTGGTACCTTCAAATCCGTGGGTAATCTGAATGTTAGGAAATTCCACTCACTAGAACACATTTATTGCAAATCTTTTCTTCTTCACTCCATCTCTCTTGTATGGATTGACTTGGGTGATATGACTAGCATTCAACCCACTTCCAAATCATTAGGAACCTCCTCTCTTCAATGGTTTAACATCAAATCAAACACATTTCTCCACAATTTTTCACTTCTATAAATTGAGAGGTTTTACCATGATCATCCTCACACCTTCTTCATTCTTACTATTATCTAGCAAAGTAAAACCCAAGTAAAAAATGACAAAATCCTCTCCAAAACCTTGCAAGAAGACCGCTAGAATTAGCGTTAGGCCTTGTTGCTTCGTTAACATTAGCTCCTCATCCGAGTCTTCTCCATTCACAATCTCATCTCCCATCCGAGATGATACAAGCCTCACCTTGGCTACACCAAATCAATCACACATTGTGATCACCACTCCACCACCTACAAAAACACCAACTTCACCTCCTCCGGCACCTATCCAACATCCAAAACACCCTCACCACCTTCACCACCAAGGTCTCCAACTCTCATCCCTATGGAGTTATTTTCAACTCCACCAACTTCACCAAATCCTTTCCTAGAGGACTTGGATGACTTGCCTCCTAGGCCAAATCATCCCCCACCATTGCCATCATTTGGCACAATTGAGCGGATTGCTCATGAGTCACCTCGGTCATCCCTTAACCCAAACGCCCCATTAGGGCCTAAATCTCTTCTCTTCCACCCCATTCACAAAGACATTCATGGTCCTTTGTATGGGGACCATCCACTTCCCCCATCAATGTCCCCTCATCTTGAGGACATTGAGGAGTGTATGTGGGATGCCAATCCTACTAGAGAGGAGATTCAAGCGGAACTCCACAACCTCCACCAATTCAAAGGCATGGTGGATTCTCACTTAAGTGAGACTATGCAAATGCAAAATGCTTTGCTTGCATCCATCATGACCACCCCAAACATCCCCAACACATCTACCATTCCACCACCACAACCTCCCCAAACATTCTATCCTCCTAGGCATGGTTGCTCAACTTGTGAGCAAACGGCCCAAACCGTGGAAAGGACCCGGGTTATGGTCCATGACTTCCAAGAAGAAATGAGGTTCATCCTCAATCATATCCTTGAGCGCCTCAACGCTCTTTCTCATCCACCATCTAACTAGGATGGTCATAGATTAGCATTTCTAGTTCTTCTTTTAGGATTATTTTTTTTTCTCTTGTACTAAAACACATCATTGTGTTCCCATTTCATGATCTTTATTCATGAAAATTTTAACAAATGAATGGTGTTTTTTATAATGTTGGTGCTTTTACATAGTGTTTGCAAATGCTTGTGAATGATCATTATTACTAACATTTTTTTTGTAGCTTTATTTTCACAATTCATGTATCTTCCCATTAAGCACCCAATTTAGGGGGAGCTTTGATCAAGGGGGAGATAATGGCTCGGGCTCATTACATTCTGCATCGCCACTTCTTTTTGTTGAGACAAAAAGGGGGAGAAAATATAGGAACTTGATTATATTTTGACTTTTCTGAAAAAGTCAAACTGACATTGACTTTCTGAAAAAGTCAAACAGGATACATCATTGGTAATACTTGACTTTTCCTTAAAAAGTCAACTGCATACTTTGACTTTCTGAAAAAGTCAACATCATGCATCATCTAGTGAATACTTTGACTTTCATAAAAAGTCAAACATCATACACTTGCATTATCATTCTCTTTTCAAGTTCTAAAACTAATATTTTTATAACTCTTGCACAAACTTTGTATCTTTTATAAAAATAAAATTTATATTTTGTCCTCAACAAAAAGGGGGAGATTGTTAATACAAATATCGTCATTAAACGTTATTTATATTTTTGATCTTCGCCTAAGTTTTGTTAACGACAAAAGTAAATTTAATTTATAAAAGCTTAAAGCTTGACAAGTTTAATAGATATTAAAACAAGCTTTTTCAAACAATATATTCATCATTCAAGCATTTACATTTGTGATTAGTGACATCTTGATATGACTCTAATCATTATGTATGATAGTAGTTTTTAGAATGTGTTAGGTTCTTAAAACCAAACACTACTTAAGTACTTGCATATTTCTAAAAATAGAAATACAACATATGACATCATGTTATGCATCATGGAAATCATTGGAAGATTTCATTAGATATTTTTGTGTGGATTTGTACTCTTCATATCTTGCACAATCTCACTTAGATATAGTTGACTTTAGCAAAGATTTGATATCTTGGCTGTCAGACCCCCACGGTACCAATTTGGTACACGGGCGGAACCCTTTTAAGGGTTCCGTGGTCCGTGGACGCTCCTGTCCATTTTGGCTATAAATAGCAATGCCAAGACAAGTTGTTTCTCATCTCTTTCCACTATACTTTCATACATATCTTCTCTCTAACCTTTCTAACTCAGTATCATATCATATTAGTGATCTCTTTTGTAGCAAAGAAGATCAAGTTACATTCAAGCTTCAAACGAGAAGTTGGAAGTCTTGTTTGTTTAGTGTTGTATGATCTAGTGTTGATTCATACTTCATTGTTGTATTAAACCATCATAATCTTGTGAGTGTGAGTGGTTAGTATTTTAGTCCTCAAAATACATTGTGTGTGGGAGTAGTTGTACCCTTGGAAAGAACTCGACATCTAGCTTAGTGTCGGAAATAGTGTAAAGGTTTTCTCCGCCGGTGAAAGGAGCTTGTTGACTAGTGAAGTTAAACTCTCGAGTGTGAGACTCGGGGAGTGGAGTAGGGCAAGGAAATAGAGTCCTTGTAGACCGAACCACTATAAACAACTTGTTGTGGTTTGATCATTTCTTTCCTTATTTACTCTTTACATATTACTTGCATATTTCATCTACATATACAAAGATCAATATCAATTGATCTTTCAATAAGTTTCAAAACAAAGTTTTTAATTGGTAAACTATTCAACCCCCCTTCTAGTTTTCTACACTATTCCCTCATCATCCTCTGGAGGAGATGCCGCTACTATACCCCTTAAAGGATTAGTACTGGATAATTATGTTCTGACAAGGGAGCTAGTCAGATTGCAGAAAACAACTAAGGCTCAAGCTGCACATATAGCACAATTAAAGACCAAGTTTCGAAGACTTAAGAGGTATGTCTGGCCTTTAGTCAAACATCACAGATTATGGGTCAAGGCTGAAAAGAAGAAACGAAAGCTTTTTAAGAAGACTTCTACAGGTAAAAAGGTTCACCAGCAATCTTCTGTCCAATTGGGGAGGAATTTAGAGCAAGAGAATTTGAAACAAGATGCTGAATTTTATGAAGAAAAAGAAGATGAACCTCAAAGTACTGAAGCACAGGTCAATATTGAAAGTACAGAGCCTGAAAGAACTGGAGTTCAAAGAACTGGTGTTCAAAGTACTGATGATCAAGGTGATGCTATCAAAGTACTGGTCTTCAAGAAACTCATAGACAAGAACTGATTACACCAAGAACTTTGAATTTTGATAAAGAAGCTGGTCCTTCAACAATTCTACAAGAAGAGGAAGTTGTTACACCAAAAGTAGTGCACACTGCAAGTGATGATGAAACTGTAGCTGAGATATTGTACAACTTATCAAGACCAAGGGGTGTTAGCATTCCAGGAGTTACTAAAGAACAACCAAAAGCTTCTCAACCAGTCTTAGATCCAAAAGATAAAGGTAAAGGTAAACTGGTGGAAACAAAGAAGAAAAAGAAGCTAACTTTAGCAGAGTTAAGAGCCATTGAAGTGGCTAAGAATGAAGAAGCTGCTAGAGAGCTACAGGCTAGCTGAAATTGTTCAACCAGTGGAAAAACCTGAAGCTGTTATACCACAAAGACCAATGAGTAAGGCTAAAGAAAGAAATGTTATGATGGCTTACTTGAAAGGTCAAGGATACACTGGATTACATAAGCTGAATTACTTGGAGATGAAAGACTTGTATAATGCTGTCAGAGAAGCTTATCAGAAGCAAGTTGAGAGTATTATTTCTTTCAAGGATGATAAGCACAAGGAGGATTTCAGTAAAAGAAGCTTAAAAAGAAAAAGGACAACTGAAGTTGAGCAGAAATCAAAGAAGATTGAGTTAAGATCAGATACAGTTGATGAACTAAGGAATTACATTCGAGTTGTAGATTTTGAGAATCCTAAATCCAAAGATGCTGCAGTAAAGAAGACAAAGATAATCACTTTTGAAGTTGTAAAGTCAAAAGATGAAGATTATTTGATGTTTCATAGGGAGGATGAAAGTTTCAGAGTATTCAATTTACTATGGGATATACTGCATATTATTGATAGAGCATATATGTTTCAACTATATCAACTAGTCCAAGAATACTTTGAACATATTCCATCAAGTGGAGTTGGCTTAGTATTACTAGGAGATCTGACAACTATCTTCGAAACTGAGGAAACAATCAATGATGAAGTCTAGCAAAATCAAGAGAACTGGGAAATTACAAGCTGGAGATTCTTTGAAGAATTAAGAGTTCATGCTTTAGAATTGGAAGATGGAACTATGATCCACATCTAGCTGAAAGAAGATATCCTTTGACAAGTGATCTTATGAGAAGAATGTTGGATCATGAAATGGAAGTTGAGGAAGAGAATGAAACAGCCCTGATGGTGATTGAATTATATATCAGATAGACAACTATGGCTGATGATGAAGCATAAATACTGGTATGATTTATAATTGTATAAATTTTTGAAAAATCAGTACTTTATTCAAAGTACTGCTGAACAAACAGTACTTTAACCAAAGTATTGCTTGTAGCACTAAACCAGTTAATGATTTTGAAAGAAAACTTTTGTTAAGTGAAAATATTTTGAAACAAAAGTTAAAAGCAACAATGGTTTTTGAGATGGTTATAACAATAGGTTATCAGTTCACCATATTTAACAAAAGAACTGCCTAATCCATGAGCAAACGGCTCTGGTAAAGATATCTCAAATCCGTTATATAGTTGACAACTTGCTAATAAGTTGTATGGTAATCAACTCACCATATCAGCAATGTAAAGAGTTGGCTAGCCTACAAGAAAAATGGCTTGTGGTAAAGGCTATGGAAAAACCATTTATATGGTAATTAGTTCACCATGGTTGCAAGAACTAACTAGTCCAAAAAGGTACAGCTTTTGGTAAAGACAAATCAAATCTGTTGATAGCTGATGATTTGTTAAAAATCATATGGTTATCAATGTACCATGGTCTTACAAACCTAAACATTTGGCTACTCCTGAGTTAATGGCTTTGCTAAAGAGACATCAAAATCCATTAAAATTTCAATGATTCACCTCTCACAGGAGTTTACACACCTGGAAGTGATGAGAATAGACTGAAACTTAAACTGAACTGATGTACAATTTGCCATATATTGCTAAGTTGCTGAAAAGATAGAGCTTGCTGATTGTTGCTGAAAAGAATTAATGATAAAGACTACTTTGATGATGATATAAGCACAGGATCTACTAAGACAAAATTTGTAGATAAAGTCACAATCTCTCTTTGAAGACAAAGATGTTAAAGTTTAATATACAAAGGAATTTGAAATCAAGCAAGTAGAATTCAAGTTAGGGGAGGATTGTTGGGATATAAAAAGTCAAAGTACTGAAGAATCAAAGTGCTAAAGAGTCAAAGTACTGAAGTCAAAGTACTGCTAAAAAATGAAGTCAAAGTACGGCTCGATTCATCAAAGTACTGCATGCTTAAAGGACTTATATGTAAAATCGTTAAGGATTATCTTGTAATTCTAGAATGTTCTAAGATTAATTTAGTATTACGTGTCGTACAAGGTTTGTAATTATAAACCGACTAGGGTTATCCTTAAGCCTATAAAAGGACCCCTAGGTTGGCATTAGAAAAAAAACGTTTTTAGAGTTTTAGAGAGTATGATATTAGAGTTTTAGAGTTGTTAAAGAATCTTTATAACAAGCAGGTTCTAAGTATTAATAAAATCGTTGAAGTTAAAAGTTAATTCTTCTTAACTTTGTTAAGTAAATTCCGCATACTTAATAGAGTTAGTTCAGTGTTTCTTTGTTAGTAACTTAGGATTTATCCGAGGTTATTAAACCCTTACAAGCTATATAAATTAGTTTGGTTAGAGTACATCGATCCAAAATTATATGTCTTAATTTTAATAGAGATAGTGTTCTCTCCATTATATGCAGTATAGATTTGTTTTTAAATAATTTCCAACAACATGATTACGAACATTTATAAGTTTGATTATCAAAAGTAAGGATGAAATAAGAATTAAAATTAAAATAAAAAAGATGAGAAAAAATCATAGTTGCACATTTTAGATTTACCTATAAGAGTAAGGATCAAATAAGAAATTAAAATAAAATAAGAAGAATGAGAAATAACCACAACCACATATTTCAGATGCACCTATAAAAGGATATGCATCTCCCATAAAATTCTCCTTCTTCATTTGAAATGTATGTGTTAATACAAATATCGTAATTAAATGTTATTTATATTTTTGATCTTTACCGAAGTTTTGTTAACGACAAAAGTAAATTTAATTTTTATAAAGCTTAAAGCTTGTCAAGTTTAATAGATATTAAAACAAGCTTTTCAAATAATATCTTCATCACTCAAGCATTTACATTGTGATTAATCATATCTTGATATGACTCTAACCATAATGTATGATAGTAGTTTTTAGAATGTTTTAGTTTCTTAAAAACTAAACATTACTTATGTATTTGCATGTTTCTAAAAATAGAAAAACAACACATGACATCATGTGATGCATCAAGGAAATCATTGGAAGATTTCATTAGATATTTTGTGTAGATTTGGACTCTTCATATCTTACACAATCTTGCATAGATATGGTTGACTTTGGCAAGATCTTGATATCTTGCTGTCAGACCTCGGCGGCACCAAAACTTATAACGGGCGGAACCCTTTTAAGGGGTCCGCTGTCCGTGGTGCTTGCAGATGGTTTTGGCTATAAATAGCAAAGCCAAACCAAGTAGTTTTTAGTCCCTTTCTATCATACATTCATAAATTCCCTCTCTCTAACCTTTCCAACTCAGTTTCATATCATATTAGTGATCTCTTTTGTAGCAAAGAAGATCAAGTCACATTCAAGCTTCAACGAGAAGTTGGAAGTCTTGTTTGTTAGTTGTTGTATGATCTTGTGTTGATTCATACTTCATTGTTGTACCAAACCATCATAATCTTGTGAGTGTGAGTGGTTATTATTTTAGTCCTTAAAATACATTTGTGTGTGGGAGTGGTTGTACCCTTGAAAAGAATTCGACATCTAGCTTAGTGTCGAAAATAGTGTGTAAGCGAAGTGTAAAGGTTTTCTCCGCCGGTGAAAGGAGTTTGTTGACTAGTGAAGTTGAAACTCTCGAGTGTGAGACTCGGGGAGTGAAGTAGGGCAAGGAAAAAGAGTCCTTGTAGACCGAACCACTATAAACAACTTGTTGTGGTTTGATTGTTTCTTTCCTTATCTACTCATTATATATTGTTTGCATATTTCACCAACATATCAAAGATCAATATCAATTGATCTTCAAAAAGGTTTCAAAACAAAGTTTTTAATCGGTAAACTATTCAACCCCCCTTCTAGTTTTCCACAATTGGTACCAGAGCCTCGTTGCTCAAGAATTTCTAAAATAATTTGTATTTTATAAACTTGAAACGATCCATGGATTCTGAAAACTTTAAAGAATGACAATCTATGCAAAGACCACCACTCTTTGAAACCAATGGATTTATCTATTGGAAAAACCATTTTGAAACATATGTAAAATCAAAAGATATAGATCTTTGGTTTGTTATTGTTAAAGGGGATTTTAGTTCTACAACAAAGGATATTTCTGTTGATGAACAAAAGAAATTAATTGCTAAAAATAATGAAGCTAAAATGATGCTTTATAATGCTTTGCCTAGAAAAGAATATGAAAGAATTTTTATGTGTGAAACCGCCAAATATATTTGGGAATATTTGATTGTTACACATCAAGGTAATTCAGAAGTCAAGGATAACAAAATTGATCTTCTTGTTCAACAATATGAACAATTTGTTATCCCTAAAGATGAAACCATTGATTGTGGCTTTGCTCGCTTTAATACTATTATTACATCACTTAAAGCACTTGATGAATCTTTTCGTAGTAAGAACTTTGTCAAGAAATTTCTTAGAGCACTCCATCCGAAATGGAGAGCTAAAGTGACGGCTATTGAAGAATCAAAATATCTCTCCAAAATGTCACTAGACGAGCTAATCGGTAACCTCAAAGTACATGAAATGGTGATGGAAAAAGATTCGAAGATCATCAAAGGAAAAAGGGAGAAGATCAAATCCGTTGCTCTAAAAGCAAAGGCGGAATCAAGTGATGATGACGAATCTTGCTCCGGTAGTGAAGATGAGGAGTATGCCATGGCCGTTAGAGACTTTAAAAAGTTCTTTAGAAGAAGATGAAATTTGTAAGACAACCTCGAGAAGAAAAGAAGCCATTCCGAAAAGATCGGGATGACAAAAAGGGTAAAGGTGAAAGAAAGTATTTTAGATGTGGTGATGCAAGTCATCTCATAGGAGAATGTCCCAAGCCACCTAAAAGCAAAACTCAACAAGCTTTTGTAAGTGGTGCTTGGAGTGATAGTGAAGATGATGAAGAGTCAAGCAAGGAAGAGATCGCTCTAATGGCACATGAGTCAGACGAGGTACATTCCGACTCTTCTTATTCTTCTATTGATGATGAAACTTTGCAAAAACAATACAATCAATTGTGTGAGCTAAGTCTAAAAATCATAACTAAAAATAAATTTTTAAAAACTAAAAAGGAATTTTTAGAAAATGAAGTCTATGAGTTAAAAGAAAAGGAAAAACGATTAGAAAATGGAAAAGCAAATGACGATGGTTGTAAATCATGTTAAGAGCTTAATCTTGAAATAGAAAAACTAAAGCTCACGCAAGATGTTCTAATCGAACATAATTCTAAATTTAAAAGATTTAACAAAAACATCGCTCTTGCCGATGAAATAGTTAAAATACATAAAACACCAGGAGACATGAATGGGCTAGGATTTAATGAGGTATTAAATCCAAAGAGTCAAAACAAAACGGCCGAAAAAGACAAACAAACTGTCAAAACTGCTGCAGTACAACACGGACCAGACGGACCCAAAATAAAGGTTCCGCCCGTTGAAAGAAATGGTGTCGTGGGTACTTCAGCAGGACAGAATGTTTGTGATACGGACCGTAACGAATTTGTCAAAGTAACAAAGAAAACCCAGGATAGTGTTAAACTAAAACCAGCTGTTACATCAGAAGTAGGACTTGCTAAAAATGAATTTAGATCAAAAACTACTCAACAACGACATAAAACACCTTTTGCCAAACGCCCCTTTCCTTAGAGCATCTACAACGTACAACCCAACTACCAACACAACGGTTGGAATCAAAACTTTCCTAGACCATATCAAACTCCATATTACATGTCATGGAACTCTTACCCATCGTTTCCATACATGAATCAAATAAATGGTATGTTTAACCCAAACGGACCCATGAGATATTGGGGACCAAATGCTTGAGTTATTTGCTTCTTAGGTATGCTTGAAAGTTGGATTGGAACCTGATGAGTGGATAAAAGATAGTGGATGCTCACGACACGTAACGGGCAACAAAAGTCTCTTCTCATCATACCAAGAGTATGACGGAGGTAATGTCACTTTTGGTAACAATCTCAAAAGCAAAATCATTGGCAAAGGTACGATCGCTCATAACTCCCTAACTATTGAAAATGTTGCTTATGTAGATAGGTTAGGATTTAATCTACTTAGTATTAGCCAATTATGTGATAAAAAGTATAAAGTACTATTTGATGAAAATGGTAGTAAAATACTAAAAGATGGTATCACCATAGCTAAAGGAGTTAGGAAAAATAACATATACGTCATGAAAATAGATAAAACATCTAATGACAAACTTTGTCTAACAATGTTAGATGATAGCTCAACTCTTTGGCATAGACGCTTAGGTCACGCTAATATGAGACTTATACAAAACTTATCTTCAAAAGAGTTAGTTAGGAATTTACCAAAACTTAAATATGACCAACACTTTTGCGACACTTGCAAAATTGGTAAACAAACCCATAGTAGTCATAAATCTAAAAATTTGGTGTCTAGAACTATTGCATATGGACTTGTTCGGTCCATCCGCTATAAGAAGCTACGGAGGCAACTTATACACTTTGGTCATAGTAGATGATTACTCAAGGTTTACTTGGACGTTATTTTTAAAAACCAAAAATGAAGCTTTTGATAAATTTGAAATTCCTTGCAAGAAAATTAAAAATCAACTAGGTGTTAAAATTGTGTCGATCCGAATGGATCATGGTCGTGAATTTGACATCGAAACTCAATTTGGAAACTTTTGTGATACAAATGGTATAACACACAACTTTTCGGCTCCTCGAACACCTCAATCAAATGGAGTAGTAGAACGTAAAAATAGAGTAATTCAATAAATGAGTAGAACAATTATTAATGAACAAAACATTCCTCAAAAGTTTTGGTGTAACGCTGTTGACACTTCTACATATATTTTGAATAGAGTCTTAATACGTCATTTCTTAAACAAAACACCATATGAGCTTTATAAATGTAAAAAGCCAACTTTAGGATATTTTAGAGTTTTTGGATGTAAATGCTTCATTCTTAATACTAAAGATTATCTCACCAAGTTTGACCCAAAGTCTTATGAAGGTGTATTTCTTGGTTATTCTCAAACTAGTAAAGCTTACATTGTCTTAAACAAAGAAACAATGATAGTCGAGGAATCGTTGAACATAACATTCGACGAAAGTCCACCTCCCTCTAAGACATCACCTTTGGTAGATGATGACTTAGTTGAAAGTCAAATGGTAGAAAGTAAATAAATAATTGAAAATGACAAGGAAGATGAACTATTAAATAATGAGATTATAAACATCAAAGAATCTAAAAGTCAACCTTTAGAAAAGGTCATAGGACAACTTAATCAAAGAACCTTAAGGTCACAAGCCCAAAATCAAAGTAATTATTTTTGTTTTGTATCCACCATTGAACTGAAAAACATAAATGAAGTAATAAAAAATGAATCATGGGTAATTGCCATGCAAGAAGAGTTAAACCAATTCGTTAGAAATGATATTTGGAAATTAGTTCCAAAACCTAAAGATTAAACTATAATTGGAACGAAATGGGTTTTTCGAAATAAAATGGATGAAAATGGTGTAGTATCTAGGAACAAAGCTAGGCTTGTTGCACAAGGTTATAATCAACAAGAGGGGATTGATTATGATGAAACTTATGCACCAGTAGCTAGACTTGAGTCTATTAGAATATTACTTGCTTATGCATGTGCCTATGACTTTAAATTATTTCAAATGGATGTTAAAAGTGCATTTCTTAATGGGTTTATTAACGAAGAAGTATATGTTGCTCAACCTCCCGGTTTTACCGACTTTGAGAAACCACATCATGTCTTCAAACTCAAGAAAGCATTATACGGCCTTAAGCAAGCACCAAAAGCTTGGTACGATAGACTTAAGACTTTTCTTGTTGAAAACAAATACAATATGGGATTAGTATATAATACTCTTTTTATCAAGAAAAAGGAGTCACATATTATCATTGTTTAAATATACGTTGATGACATCATATTCGGATCAACTTGTCAAGAGCTATGTGATGATTTCTCTAAAATCATGCACGACGAGTTTGAAATGAGTATGATGGGTGAATTAAACTTCTTTCTAGGACTCCAAATTAAACAACTAGAATGGAATCGTAATAGAGAATGTAATTGTAGAGAAAGTGAATCATGTTTGAGAAAGAATAACGATTCTACTGTTTTGTACAAATAAAGTATGTGTGTGATAGAGAGCATTCTCTTGTTTGGTTATTGTATATAATACATGAATAAAAATGAATTTTATCATTTAAATTATCATTTTAAACATTTGATTACCTAAATCATCATTAAAATAATATGATTATTTAAATTGCTACCTTAAATACACTGAGTATATGCTAACCTTCTATCGCAAAAGCAATATTGGAGGATCTTTTGTTGGGTGCAATTCGTAATAATGTGCACAATTGAAAATTAATTCTAATAATATTGATTTATAATAGTTCTAGCGAATTTTGAAGAAACCCAAACATAAAAGAAGAAAAAAAAGATATTAGCATTTGAATAACTCATTTTATAAGAAAATGTTAAAATACAAACGTTGATATGAAGATTTGATATCAACTTATTAATTTTCGTATTTCAAATATTTAAAAAAAAAAGATTAAATGAAACAAAACATTTGAAGATGATGTTTGAAATCAATTTTTTTTATTATACGAAAGAATCAACCATATAATGCCTTCCCTTTTGTTCACCAATTCTCTCCTTTCTTCACTATTTTAAGAGAATGCGGAGAATGGAAAGAGAATCAAATATTGATTCACCGATTCCATTCTCAACACAAACAAACACGAGAATGCTTCTCCATTCCGTTTCTCAGCTTTCCATTCTATCGTACCAAACGTCCCCTAAAAGACATGCTTATGAAATTTGGTCTTGAAGATTCAAAACCAACTAAGACACCCATGTCTTCGGACACTAAACTCACCATGGATGAGGAAGGTGAATCCGTAGATAACACTAAATATAGAGGAATGATCGGTAGCCTACTCTATCTCACGGCTAGTAGACCTGACATTATGTTTAGTGTTTGTCTATGTGCTCGCTTTCAAGAAAACCCAAAGGCATCACACTTAGAAGCCTTGAAAAAGATTTTTAGATACATTAAGGGAACAATTTGTTTAGTATTATGGTATCCTAAAGGAACGGGTGTAGAAACCATAGTGTATGCCGACTCGGATCATGCCGGTGACTATGTCGATAGAAAAAGTACAAGTGGTATTTGCACTTTTGTTGGACATTGTCTCACCTCATGGTTTGCAAAGAAGCAAACGACTTTAGCCATCTCAACTACTAAATCTGAGTACGTCTCAGCCGGAAAAGCATGTCAACAAGCTCTTTGGATGAAGCAAGCTCTCGTAGATTACGGAATTCATCTCAACGATATTGTTATACTTTGCGACAACAAAGGAGCTATCGATCTCAGCAAAAATCCCGTCCAACATGCTCGTACGAAGCATATTGAAATCCGTCATCACTTTCTTCGCGATAATGTTCAAAAAGGAAACATTTCAATTGAGAAAGTTTCCTCCGAAGACAACATTGCTTATATTCTAACTAAACCTCTCAAACGAGAACCATTCAATCTTCTTAGACTTGGTTTGGGGTTAATGGAACCAAACATGTAGGATAAACATAGCCTATACCTTAGAATAAACAAAACAAACAATTTTGTTTTGTATCTGCTACTGTACCCACGGCACCAAACGACAACAAGGACGGAACCAAAAATATGGTGTCGTCTGGTCCGTGGTGACATCAGTGGCAAAACTGCTACCTACAAAACATCTTCTTCCTCAAAACCCACTTTACCAAAACGTGTAAACATTAGACCCAACTCATTGTTGACACCTTCTCACCCACTAATCACTGGAGATAACATCATTGTAAGTATCCTAACTACATTTTATCTCTTAATTCTGAGTCTAAGATTCTAATTTGTGCACAAAATCACTACATGGGGTTTGTATATATTCTTATACAAAACATGGATTCAATTGGCAAATTGCATAACTAGTCATTAAAATTAGGTACTACATTATCATATTGCATAAACAAATCATGTTTCTCACCAATCAAAAGATAATGACTATAAGGCTTTATTATAAAAAAACCAAACACCTCATGTCAAAAATTTTCTTGAAAAAGCTTCTCACTTGTAGGAAAACAATTTTTCATTGTTAATACTAATAGAAACGTTAAATTTTCATCACTTGCATGCTCTTGAATACTAAAGGTATTGCATAACTAATATGCATTCCCGGGTATATTCAAATGAAGCCACATTGAATTAGGAGCGTTTGGGTTATCTCATGCCGTTTGCCAAACACCCCCACTAAAGACTATTTTATGCATAAAATGAGTCGAGATAACCGCAACTCCAAATCATTTTCATATAGACACACACTAGAATCAAAACGTTAAGTTTATTCTCATTCTTAGCATATAAATTCTTGCCATAGGAATAACCATGGTAGCCGCAAAATTCTATGATCACAAGGATACCGTTAACTACATTCCCAAACACCACAAAACCAAAGGACATTCAAAGGAGCAAGTCGAAATCTTTAAGAGTCTAGAGACTAGGTGCTTTCATGAGGGTAGAACCATTCACCCATTTTTTTTATCGAAAATACCAATCTCCGTGAAGAGCTAGCCGCTATTCAATTTGATTGTCTCCTTGACATCGATGAACCTATTTGTCCTAGGTTTGTGTTAGAGTTTTATGCTAGTGTCACCGGTTTCATTGATGAAGATGATGAGTTTAGCCATAGGTTTAAGATAAATCAAAATGACTACACCATCTCCTTAACCAACTTTGCTCAAGTACTAGGAATTCCCAACCGAGGGACATGTGTCTACTCGGATATTTGGTCACTCACCGTCCTTGATGCAATCAACAATCGCTCTCTTCCCTACCAAACACCTTTAGCGGATAAGGATGTCATCCGTGAACGCCTATTTAACCCAAGGGGAGATACAACCCGAGTCACCCGAAAGGGAAAGGAGGTGAACCGAGATCCATATGGAATGGAGCTCAATGAACTTAAGCCCAAATTTAAGATATGGGAAGAACTACTTAGAGCCAAAGCCATTAGCACCATAGGAAATAGGGATCATATCAATGCTTGCCTTTGTCACATGCTATACAACTTGTTCAATTTAGCCTACTACATTGCTAGAAGATTGATTGATATTCCAACTCAAGGATCGGTTGCTCTTCCGTACGGGATGCTTCTCACCCGTCTTTATAGAGCTTATGCACCAATTCCAACAAGCCCAAAAGGGATGCACCTTCACTATGAGCTCATCCCTCATATCTTTGCGCCCTGGAGTGACGAGCGAGTTGCTAAGACAAAAGGCAAGAGAGCAAAACCTCCAACTCTATAATCATCATCATCAAATAGCTCTGAAGATGGTCTTCCAAATTCTCGTCTTCCACCTCATGTGTTAGGAATTGGAAATTCCATAAGTAAAGTGTCGGTCACCCCAAATATTATCTAGCATAAGTTAGCTCGTAGACATATCGTTTGTTACGTTATTAGTTAGTTTATTAGTTAGTTTGTAGCGTAGTTTAGTTTAGTGTAACACCGTGGAGGAAGGACGGGTCTTTACCCACTGTATGCCTGATCCACAGTCCGACAGGAGGACGTATAAGTTGTAAGTATAAATACCCCTTCCATCCAAGGAAGGGGTGGTGCTTCTAATCTAATCTTTCACTTTTTGTAAACCAACTCTCTACCAAGAACACCCCTCTCTCTACTTTCTCTTTCTAAACATGGCATACTTGTATTTTCATCATCCAAGGCCACCCGAATCATCAACACAATAATATATCGATCCTATAATTGGTACCAGAGCCAAGGTTTTTGTGTTTTGATGATTTTGTGTGGTTTTGTATCATGGTTATGTTGGTATTTGAATCATGTTGTAAACTGTTGTTGTACTATTTTGTTGGTCGGAATATTATTTTTGTCATAAACAGTTTTCGACAGTTTTGTATGGTATCATTTATTGTGTCAATGTCCAATAATCTGTTTTTAGTCGAACCAACAGTATTGTTACTTTCAATTTTGTTGCTTTGTAACAAAGTGAAGATAAGTGGTCAACTGGTCATAATATGTGGTCAAAACGGGTCAAATTTGCATGTCTTTGGGATGCTTTTCTAGGTTTTATGTATCTGGTCAGATTATTGGTGGTCATACTTTGGTCAAACTGGCTTAAAGAAGCAGTTTTTTGTCATGTTTCTCTGAGTTTTTGAAGCTGAACGGAAATATTGGTTGGAAAACTCATCGGAAAACATAAAAAATCTTGCTAGCGACTTGTCACAAAACTGTCCAGATGCATTGTATTTTTTATAGCGACTTGTCTTTACAAGTCGTAGCGATTTGGCCTAGCGACTTGGCCTAGCGAGCCATAAGCTACTTGACAGAAAGGATGAAGAAGAAGATGGACTTGACCACGACAACAAACCAAATACCAATCAAAACTCTCGACCTCAGGTTCTACTAGCCATCATTGGTCCAAGTTAAATAAAAACGAGAAGTCACAAAGTTTTAACAGATCAGACACAATCAATTCCAACCAAACCTTAACCTAAACTAGACTCAACCCAAGACCCTTACAAGCACTCCTCAACTCTCATTCAACATAATTCAAAAACAGAAAAAATCTCATAAATGGTTCACGATTCATCTTTTTTTCAAGATTGTTTATGGAACCTCATCATCACAGATCTATAAAGTGTGAATACTTACTTCTCTTTAATATTCGACTTCAATGAAAAAAATTCATAGCAAGTATGTTATCAATTTTCTTTCAAATCGGTATACCTTATTAAACAGCTATATGGACGAAAATATTAAAGGTTATTTAGATCTCAGCCAATGGTTTCGTGGTTAACAAAGTTATACATCAAGACCTTTTAGTCTAACCTCACGAAACTATTTTGCATCATCGATTTATAATTTATGAAGTTTTATCTTCATGGTAATATTTGAACATCTTAAGAAAAGGAAACAACAATATCGAATCTGTTGTTACCTTCACTCTCGTTCGTTGGTACTAAGAAACACATGCATAAAAATTCGAACCTACCTGTGTTTGTTGGGTGTTGATATCGTTGCCATCACATAACCCTCGAGCCATCCCTGTGGCGAGGTAATGTTGAGAAGCATCTTGGAATGATTGATTGAATGGATGGGTCGTTATCTGTGTTTGAATGAAAAAGATTGAGATGGCTGAAGCATTTTTTTTTTGAATATGAAAGATTGAAGTGGGAGGCGTGGAGAAATTTTAGGGTTTGATGTGATTTGGTAAGAATACTGAGAAGGGGGCGGATGTATGAGATAAATTAGGGTTTGTGTTGTGAGAGGATTTTTAGGGTTAAAATGCTATTTGTGTGCTTTAAATACACCCGAGTGAAGAGGTTCGTGGATTTACTGAAGAGGTTCGTGGATATACTGAGAAGTGAATTTGGATCGGGTGTGGATTTACTGAAGAGGTTCGTGGATATTGGTACATACATGGACTTGTTTCTCACTTTAATTGATTATAGGCTGGTATAACACAACACATGGGCTGAATGGCTGATAACTCTCGTGGGCTTTTGGCTTCTAGACTGAATTTGGGTTTCACATACTTGAATCCTAACTTGGGCTTGATGCTGATTGGCACTAGACCTGGGCTTCACGGGGTTACTAACAAAATAGAGTTTATCCGAATTTTTTTAACAAAAATTTTGGATGCAAATTATTTTGAAAATGTGTTGGTATTTTGGTCATAAAATTTTCACGGATGGATACAGTATTCACGGCTTGAGCGAAAATTTGAGAAAAATGATCACGGGGTTTTTGTACGGTATTATTAACGAGAAATTGAAGTGACATTTCACGGGTGAACTTCTTTATCTATGAGACGTTGGTTGGTTGGATGCATGTCTCAAGATAACTTGTTGGGACATAACTATCACTTTAAGTGATTATGAATTGACAATCTGGTTATAACTAATGTAAGGAGTTATGTCGTCGTGCTCACAGTGTATAACTATCACCTTAAGGAAGGTGTAGTACTTCGTGTCACACGGCGTTGTGGATTTTTCAAAAATATAGAACAAGCAGTAAGTCACTAAGTTGGGATGTCTTCTTTCTTTTCAAATTAGTCATATCGGGTCATCTTCATATGTGGTCATTACTATTAGCCGATGAATCAATGGAGGTTCAATTTCTGCAATTCCCATAAGATATTCGACGCCACATAATGTTAATGATACTTCACAGTCTAAGTAAAATCTTTCAAGAATCTTCAACGTCAGTTATGACTTTTCAAGATGTTTTCTTATGACAAGAACTTCTCGTGCAAATGGTCGTACACGTTATGATGCTTCCGAAAGTTCGAAACCATCATGGGGGAGAAACGTGTACTCTGATGTTTTACGGTTAACCTCCAGGGAAAAGGAGTTTAATACTACTTGACTTAGTATGGTTTGTGAAGTTGTCTACATATGGGTATAGAATTGTTGATGATGATGATGAATTGATGATAAACCGCTACATGTTCCCCTAAAACAGATATTCGCCGAAACCAATGTTGTCATAACACATTCAAGCTGACATTGTTTACGGTTTTGTCTTGATTTTGTAAAATCCCGCGAAAGAACTTATTTCTCGGTTTAAATCATAGACTTGTAAAATCCCGTGACAATGGAATCATCCCGATGTAATTAAAGTGCATTTCCGGTTCGATCTCACGGTTTATTCTTGGTTTTTTAAAATCCCGCGAAAGAAACTATTTCTCGGTTTAAACCATAGAATTGTAAAATCCCGTGATGATGAACCATCCTGGAGAAAGGAAAGCGTATTTCGGGATATTATCTGATGCTGGTGCTACGGTTTCTGCTTCGAAGAAGGGATAAAAGGGTGTACCTCAAGATTTGGGTGTTTGTTTGGATTGTCCTCATGACAGTTTGGGTATTACAAGGTTTTACAGGGTTACGTGCTTTTAACCATGGTCGGGATAAAACCATTATCAAAGTTCATTTAAATGTCAAAGAAGGCTAGATTTAAACAGTTCAGAAGATGTGACAACGGCGTTAATTCAGTATTATTTATTTGAGGTTGAAGTGAAATATCACGGGCGAGTGTACTTAGTATCTGAAGGTATCGGGGATGGTTGGATGAAGATTCTTCAAGATCCTTGTTCGAGCTTATTATCAAAAACGAAGACTTGAAAATCTAGTTATTGCTGTGTGTCTTTTACCTTTTCTTTTACCACTTGGGGGAATTGGGCTCTTACCACCACAAAATAACTATCACTTTAAGGAGTTACGTTGTAGTGCTCAGTGTCACATTCAATTGTGGATTTTCAAGAGGTGATGTACGTCTTATACTTGATGGTTGGTTGGTTGAAGAGTATAGAGTACTTAGAGATTCAATGGAGGATGAATTCTCGGCACCGCTCTTTGTTACATATGTGCAAGTTTAAGTCACGAGTTCGGGTTGTTTTACTTCAGGGTCAAATTCATCATATTGGGTTTTCTCCATCAGCTGTCACGACAAAGAGCCTACTGAATGATAATGAGGTTGATCACATGTTTTGCCAAAAGAGATTGAAAAAAGAGAGATTATGACGTATGAACACAATAGTTCATGCCTCGTACCCTAAAGAAAAGAAAAGTGTATGCTTCAGTGCGCTTTATCTTCTGAAGAAGAGAAATGTTCTCACTAATGACCATTCTCATCAACATGCTTCATGCTTTTTCCATGCGCTTTCGATTATCAAGTGAACCGGGCTACCGTTGATTATTTTCTTATTCCACTTGCTCAACTATAATGACGATGGCGACATCATGTGCTAATTTTGCGGGGGAGAAGTGTGAGTAGACTACATTTGGATGATTTCACTTATTTAGTCAAGAATGGCAACTTCGTCTGCAATTCTTGAGGGGGAGAAGAAGTATGATGACACTACATGTTGTGTTATATGAGAATAAATGGTCAAACGGCTCATAAATCATGTAAGAACCGAGCTTCTTCTTATCGGGTCATCTTCACATTTACCAAATATTTTGTAAATATTCATAACTCATGTAAGAACCGAGCTTCTTCTTATCGGGTCATCTTCACATGGAGTTGTCTTCTAAGAGCCGTTGGTTAACATCTTCTCACGGATTGATGAGTCTATCGACAAAGTGCTTCCGATTAATGCTTCACGTGCACATCAACATGGTGATTCCGAACAATCACTCTGTTCTTGTTTGATGTGATTGGTAGTTTGGTGTTACCATTTAGTGTGTTCGGTGCGGGCTGATTGTTGATTTTCTTGATGAACATCTTTCTGTTCTTGTTTGATTGGGAGGGATTTTAATTAAGGGGATTTGCAAGATGTAAGTTAATTGGAATGCATGTGGTGAGAAGAAGATGTTGACTTTCTATTCCCCAACTAGACAATCTTGAAGAATGTCGAGTCTACAGTCGGTTCTACACTTTCTGTTGCATGTTAGAAGACTAAAGACGAGTTGCATTTAACGATCTAAAGACTTCTTCTTAATCTGGGCTCTTATCAAACAGATTGTCGGTTTAGGGGAGAGCACTAATTGGGGGAGAGTGAAAAGCCAAAGTTAATCCCCAATTAGATTTGCTCACATTCTTCAGCAAGTTGATTCTCACAAAGACTTCTACGGTTCTTCTCAAAAGATTTCAAGTATTTGGGCTGATAAGATGTTGCTGATTCTGAAGTATCAAAACCAGCAAGGGGGAAGGAGACACACATCTAAACACAAAGCGAGTAAACTTGATGAACTTAATTCTTCTAAGTGATTGAAGATATCCCGGGAAGACAAATGTTATTACCGCAGAAAAACTCAAGGTTTGACTCATGGCGAGTAAACTTGATGAACTTAACTCTTCTAAGTGATTTAAGATATCCCGGGAAGACAATTGTCATGACCGTAGAGAATCTCAAGGTTTTACTCATCAAGGCTTTTAGTGTTATTTATTCCAACTACGTGGGGGAAGTGATGTAATAGAAAGTTTCTGAAGATAAAAGAGGTACACAAGTGTGTGATGATTTTGATGTTATCACAATCATCAGGGGAGAGAGATTGTGTACATTGGGGATGCTCAGTTGTTTCACTTGAGGGCTTAATCAGTGATTCAGAGATATAATCACTTATTCCGGAGTTGATATCCGCAGAGATAATCAATGATTCGGCCTGCTTCTTCAATGTTATCGGTTATTCTCTCTTTGGGCATTCGGGTACTTCGGGTTCTTGAGCTTCATACACAATCATCAGGAAAGATAAATGTGCATTGGGTGGTTGTATCATTTATTCTTTGGAACTCTATTTGTGTATTCGGGCTCTTGAGCTCTATTCTAAGAGACGGGCTGCATCTATTCAATTACTCGGGGGAAGTGGTCTTTTGACACCTTTTGGAATGGATTACGTCAGACTTCAGTGGAATGAAATTTGAGAAGATTATTTAAATGTGGGATGATACGTTGTTGTTGTTGTTCTATTGGATGATATAACCTCGAACGAAGAATCAAGGTGATTATTCTTGAAAGGAGTAGCAGGATCGATGATAATGGTGTGCTTCTTTGTGCACCTGGATAAGGGAAGCTTGTAAGAAAGCTGTGAATCTGCTCGGCTAAAGGATTTTTGGTTTGGGGGGAAGCTGCCAAAGTTTCACTTTCAGATGGTTCAATTCCTCTCTTCGATTCAAGAGCCCTGGAAGCTTTGCTGGTGAATGTTTAAGAGATGATGACTTCTATCTTCTACAACGGGGCTGCTCGATATCCTTATCTCGGTACTCGTATCATCATCTTCTTAAACTATATCATCTAATCTATCTTTGTAAATATTTATTAAAAAACCAAATACAAAAATATAAAACCAACTAAAAGAAAATAGAAAAATATAAAACCAACAAAAAATCCATAAAATTCAGAAAATTTGAAAAACTCCAAAAATATTGTTTTTAAAGACATGTCTTCTGGTATCGATAACATCTGCGGTCTTAGATATGTCATTCAATAATGGCACGGGACCATAGATGAAGTTCGAGCAGGAGGTGTAAATATTTCTTCTCAAAACATGTCACAAACCTATGGCTTACAGTTACTTCAGACTGTAACCCGAGCTTAAACTATGGCTTGCTATTATTTCTGATAGTAACCCGTTCTTCAAGAAAGGAAAGTGCTACGCTTAAACAATTTTCAAATATTTCGAGCACTTATCCTAAAAACAACATGAGCAAAGTATGTCTAAGGACTGCTATTCCCACTCAAATATTTTTCCGTCTAAAATTCTTCAGAAAAATATTTGTGTTAACAATATGGTGGTTAATGAGTTGCAAAATCAATTAGTTTCATAAGTTTTACAAATTTTCAAAACTCAATCAATGACTTTAGCGCTTTTAAATCTTTTCAGAGAAAGAGTCATTGATTGAGGGGGAGAACGTTTTCAAATTTATATCATCTATCAGGCTTATCTAATTATCCTAAATGCTTAACTGAAAAATGATGTTAACCTACGTTGAAGGACAAGGTGCCTAGGATATGATTGTTAGGATTAGATTATTAGAGTTTGATAAACACATTATTCCCATACATTTGAATGATCTGATTGATATGTTGAGTTGACTTTTTTAGTCGATTGTTGTTTGGGTGATGCCGACCACCACATATCTGTATGTGTGTTCACTAACGTATGCAGGTATTTTGGTATATAAGAATGTTCCCGATCCGGATCCCACAATTGAAGATGATTGGATGCCGAAAGGAAAGGGTAACTATATCTTGGGTTGAAAAATGAAGAAACGGAGCTTAATTGGACTTCTATGGAGTGTTGGCATGGAAAAATGAAACGTAAGAGGTCTCACTGCATCAGCAGATGGTTTTCTTCTAAGTGATTGAAGAAACGGAGCTTAATTTGACCTCAGTTGGCATTCAAATGCAACGTAAGAAGTCTCACTGCATCAGCAGACGGTTTTTCTTCCAAGCCCTACAGCAACAACATAAGCTTCTCAACCACCTAACGTATCTTTGTGCTGGGATAATAGTGATGATACCATTTTTCTAAAACTTTGAATAATATTGCTTTGAAAATGGAAAAATATTGTTTTGAAAATAAATCGGATTCAAAGTTTTGAAATCAACCGGACTTTATTTTGTCAAATCTTAAGTGATTTCAAATTAAATATTTTCAAAAGATATTTCATCAAAAAGTCCGTTTTGTACAAAAACAAAGTGGTGATCTAAAGATTTAATTTTATGTCATGGTATGATTTTCTTTAAAACTCAAAGATCTGTCAAAATAAAAAAAAATTGTTCTTGTTTGATTGTGAAATTGTTTTATTTTACTTAAAGATCTCTTAAAACAATCATACCTGACACTAACAATCTTTAATGTCTTAAAATGGTCCTTACCAGTCATTTTTCAAAATTAAATTATGCCACGTCTTTCCCCAAAATCTTTTAAATGATTTAAATCAATTGGGATCACAAATCTCAAAATGTTTGAAATTTTTGATCGGGGGAGAGATAGTGATTTAAATCTCAAATCTGTTTTAATGGAATTGGTTTTAGTCCTTTATAGGCACTCCTGCCTCCATGTGCCAAACGATTTCAAATACACAATGCACATGTTGAGGAGGAGGATTTATCCAAAAACAAGATGAGCTTTTAAATCAGGCACATATTCTCCCATGTTTTCTAAACCTTATTAAATCACTTGGGATCCAAAATCTCAAAGGGTTTGATATTTTTGATCGGGGGAGAATCTGTGATTTAATAATGAAATTTGATAAAAGGTGGTCGTTTTGACTCAAAAGTGCAAGTTCTCTCTAATATGTGCCAAACTCTTTCGTATAACGATGCACATATTGAGGGGGAGCGAATGGTTTATATTGGCTTTTGTAATCGTGGATGTACTTCAAAAGAACTCTTGCCTCTATGTGATAAAATGATTTCAAATATCCTATGCACATATTGAGGGAGAGAATTTACCAAAGAAAATCAAAACGCTTTTTCTAAGGAAATTGTGATCAAGAAATTATTTCAAAGAAATTATTTCAAATAACTCTTGCCTCCATGTGCCAAACAATTTCAATATCATATGCACATGTTGAGGGGGAGCATTTCTAAAAATGATCAAAACAATTAAGGTACAAAATGTTTTGATTTTATATCACAAGTACCTTGATTGATTTTCCAAATGATTTTTCAATTGGTTTCGAGAAGGAAAGAACAATACCAAAAGACCGACCAATTTATTTTATGCATGGTGTTATAAGGATGGTTAGGTTAGGTATTCGTTCCCACGATCCCGCCAGAGCCGGAGGGATCTACCCAGGGACAATCCACTAGATAGTGTAGAGTCCTTAGGTATGATGAAAAAAGGAGAAAAGTGAGATATGGGAAGAGTGCGGACTGAGACAGAGCTAGTACTAGAATAAACCCAACAAGGTTCTAGTTATGAAATCTCGGTAAGCACTGAAGAGGTTGAAGAATGAAAAAGAATTAAATATGAAAAGGGTGAAAAGAAATAGCCCTCCAATAATTCAACCTTAGGGCAGAAACCGGGTTCAATACATATGCTACTGGTGTTTACTAAGGTAACACTGGTATTGAAGACAAGACGTCATGGACCCAGTTACGCACTGCACTAAACTTCCCAAGCTACTCAAGTTCCTCTTAAAAGGACTTGTTTCATTCTCACGGGGAACCGACATAATCTATCGACTTTCTCTTAGAGATTGTTGATATTGAAGAAGGAGACCCTCTCCCTAGTCTCCGGCATAGGAACCAAATGTGCACAATTGAGTATAGAGCCAAGAGATCATCCATAATATCTCATTAGGACACTAAATTAATGAATACTTGCTGTTTCACACAATGTGGAAAGTAAGTATATTTTAAGAGTCCTACGGATTATCCTTGTGGTATTGCCAGAACATCCGAGTGATATGTAAAAGTATTCACAATGAAGACGGAAATCCTTCTAGAGCCAACATCAAACAAGCTCTTGGTGGGTGACATGTGAGATCTTCTCGTAAGATCAAGCTTGTGACAACTGGATAGAAACGATGGGGAGATTTAATTTTGAATCAACCTTGGTCCAGGAATGGAATTGACGAATACTTTTGGAAAAACCGTTCGATGTGCAAATCTTCTTTTCTCGAGCACATCGAATGTGTATTCATGTTTTCAAACACAAAAAGTATATCTGATTGAAAAAATACTTTTGGAAAAACCGTTCGATGTGCAAATCTCTTCTTTTCTCTAGCACATCGCATGTGTATTCTCATTAATATACAAAAGGTATTTTTGATTGAAAATTGATCTTTCTCATAAAACCTTCGTCGTATTGCAAAACTCTTTCTTCTAAGCAATACGCGATTGTTTTTCAAATCATTTTTCATCAATCAGTGAATCTCAATTTACTGGTACACTCACTCCGTGTTGTCTTCTTTGAGACGTTCCGGTTTGAGAACAGCTAGAACAGCTGCGAAACCCTGTCAAGGAGATTCTTAGGAATCCTACCTGATCACAGGCAATACTTGTACTGTTCAACGGGGAACCGTGGGCCGTGTACCTCAATTCAACGAAAATGATCAAAGACACTTTCGTGTGTTTTATTGCTAACTGTTGTTTGCAGGTACATTTGGACGGTTGCAGCTGATCAGAATTGAGGAGTCAATCCAAAGCCGCATGCTCACAGCATCCACACTTAATTGAAGAAATCATGACTGGTGCATATCTACAGAACCTGGCTCTGATATTTATATACTATGTTTCTGCTACGCTGCTGCAAATATCATGAACCAGTAAAGCTTCCGCTACTCTGATGGAAAGATGTCATGATTCAAAAGTGTGAGCATGACGGTCCGAAAGTCACAACTTCACATGATGGCAACACAATAAAGGGTGATTCCGAGATTTACTGTGGCTGATGATCTCAATGAAAGCTCAAAGATCATCAAAGATGTGGATCAGTTAAAGGCCTCCACTAAAAGTACAAATCAATGCGGACTCTGAAGAATCGCTACTAAAGCACAAAGATGCGGAAGTTGAAGAATTAAAGTCTACGAGCTCAAGAACGAAGTCAAGAATAGAATGCTAAGTTTCAAAATGTAAAACATGGGGTGACCTCCCTTAGGGGGAGATTGTTAGGAATTGGAAATTCCATAAGTAAAGTGTCGGTCACCCCAAATATTATCTAGCATAAGTTAGCTCGTAGACATATCGTTTGTTACGTTATTAGTTAGTTTATTAGTTAGTTTGTAGCGTAGTTTAGTTTAGTGTAACACCGTGGAGGAAGGACGGGTCTTTACCCACTGTATTCCTGATCCACAGTCCGACAGGAGGACGTATAAGTTATAAGTATAAATACCCCTTCCATCCAAGGAAGGGGTGGTGCTTCTAATCTAATCTTTCACTTTTTGTAAACCAACTCTCTACCAAGAACACCCCTCTCTCTACTTTCTCTCTCTAAACATGGCATACTTGTATTTTCATCATCCAAGGCCACCCGAATCATCAACACAATAATATATCGATCCTACATCATGGTATTATGCATCTCTTCCCGAGATTGAGAATGAATCAGCGGAGTTCAAGCAAACCAAGGGGATGTTCAAGTCCCTTGGTAGGATGATGAACAAGATCTACAAGAAGTTGGACAAGTGAGAATCGGTTTAAGGAGTGTTTGGAACAATACATTATCTTTAATGTTTGATACAATTTGGTTGTTTTTATTTTGTAGAATGATAATATAACTCAAAACAATGTTGTATGCTAACTATTTCATGCAGGGGGATAGCACAAGTGTGTTATCAAATTTTACCCATTTTCACTTCAATGTGAAAATCATTCACCCTTGGTCAAAATCTATGCTCCACTATGTTTGTGCATGTGTCATTTACTTTTACTAACTAGAAATAATTAATGTCACATGTTTTGAGCAAAATTTCAGGTTTCGGAAATGTCCCTGACACTTAAAAATACGTTTTGTGGTGATTTCTGGTGTTCACGGATAAGACGGCACCAATCTTTTGGTTCTGTCTGTTATAAGAATTGGTACCGCCGTACCTGTACAGGCGGCACCCTTTTAAGGGTTCCGCCTGTGTAAAATTTTGGTGCCGTGGATCCTCAAGGTAACTTTCTGAATTTCGGTTATTTCGACATTCCAAATTACCATACATTGCTTGTAAGTTAATCTTGACTAGTTTTTACCCATATTAGAACTAGTATAACATACTTAGGCATATATGAAATCCACTTCCCACCAAAATTCAAAATTTGAAAAATCAACCCAAGGAACCCTTTTGCATAAAGGAAGGAACCAAAAATTTGGTTCCTTGCAATCCGTGGGTAATCTGATTGTTAGGATCTTACAATCATTAGAACACATTTATTGCAAATCTTTGCCTTTTCACTCCATCCTTGGGTGATATGATTAGCATTTAACCCACTTCCAAATCATTAGGAACCTCATCCCTTCTATGGTTTAACATCAAATCAAACACATTTCTCCAGAATTTTTCACTTCTATAAATTAAGAGGTTTTACCATGATCATCTTCACACCTTCTCCATTCTTACCATCAACTAGCAAAAACTCAAGTCAAAATGACAAAAAAATTCTCCTTCAACCAAGCCTTGCAAGAAAACCGCTAGGATTAGCATAAGACCTTTTTGTTTTGTCAACTTGAGCTCTTCATCCGAGTCATCTCCACTCACCATCTCATCTCCTATAAGGGATGATACACACCTCACTTTAGCTACTCCTACACCCATTACCATCACCACTCCACCACCAACAAAGACACCAAGCTCACCACCACTGGCACCCCTCCAAACATCAAAAACACCATCATCACCAAAATCTCCAACCCTCATCCCATTGGAGTTATTTTCCACACCTCCCACTTCTCCAAATCCTTTCTTAGAGGACTTGGAAGATTTTCCTCCTAGTCCCAATCATACACCACCATTGCCATCATTTGGCACTATTGAGCGGATTGCTCATGAGTCTCCTAGACCATCCTTCGACCGAAACGCCCCGTTAGGGCCAAGACCTCTTCTCTTCCACCCCATCCACAAAGACATCCATGGTCCTTTGTATGGGGATCAACCACTCCCTACATCAATGTCCCCTCACATAGAGGACATTGAGGAGTCAATGTGGGAAGATCATCCCACAAGAGAGGAGATTCAAGCCGAACTCCAACATCTCCACCAATTCTCAAATATGGTGGATTCTCACCTAAGTGAGACTATACAAATGCAAAGTGCTTTGCTAGCCTCCAAAATCACCACCCCAAACATCAACACCAACATCAACACATCTACCATTCCACCACCACAAACTCATCAACCATACTACCCTCCTAGGCATGGTTGCTCAACTTGTGAGCAAACCGCCCAAACCATTGATCGGACCCGGGTGATGGTCCATGAGTTCCAAGAGGAAATGAGGTTCATCCTCAATCACATCCTTGAGCGACTCAACGCTCTTTCTCATCCACCATCTCATTAGAATGGTCCTAGATTAGCTCTTCTAAGCATTTTTTTTTACTTTTCTAGGATTTTTTTTGTTTTTGTTTATTGTACTAAACACTTCATTGTGTTCCCTTTTCATGGTTTTTAAATCATGAAAAATTTTAACTAATGAATGGTGTTTTCTATATTGTTGGTGCTTATTACATAGTGTATGGAAATGCTTGTGAATGATGATTACTACTAACAAATCTTTTTGTAGCTTTTTCACAATCCATGTATCCTCCCATTAGCACCCAATTTAGGGTGAGCATTGGTCAAAGGGGAGATAATGGCTCGGGCTCATTACACATTCCGCCTCGCATCTTCTTTTTGTTGAGACAAAAAGGGAGAGAAATATATAGAACTTGGTTATATTTGACTTTTTTGAAAAAGTCAAACTGCATACATTAACTTTCTGAAAAAGTCAACATCATACTTCAACTAGTGAAGACTTTGACTTTCTGAAAAAGTCAAACATCATATACTTGCATTATCATTTCTTTTTCAAGTTCTAAAACTAATATTTTTATAACTCTTGTACAATCTTTGTATCTTTTATAAAAATAAAATTTATATTTTGTCCTCAACAAAAAGCGGGAGATTGTTAATACAAATATCGTCATTAAACGTTTATTTTTTATCTTTACCGAAGTTTTGTTAACGACAAAAATAAATTTAATTTTTATAAAGCTTAAAGCTTGTCAAGTTTAATAGATATTAAAACAAGCTTTTTCAAATAATATCTTCATCACTTAAGCATTTACATTGTGATTAATCATATCTTGATATGACTCTAACCATAATGTATGATAGTAGTTTTTAGAATGTTTTAGTTTCTTAAAAACTAAACATTACTTATGTATTTGCATGTTTCTAAAAATAGAAAAACAACACATGACATCATGTGATGCATCATGGAAATCATTGGAAGATTTCATTAGATATTTTGTGTAGATTTGGACTCTTCAAATCTTACACAATCTTGCATAGATATGGTTGACTTTGGCAAGATCATGATATCTTGCTGTCAGACCTCCGCGGCACCAAAACTTATAACGGGCGGAACCCTTTTAAGGGGTCCGCAGTCCGTGGTGCTTGCTGATGGTTTTGGCTATAAATAGCAAAGCCAAATCAAGTAGTTTTTCATCCCTTTCTATCATACATTCATAGATTCCCTCTCTCTAACCTTTCTAACTCAGTTTCATATCATATTAGTGATCTCTTTTGTAGCAAAGAAGATCAAGTCACATTCAAGCTTCAACGAGAAGTTGGAAGTCTTGTTTGTTAGTTGTTGTATGATCTTGTGTTGATTCATACTTCATTGTTGTACCAAACCATCATAATCTTGTGAGTGTGAGTGGTTCGTATTTTAGTCCTTAAAATACATTTGTGTGTGGGAGTGGTTGTACCCTTGAAAAGAACTCGACATCTAGCTTAGTGTCGGAAATAGTGTGTAAGCGAAGTGTAAAGGTTTTCTCCGCCGGTGAAAGGAGCTTGTTGACTAGTGAAGTTGAAACTCTCGAGTGTGAGACTCGGGGAGTGGAGTAGGGCAAGGAAAAAGAGTCTTTGTAGACTGAACCACTATAAACAACTTGTTGTGGTTTGATTGTTTCTTTCCTTATCTACTCATTATATATTGTTTGCATATTTCACCAACATATCAAAGATCAATATCAATTGATCTTCAAAAAGGTTTTAAAACAAAGTTTTTAATCGGTAAACTATTCAACCCCCCTTCTAGTTTTCCACAATTGGTACCAGAGCCTCGTTGCTCAAGAATTTCTAAAATAATTTGTATTTTATAAACTTGAAACGATCCATGGATTCTGAAAACTTTAAAGAAGGGCAATCTATGCAAAGACCACCACTCTTTGAAACCAATGGATTTATCTATTGGAAAAACCGTTTTGAAATATATGTAAAATCAAAAGATATAGATCTTTGGTTTGTTATTGTTAAAGGGGATTTTAGTTCTACAACAAAGGATATTTCTGTTGATGAAAAAAATAAATTAATTGCTAAAAATAATGAAGCTAAAATGATGCTTTATAATGCTTTGCCTAGAAAAGAATATGAAAGAATTTTTATGTGTGAAACCGCCAAAGATGTTTGAGAATCTTTGATTGTTACACATCAAGGTAATTCACAAGTCAAGGATAACAAAATTGATCTTCTTGTTCAACAATATGAAAAATATGTTATCCCTGAAGATGAAACCATTGATTGTGGCTTTGCTCGCTTTAATACTATTATTACATCACTTAAAGCACTTGATGAATCTTTTCGTAGTAAGAACTTTGTCAGGAAATTTCTTAGAGCACTCCATCCGAAATGGAGAGCTAAAGTGACGGCTATTGAAGAATCAAAAGATCTCTCAAAAATGTCACTAGACGAGCTAATCGGTAACCTCAAAGTACATGAAATGGTGATGGAAAAAGATTCGGAGATCATCAAAGGAAAAAGGGAGAAGATCAAATCCGTTGCTCTAAAAGCAAAGGCGAAATCAAGTGATGATGACGAATCTTGCTCCGGTAGTGAAGATGAGGAGTATGCCATGGCCGTTAGAGACTTTAAAAAGTTCTTTAGAAGAAGAGGAAAGTTTGTAAGACAACCTCAAGAAGAAAAGAAGCCATTCCGAAAAGATCGGGATGAAAAAAAGGGTAAAGGTGAAAGAAAGTGTTTTAGATGTGGTGATGCAAGTCATCTCATAGGAGAATGTCCCAAGCCACCTAAAAGCAAAACTCAACGAGCTTTTGTAAGTTGTGCTTGGAGTGATAGTGAAGATGATGAAGAGTCAAGCAAGGAAGAGATCGCTCTAATGGCACATGAGTCAAACGAGGTACATTCCGACTCTTCTTATTCTTCTATTGATGATGAAACTTTGCAAAAACAATACAATCAATTGTGTGAGCTAAGTCTAAAAATCATAACTAAAAATAAATTATTAAAAACTAAAAAGGAATTTTTAGAAAATGAAGTCTATGAGTTAAAAGAAAAGGCAAAACAACTAGAAAATGGAAAAGCAAATGACGATGGTTGTAAATCATGTCAAGAGCTTAATCTTGAAATAGAAAAACTAAAGCTCACGCAAGATGTTCTAATCGAACATAATTCTAAATTTAAAAGGTTTAACAAAAACATCGCTCTTGCCGATGAAATAGTTAAAATACATAAAACACCAGGAGACATGAATGGGCTAGGATTTAATGAGGTATTAATTCCAAAGAGTCAAAACAAAACGGCCGAAAAAGACAAACAAACTGTCAAAACTGCTGCAGTACAGCACGGACCAGACGGACCCAAAATAAGGGTTCCGTCCGTTGAAAGAAATGGTATCGTGGGTACTTCAGCAGGACATAATGTTTGTGATACGGAACGTAACGAATTTGTCAAAGTAACAAAGAAAACCAAGGATAGTGTTAAACTAAAACCAGCTGTTACTTCAGGAGTAAGACTTGCTAAAAATGAATTTAGATCAAAAACTATTCAACAACGACATAAAACACCTTTTGCCAAACGCCCCTTTCCTAAGAGCAACCACAACGTACAACCCAACTACCAACACAACGGTTGGAATCAAAACTTTCCTAGACCATATCAAACTCCAGATTACATGTCATGGAACTCTTACACATCGTTTCCATACATGAATCAAATAAATGGTATGTTTAACCCAAACGGACCCATGATATATTGGGGACCAAATGCTTGAGTTATTTGCTTCTTAGGTATGCTTGAAAGTTGGATTGGAACCTGATGAGTGGAAAAAAGATAGTGGATGCTCACGACACATGACGGGCAACAAAAGTCTCTTCTCATCATACCGAGAGTATGGCGGAGGTAATGTCACTTTTGGTAGTAATCTCAAAAGCAAAATCATTGGCAAAGGTACGATCGCTCATAACTCCCTAACTATTGAAAATGTTGCTCATGTAGATAGGTTAGGATTTAATCTACTTAGTATTAGCCAATTATGTGATAAAAAGTATAAAGTACTATTTGATAAAAATGGTAGTAAAATACTAAAAGATAGTATCACCATAGCTAAAGGAGTTAGGAAAAATAACATATACGTCATGAAAATAGATAAAACATCTGATGACAAACTTTGTCTAACAACGTTTGATGATAGCTCAACTCTTTGGCATAGACGCTTAGGTCACGCTAATATGAGACTTATACAAAACTTATCTTCAAAAGAGTTAGTTATGAATTTACCAAAACTTAAATATGACCAACACTTTTGCGACGCTTTCAAAATTAGGAAACAAACCCATAGTAGTCATAAATCTAAAAATATGGTGTCCACATCTAAGTGTCTAGAACTATTGCATATGGACTTGTTCCGGCCATCCGCTATAAGAAGATACGGAGGCAACTTATACACTTTGGTCATAGTAGATGATTACTCAAGGTTTACTTGGACGTTGTTTTTGAAAACCAAAAATGAAGCTTTTGATAAATTTGAAATTCTTAGCAAGAAAATTCAAAATCAACTAGGTGTTAAAATTGTGTCGATCCGAACGGATCATGGTCGTGAATTTGACAACGAAACTCAATTTGGAAACTTTTGTGATACAAATGGTATAACACACAACTTTTTGGCTCCTCGAACACCTCAATCAAATGGAGTAGTAGAACGTAAAAATAGAACAATTCAAGAAATGAGTAGAACAATGCTTAATGAACAAAACATTCCTCAAAAGTTTTGGTGTAACGCCGTTGACACTTCTACATATATTTTGAATAGAGTCTTAATACGTCCTTTCTTAAACAAAACACCATATGAGCTTTATAAAGGTAAAAAGCCAACTTTAGGATATTTTAGAATTTTTGGATGTAAATGCTTCATTCTTAATACTAAAGATTATCTCACCAAGTTTGACCCAAAGTCTTATGAAGGTGTATTTCTTGGTTATTCTCAAACTAGTAAAGCTTACATTGTCTTAAACAAAGAAACAATGATAGTCGAGGAATCGTTGAACATAACATTCGACGAAAGTCCACCTCCCTCTAAGACATCACCTTTGGTAGATGATGACTTAGTTGAAAGTCAAATGGTAGAAAGTCAAGAAATAATTGAAAATGACAAGGAAGATGAACCATTAAATAATGAGATTATAAACATCAAAGAATCTAAAAGTCATCATTTAGAAAAGGTTATAGGACAACTTAATCAAAGAACCTTAAGGTCACAAGCCCAAGATCAAAGTAATTATTTTTGTTTTGTATCCACCATTAACTGAAAAACATAAATGAAGCAATAAAAGATGAATCATGGGTAATAGCCATGCAAGAAGAGTTAAACCAATTCGTTAGAAATGATGTTTGGAAATTAGTTCCAAAACCTAAAGATCAAACTATAATTGGAACGAAATGGGTTTTTCGAAATAAAATGGATGAAAATGGTGTAGTATCTAGGAACAAAGCTAGGCTTGTTGCACAAGGTTATAATCAACAAGTGGGGATTGATTATAATGAAACTTATGCACCAGTAGCTAGATTTGAGCCTATTAGAATATTACTTGCTTATGCATGTGCCTATGACTTTAAATTATTTCAAATGGATGTTAAAAGTGAATTTCTTAATGGGTTTATTAACGAAGAAGTATATGTTGCTCAACCTCCCGGTTTTACCAACTTTGAGAAACCACATCATGTCTTCAAACTCAAGAAAACATTATACGGCCTTAAGCAAGCACCAAAAGCTTGGTACGATAGACTTAAGACTTTTCTTGTTGAAAACAAATACAATTCAAAAATATCAAACCGGATCTATTCTTTGATTATCAATCTTTTATATAATAAAACAAAACCCTTAATGGGAATTTTACATTTCAAAAAAATCAAATCATACCTTATTTGGTAATAATTAAATTATTATTGTAATTTTTCTCAAGTATATTTAATTAAAAAAACCAAAATATTTCCTAATTTGTCTAATCTTTATGAAAATTTGTTTTTTCTCATAATAAGTAAAAAAAAAAAGGTGAAAGATACACATGTCCTTACGAGGTATTTTTTAATAGATTTGGGATAATTTGTTAAATTTTATAAAAAAAATGCACCATCCACGTCTACACAATAAGCAAAACACAAACACACACACACATCTTATTCCACCAACCAAATCACAGCCTAACCACTGCAAATAATAAACCACAGCCAAACAAATAGGATTAACAAATGGATGTTGGCGTTTGATAAAAAAGGTGTGATTTACGTAGACATGAGGCGCGTAACGGGGATTCCTATCCGTTAACCAAATTTTTTCTGTAATTGTGGGTCAAAGGGTAAAATTTTTTAGAGAAGCTGGTCATCAGTCACTCTCAATCCATTCCCTTCCAAAACCCAAAAGAGAAAAAAGCCGTACTTCACAAAAAAGATTATTCATCTTCATAAACACTTTAATGTTCCATCCAAAATAACCAACAACCAAATTATGTCAACCACTTAACGAACTCGGCCACTTCCACCACTGCCACCCGCCACTAAATTGTACAATTTTGGTAACCAGACGTAAAACACAATTATGAAACATTTCCTTTATTAGTTTAAGTTTTCACTATTTCCTTTATTAGTTAAGTTTTCACGTTTCACTTTTGTGTTTTTCCTTCATAATATAGAATAAGCATTGTAATCACACTAAAAGTGATTTTTAGTAAACACTCTTCTAATGCCACTTTTGGAATATATATAATTTGGAGTCTTTCTGCATTAGGCAATTAACAGTAAAGTCTACACATTTAGAGTCTTTGTGCATGAACATATATGTTGGTTAATCTATATAATTTGGTGGTAGTATTTGTAGTGGTACTAATGTGCTATAAAGACATTGGTTATGTATATCTTGCTGACATCTACTTTTAAAATAGTTATTTGGGTAGTTTGCAATTGCAATCCCAAACACCTCGCAGTAACGTCAATACATTTATTAAAGGCCAACCGACCTTTTTAGTTGTCTTAACTACCCTGATATGTTCTATATGGCTGATAATTTTTTCTAGTTGTTAGTGATCAAGATGATGATGACATTATGGTAGAGCATGAACAAACAAACAAGGAAGGAAATAGTCGAAGAGAAATTGCGCAAAGTAAGTTTTTCTCAGTATGCCTTATTTGGTTCATAGTTATCATTCCTTTTCTTTATTTCTTTTTTCAGTTTCAATAAAGTTTCCTTGCTTCTTAAATTTTACTGCTTATATAAATACACACATACACGATCGACCAAATGTGTGAATAAAATAGATTAGCCTAAAGGAAGAGGGTTAGCTGGGTTTAACGAGTCACACATCTCAATTGATGTAAGTTATTATTATTATTTTTATTTGATGCGCGTACGAAGCACGTTCGGGGTCAAAGGAACTTCCTTTTCGTCGAGCAAGTTTTTCAACACCCTAGGCAGTGAACCTAATCGTTGTAGTGTAGTATTGGGTAAGCCTCGGGTATTAATATCGTTCTCTATGGGAATAGGAATGCTAGCAAGAAGTGTATTACGCTAAGGTGGGGTTGAGGATGATTCTTTTTTTTTTATCTTTTATTGGTTTTTTAGAAAGCTAAGGGTAAAATCTTGAGGCAATTGGTTTGGGGGTGGTACTTCTACCGATTACTTCTACTATTCTAATTATCTATTACTACGGGTAGCTATGTCTATTTGATGTGTGCTCGTATGATGATTAAAAATGTGTTTACCTAGATACTATTACTCCATAGTTATCTTTTATTGTTGGTTGAATTGTCACGTCCTTATTCTTAACGCGTTGTGTTTTCTAAGGTCGTAGGGTGTGCCTATGCCCTAACTCTTTGAGATTACTTGTTGGTTTTGCTTACGAAATCCAAAAGTAATTCATAAACTAACTTTAAGGTTATCTTTGGGTTTTTAGACTACGAAATCCACTAGGTCATTCATAAACTAACTTTCACAAAGATTACTCAAGCATATAAACACAACGATAGCCTAGTTGCACTCCTAAGCCAATTACAATTAAGATAAGAGACAACCTAACAATAATTAGTAACTAGATTTTATAGATCTAAGCAAACACACAAGAAATTTAGCTAGACATGTTAAGCAAGCAAGCATACACACAATAAATGGAAGACATAATGATACTATTAGATTAAAACACTTATCTTGATGTGTAAAATAGGGTTTGGGACCCTAAGATATTGTCCAAGTTGAAGTACAAACGTTTTGGGTTTTTACTCCAAAAGTCTACCTCTTTAAATGCAGAAAAATCGAATTCTATATATAGATTTACACTTGCGACGGCGTCGCCTTATAGGTGGGACGTCGTCAGATCGCCGTCATTATGGTTTTCGTCTTGGCCAAGTTATCGATGGGACGGCGTCACCTTGAAGTTGTGACGTCGTCAGTCTTCATATGGGACGTCGTCATGGTTCTGTATCTGGGCCGTCTGTGATGAAAAGTCTGAGTGACGCCCTTCTTCTTCAAATTCTGACGCCGTCAGGTGTTATGAGCAAAAATTCCACTGAGCCTTCTAGTGCATGTTTTTATCAAATCTGTATAGAGGGACGGCGTCGCCCTTTGTTTGGGATGCCGTCAGCTTCAGATTTAGCAGCTTGAGTAGCTTTGATCTTGACTTTGCCATTTTCTTCATGTTTTCACTCCTTTTCGTCCAAATGTGCATCATTCCAGCATTTTGCTTCTAAGAGACCTAAAAAGTGAAAAGGAACGAAATTAAGCAGTAACGGATATAAAAGTGGTCGATTAAGGGCTTAAATGACCCTTTAAAAGTGTACGTTTTAAATCCTTATCATTATTTAACATAGAAAAATAAATGAAAAGTCAGTTGTTAGCAAGGATGCCTAATACAATTAAACAAATAAAATAAGTTATTACCAATAGTTGTAGCTTAACGTTTTCGGGTGACAATGAAAATGTTATTAGTTTTTAAGGACACTCTAAACAAATCCAATAACCTTTTTTCTGTTATGATATAATTTTTATTTTGCTAAACTTATTAGGTTAGAGGATATGTAAATCAAAGTGAGGATACATCATTGTCGGCTGTATATAACCAGGGGCTACTCCTAAAAAATAATTATGCCAAGTACTAAATTTGTTGATCATTACGTTCCTGAATTTCATAAATAGACTTGCAAATTGTTGTTGGCTTCATCATTTATACTTCACTACTCCCTTTAATAATGATTCTGCAAAGAGCATGACTTTGTGACTCAAACCTATGACGTTCAAGTCATAATGGTAACTTTTGACAGACACAAGCAATGATGTGTTGTTTGTTTATATGTAATAGGCATAAAAACCTTCACTTTTTAGGGCATAAGCACCTTCATGAAGAAATGTATTGTGGCTGCGGAATCCACTTTCCAGTGGCATTCATTGAGCTAATCAATGATGACTTTAGCAAGAAGTACAATTACCAGCAAACCAATACAGCTATTATAAATAGTCTGAACAAAAAATTTGGGTAAGGTGGCTCTTCATTTTGATCATGATACTCTCATAGAACATTTTAGATCAGTTACATATTTACGATTTTAGCTTTACTATTACCATACCCAAGAGCATGTATTGTATCGTGTGGACCACCGTTCAGCAAGCTTCTAAAGGTGAAGGTAAAAGTTTCAAAAGGTAAACAAAGGTGGGCTGATGAAAAACATTGATGAAGTAATCCTTTTATTTTGATTTAGGTAGATAATACGAGTGAACAGATGAATGTGTTTGTATTAGATTGGTTTTAATGAATTAAATTACAGAATGGCTAAATTTCCATTTGAGTGTTTTAAAAGGACAAATAACATTACGAAAATCCTAAGGATTTTCATTAAATGTTGAAGTTTTAGAAATAAAACACTCACACTATCTCTTGCATTGTGTTTTGTTACAACTAGCTATCTGCTTATCGAATTAGATATGGGATCTTATGAAACTGATTGTAAGGAATAAGTCGTTTGTTGTCTTATGTGATGAGTGCCAATGTCAATCGAAGAGTAAGCATTTAAAAAATATATAGAGTAAGAATGTTATTGGATAAGGCAAGCAGTTTGCTAACTAATTTCTTGATGGTGGAAGTATAATGTGTGTTGCCGGATGCACTGTCTGATTTGTTTGATCTCATTTATTCTTTTATATGGTAACCCTCATATTTTTCGTGTACATATCCATACGTCTGTACACATCTACATATGCACATATATGAATCTTCTTCAAGTGTTCGTATGATTAACATCATCAAATCATGTAACAATAGTACCTTATTGTCCAAATGACTATAGCATTGGGATCTTTGTAGTATAAATCATGGGCTCGGATAGAAGCATGACTTTGATTAAATTTGTTTGGGTAATTCAAAGGCTGCTGCACTTGAGACGAAAAGAAATGTACCGAGTTAATAGAATAGTGCTATACTATAAAATATACAAATTAAATGCTATTATCTAAATATTTAACAGTACACAATATAAAGGCATTGTAAGAGGGAAATGATATATTTTATTGATGATCATTACAATTACAATCAACAGATAAATAGGCATGATCGGAATATTCTAGAGTAGGGTTTTATGGGCTTGAGCCCGTTACAATAATACAATAAGGGATAACTCTCCCCCGCAGTCGGAACGGGAGGACACCGTACGCTTAGACTGGTGCAAAATTCCTCAAAAAGAGCGGATGGTAATCCTTTCGTGAAAATGTCTGCATACTGATATCGTAAAGGAACATGGAGAACCCGAACCTGACCGGTGGCAACCAAGTCTCGAACAAAGTGAATATCAATCTCTATTTGTTTCGTACGCTGATGTTGAACCGGATTACATGATAGGTAGACTGCACTAACATTATCACATTAGACAAGCGTAGCGGAAAATAAAGGTGTTTGTAGCTCACGAAGTAAATTCCGTAACCAACAAGTCTCGGCAACAACATTGGCAACCCCACGGTACTCTGCTTCTGCACTAGAACGAGAGAGAGTCGGTTGGCGCTTAGAGGACCAAGATAGAAGGTTGTTGCCAAGAAAGACACAGTAGCCTGAAGTCGATCTCCTAGTAGTAGGGCAACCAGCCCAATCAGCATCAGAATAAGCAACCAATGATGATGTAGAAGAAGCAAACAATTGTAACCCATAGTCTAAGGTACCCCCAATATACCGCAAAATCCGTTTGAGAGCCGAGAAATGGGGATCTCGAGGGTCATGCATGTGAAGGCAAACCTGTTGAACTGCATAAGATATATATGGGCGAGTAAAGGTGAGATACTTAAGGGAACCTGCAAGACTCCGATATAAAGTAGGATCAGATACCGGATCACAATCATCCCCCAGTTTAGACTCAGTGTCAACAGGGTCCGACTGGGATTACAATTAACCATATGTGCTCTTTCCAAAACCTCAATAGCATAATTCTTCTGAGATAAAAACAACCCTGAAGAATCACGTGTAACAGAGATACCCAGAAAATAATTAAGTGGACCCAGATCTGTCATAGCAAACTCTTGATGTAAGGATCCAATAATTCGCTGCAACAAACTCTCAGAAGAAGCCGTGAGAACAATATCATCAACATATAATAAAAGATAAGCAGTATCCGTCCCGTGTCTGTATATAAATAATGATGAGTCACAACGACTATGAGAAAACCCAACCCGAGTGATATAAGATGCAAATCGCTGAAACCAAGCTCTAGGGGCTTGCTTGAGCCCATACAGAGACCGCTGCAATAAACATACATAATCAGGATGCACAGAGTCTCGAAACCCCGGAGGGTGATGCATATAAACTGTCTCGGATAAATCACCATGTAAGAAAGCATTCTTGACATCAAGCTGATGAATCGGCCAATGTCGAGCAGTAGCTAAACTCATAACAGTCCGAATAGTACCCGGTTTAACCACCGGACTAAAGGTCTCATCCACATCAACCCCTTCTAATTGATTACTACCATTCGCCACAAGACGAGCCTTGTAGCGACTAAGAGTGCCATCAGCCAAATACTTGTGGCGAAAAAGTCACATACATCGAATATTTTATTGATGATAATTACAATTACAATCAACAGATAAATAGGTATGATCGGAGACTATGGTTTTATGGGCTTGAGCCCGTTACAATAATACAATAAGGGCTAACAGGCATGTGCTCGATATCTAATTAAATTTGATATTTGTCTATAAAAATATTATATATGAACTTTTACCACGTGCATCAAACATAATTATAAAACAAAATTAAGAACTACAATAAAAACTAACAACAAAAAATAAGCTATTTGTTTTTTTAATAAATAAAAATACATTATTAATAATTTAAAAAAAAAAAAAAAAAAAAAAAAAAAAAAACCTTACACATACGTGGGCATTATAATACAAAAAGGTGAGTTCAATGCAGAACAATTTTTATCTAAAGAACAAATCATGCAATCTCAATCATTCATTTTTTCCATAAAATAAAAAAATACATTTTTCACCTTTTTTTTTAAAACAACGTATCTTGTAAACGGTAAACATTCAAGCTACGAAAAATACATCATCGCGACGAGAATTAAATTATCTTTCTATAGATATGCACATAAATATAATTTCGACGAATTTTTTTTTTTCAAAATTTTCGCCCAGTAAAATCACATGTGATTTCACAAGCTACATGTGATTTTTAAAGTAATAAATCACACGTGATTTTCCGAATCACATGTGATTCATCTTGGCAAAAATTTTGAAATAAAAAATTCGTCGAAAGTATATTGAAGTGCATATCTATATAAAGATAATTTAATCCTCGTCGCGACGGTATAATTAGTTTCGCGTAACAATTAACGGGTTGCGAGATATTTTAATTTTAAGAAAATAGATAAAAATGAGTTTTTTTTATTTGATAAGAAAAATGAATGGCTGAAATCGCATGATTTGTTCTTTAAAAAAAATCTGTTCTGCATTGAACTTTTCTCATAATACAAATATGGGAGGTGATACTCACACCACTTTTTTTGATTCACTCACCACTTTTTATGCATTACAGGTTGTACTGTACAAACCTGTAATGCATAAAAGGTGGTAAGTGAATCAAAAAAAGTGGTGTGAGTATCAATTCCCTACAAATATGAAGTAAACATGTCAACAACATAAGTAGTACTCATCGGACCAAAATGAACATAAAATAACTGTCCTTTATGCGTGGCATGTTTTGTGGAGCGTTGACTTTAAGTCTTTAATTGCCCCGTCCTTCTATCCCGTCAAGTCGTCAACATCCTCAGATATTCCCTATTCCAACAATTTTCTAACAATAATATATTGGGCTTACCTCTATATTTTTTTATTTCATTTTTTCATGAATTTATGACATGAGAGTCTCACTTATACACCTATTTCTCGTATGCGTAATTGATTTTGTCACGTATTCAAAGTGTCAATATAAGTAGGAGAATGGAATAGGATGCAATCATAGTTTTTATAATCTTAAGTGAATAACTTTGTTTCTAGATAAAATATGTCAATATATTAATTTAAAACTTAACATGATATTGTTTAGAGAAAAGAAGACGTCTTTATAATGGATTGGAACTGTGAGATGTATGACTTAAACAAGATAACAACCATTCTCTACCTTACCAGGACTTTATTTAGGGGATGTTTGGTACGGTAGAATGAAATGCCAAGAATCAGATAGAGAATCACTTCCAGCGTTTGTATACTGAAAGGAATGGAAACAAGGAGGTCCTATTCCATTCTCTATCACTTGTTTTGATTCTTCAAAAAAAGTGAAGAATGGTGGAGAATGAAGATTTTTATACGAGCCTTTCCCCTTATTCAATATTTGAGGAATGAAAGGCCAGGTTAATAAAAAAGCGGGGTGAGTGGTATAAAGCCCAATTGCACATGCAACTCACATTCCAATCAAACTGTTCCTTCATTCACCATCATGAACGATTAGAACATGAAACCATACCCTCGTCTTCATTCGATCTTTTGTTTGTATTCATTGATTTATTCTTAACTAAGGTATTATGGCAATCATTGTACCCATCTTCAATTGGTGTTATTCTTCACAAGTCAATTTCTCTCTTACACCCCTATAAGATCTGGGGATCATCAGTTGTTAAAAAAGATAAATTTTTTTTTACTGGTAATAGTTTAAACGTGACTATCATAATTTTGATTTTGTGATCTTCAAATATAAGTATAGTTTTTAATGTGGCCAATTGATGTGCTGTGCAACCATGAATCATATTCTGGTAAGACATTTATTTCATTAACAAGATATGGGATTAAGTTGTAAATTGTGGGATGGTGATTTTTCATTTCTGATTTAACCAAAGCTCACAATGATGAATACGTAATAAGGTACAGGTTTTTTTTTTTTTTTTTTTTTTTTTCTTAATTGCTACTAGAATTTGAGCATTTCATTATCTATCTCTACCAAACAAAAGAAACATATTTTAGCCAATTCGAGCACTGCTATTCCCCATTTTACCAAACACTGGAATAACTTTTTAGTTTTTTGAGTCATTCTCTTTCTCAACTATTCAATTCTTTGTTGCATTCTCATTCTTATACCTTTCACATAAAATATTTTTGAGTTGAATAGAGTGACATATCATCATTATACCTTTCACATAAAATCTTTGCAATCCATTAAACATTATCTACTAAAAATGAAGTGTCATATCATCATATATCATAAATTTATAGTAAAGAGATAGTGGAGGATCCCACCAAGATGGTATAATACTTGTATATTCAGAGACTAAGGTGGTGTTTGAATGCAACTTAATTGACTTAATATGAAAAAACTTAATTTGTTAAGTCATATGAAAAATTGTTTGTTTTTCACTTAATCAAAATAAATGACTTAAAATAATAAGTGATAAAAGTGAGGTCCTCCACATTAAGTTATTTGTTAATTAACATGACTTAATGAAAAAAGTAAACAAACAAGACTCTCATTGAATCTAGTTGGTTTTACAATGCATTAATCTTTGACATATCATATTATTCCTCTATTGAATGATGCCATGTAGATGCATTGTATATGGCCTAAGAGCACTGGGTACAGTGGTGCCAAAGTGTGGTGCCAAGCTCGTGCCAAACTGCCACGTCAGCAGTTTTTGAGTTTGGCACCAGAAACTGTTTGGCACCACATTTCTGGGGTATCCGTTGGCACCAGAATTTCTGGTGCCAAACTCAATTTTTTTATTTTTTATTTTTTTATAAAATTTAAAAACAATATATCCTAAAATTACTTTATTCATAAAAAAAAAACATTACAAGAAATAAAAAAAACAATAAACTTAAAAAAACATAAAATAATTATTCTTGTGAATATTTTGCCCGGATCCGTGCTTGTTGGGCCCTCACGATTGACGCGTTCATCGGATCGAGCGTGCTTGTGTCCATAGATAGCACCCGCATATCTTCGGCTATCCTTTGAGTTTCGATTAAATCGACCCTCGCTCGAGACTCCCGCTCAAGAACATCTTGCTTCATTTTTCGCTCCAACTCGTATTGTTTTTCCATCATTTGTGAAAACATTTCCGGGTTTGAACCGGAACTTGCGGTCGAGTTAGACGAACGTTGGCTCTTTGCGATCCGGTACACCCCGTCCGGCCTTGGCAATGCGTCGGGTCCAAAATGCTCGGGATCCTCTTCCGTAACCCGAAGACGATTACGTCTTGCATTTGTTGAGTCCGGATTTTTCCACTTATACTTGTCCTTCAAAAACTTCCAAGCCGACGAATGTTTAAAATCGCCATGATATCGTTTGTACAAAGTGTGGCAACGTTCCATGAAATCCATATCGTTCTCCCCACTCATAACAGCCGTTTCATTCACAATCGAATTAAACTTCCCGACACAACGATTCATCGGAGTCCACTTTCCGGTAAGCATGTTCTTGGTACGAGTTACAAACTTTTGTTTTTTTGCTTCCTTGTTGTAAGCTTCCAAAACTTTATACCAAAACGTTTCATTACCTTGATCCGCACCGACTTTTGGATCCTCGGATACTTCAATGTAAGTTTGCGCCAAAAGTAGTTCTTCTTGGTCGGTCCATGCGTTACGCGATCGTTGCTGGGTCTCGGCTTCCTCTTCGGTTGTTGGTTGCTTTTTTTTCGTTTTCTTTGCCTTCGCCGGTTCCTTCATTTTTGTTTTTTTGGACGTGGGGGTCGGGATGACCGCTTCCTCTTCGGATTCGGATTCGTCAACAAGGTGGAACGATTGGTGGGACGATCTTGGTTGTGATTCGTTTTGTTGTTGTTGTTGTTGTTGCATTTTCCATTGAGAAAACAAAGCGTATTCGTCGGGATTGACGCATGAGTTTTGTTGAGAAAACGAAGGAAAGTATTGTTGTTGGGTGTTCGGATTCGGATTCGAAGACGAACCGATCATTTGGTTCGATGGATCGTTAAGCATTCGATTGATCCAAGGGGTGTTGTTGGGATTCATTTTCTTGAAAAAATATTGAAGTTGAGATGTATTTGAAGTGTGTGTGAAGTGGTATAAGTGATAAAGTTTATATAGGATTTGAAAGTGGGTAAAAGTGGTAAAAAAAGAGGTCAAAATTTCAAAAAAACCAAAAACTAGCCGTTTGGTTTAAATTCCAACGGCTATTTAAAAAAAAAAAAAAAAAAAAAAAAAAAAAAAAAAAAAAAAAACTTGGCTGTTAGTTTTGGCGCGAGGGACTTTGGCGCGACAGGGGTATCGGTGCGCCAAGCTTGGCGTCGCGCCAAACTCGTTGGCACCAAGTTTGGCACCACCGTACCTCCTGCTCTAAGGCTTAGTAAGGCCGACTGTTGATACAAAAGTTGGACGTTCCTGATTTGGAGCTCCGGTTCTCGTACCAATTGAGAATTGCTGCTTGAGATCTGCGCACTAAGAGACAAGAAACACCGTTAGGCTTACCGTGGGATTGTCTCCCACGATTATCCTCCGGCGTGAGAGTGAGTAATCGGTTTAGGGTTTTAAGGAGTTTTAGGGTTATGAGATCGTACCTTAAACAAGGGATATAATTCCCTTTATATACGCACGGAATCCTTGTTGGTTCCGTGTTCCCCAACCTTCGGCGTATCCCGCCTAAATCAGTTGGGAATGATTATCTTCATATTTTAGAAGATATCGGATATCTATTCCGTAAATAGATATGGGCTTGGGCTTTCGTGAGCCCAAACGTGTATTGGTATTGGCCCAGTTCGTACCGGGCTTGAAAGTAGTGGACTGTAGTCGGGTTCATGACCCGACTCCAGACTATACGTCATCATGTCCCCCCAGTCTAGTATGCGCAGTGCGTAACTGCGGGTGCTAGACTAATGACCGTAGTAGATATAAAAAAAAACTTACGAAACGTATGGGAGAAGCCAGATACATAACCGTAGGTGCAATGCATCTGGACAGAAAAGTGAAATCGAAATACCTCGATATTCGGGGGAAAGTTACTGTCCCACGTCCCATCAAAAGAATCCCAGCCACATAAGTGAATGTAGTTGGGGCCACGTGGCACGTATCGGGTGGATGGAAAAAAGTATAAAACTTTCTCCATTTTTACCATGATAGTCACAGTTAAACCAAAAAATCCACCATTGTTGAAATAAGTCTGCAACGGCAACCCAGAAAGTATCCCTCTTTAAGGTAACCGCGCGTGCGTATCTGGACACCATGGTAAAACAATTATCAGACTTCACCTCGTTCTTGGACGAAAGCAATCTTTTAGGATTTACTTCAGATTATTATATACCCCTCGACGTGCATCCGGTTGTACCGGATGCGCAGGCAACCATCGCAGACTTCCCCAGTGGGAAAGTGGGGGTGTATACGCGGTTATTCGATTTTGCAAACCAACGCGTGCCCCTGTCTCGCTTTTTATGCGACGTGTTAAACTATTACAGCCTGCATATATCCCAATTACATTGTATTGGGGCGGCCAAAATTACCAATTTTGAGGTAAATTGCCGTTTACTGGCAGTGAACCCCACCATCCATTTATTCCGCGCCTTTTATCACACAATATGGGCACATGGGTGGGTATCTTTTGCAAAACGTGCCGGGAGGCTCCAATGCTATACGGATAAACTAGACTCACTGCGGGATTGGAGGGAGTATTTCTTCTGGGTAGATGATATATGCTTTCCATGGGACTTCGCGTTTTATACCCGGGGTACATTAGAAAGGGATGAGTGCCCCCTCCCTGGATCGTATAGTGCTGAGGATGCGGAATTGATAAATGACAACCGCATCCCCATTAGTGCCTATCCGGAGGGATTTCTGGTACATATGGGCATCAGTCGGAACTATTTTGGTCCCGAGGATGAGATCCCAATCTTCTTGGACGCCAATGGCCAGGGTGGGTACTCATTCCGCTGTACCTCTATATAAATAATGTGAGTCTTCTATCTGTATTTGCGCATTATATAACGGAATCGGTTTGTTGCTTCTTTTGCGCAGAAATGGATCTATTCGTGGTGGTACAATTAGCTAAGCCACTGGATGTGCGTGCGGGGGTGCGGCCTTTGAGAGAAGGCGAAGAACCAATATTAGCTAGTACCGCGGGGCATACAATAGAGCTGAACTTGGGGGAAGCAGGGACCAACTCTTCAGTAGCAATAGAGGCAACACCAGTGCAAGGTATGCCAAGCCCGCGTGGACCCGCCCCTGCTGTGCAGCCACCACCCATAGTGGCAG
>BPTQ01000006.1:84421309-84669094 GCA_019973895.1 Chrysanthemum seticuspe | reverse complement strand
CAACCTTCGGCGTATCCCGCCTAAATCGGTTGGGAATGATTATCTTCATATTTTAGAAGATATCGGATATCTATTCCGTAAATAGATATGGGCTTGGGCTTTCGTGAGCCCAAACGTGTATTGGTATTGGCCCAGTTCGTACCGGGCTTGAAAGTAGTGGACTGTAGTCGGGTTCATGACCCGACTCCAGACTATACGTCATCACCGACTAAGTCAACGAGTTAAAGAGTTATGAACTAAAGCACCATTCGGGGTTAGGAAGATCACTTGAAAAGTAACTTTCTACATAGTTAATAACTTCATCTGTGAGTAAAACCTACATTTCCTTGAAATACCAAGAGCCGAAGAAGAACCCATTGAATATAAGCGCCCCTTGAAAGCGAACTTGCTCAAGACCCGATTAAATCTATTTGAAGCAAGGAAACAAAAATATGCTTATTGCTAAAATATGCTTATTGTTAGTGACTAGCAGGGTATTCGTGCGTTGCAGCGGCGGGTACCCTGAAATAAAATTTTTTGATGAATAATGTATTTTAGTTTATTATGTTCTTTTTAACAATAAATTTACGGATATCAAGAATTTCGTATAGACCGTGCCCGTTTGGGCTCGAACTCGTTGGCCCGTGTCTGCTCGGGCTCGAGCCCGTTTGGTCCGCGCCCGTTCGGGCTCAAGCCTATTGGCCCGTTGCTCGTTCGGGCTTGAATATTTGTATAATGTGTTTTATTATTTGTATTTGTGAAATTTAATGCATGAATTGTGTTTAATTTTGTTGTACAATATGCTTGATAATTTGTATTTCTTATTTAAGGGGTGTTTTAATAACTGTATTAATTGTATTTATTAACCAGTTAAATAATTGACTATATTAAATAGCATTAATGTGGTGTTTTGTTGTACACTATGCTTCTTGTCTTGTACGTTTGAAAATTATGTGCATTAAAGTGTTGTACATTATGTTTCTTTTCTTGTAAGTAGTAGTCATTATAGTCATTAATAACATTGACCACTTTAATAGCATTAATGTTGTAAGTTTGAAAATATGTCTGAAAATTACATCATGCTTATTTTGTTGTATACTATGCTTATTTTGTTGTAAATCTGAAATTGGCTGCAGCTATTGTACATTGTGCTTAAATGGTTGTAATTTTTTGTTAAAGGGTGTTTTTAATATCATTAATGTTGTTTGATATAATTTTGGTCTTAAAATGACATCACGTTTTATTTTGTTGTACAATATGCTTACTTTGTTGTAATTCTGAAAATTGGGTGCATTAAAGTGGTGTACATTATGCTTATTGTCTTGTACGTCTTAAAATTAAGAGTGAGGTGACTTCGTGCGTTATATACAGTATAGATATGCTTATTGCTACCAAATACTATATATAAAAATGCTGAGGTTGACAGTTAGCTACTTCGAAAGTTTGAATGGCGTCAGGGAGGAATTAATAACATTTAGAGCAGGGGGTACGGTGAGCTGTTGGCTCGTGCCAAACCTTTTGGCGCGACGCCAAGCTTGGCGCACCGATACCCCTGTCGCGCCAAAGTCCCTCGCGCCAAACTTAACAGCCAGACTTTTTTTTTTTTTTTTTTTTTTTTTTTTTTGAAAAACTAGCCGTTGGTGGTGGCAAATATAGCCTTTTTTTTGAATTTGTACCCAAATTTTTTTATAAAAACCTCCTTGTTCTTCCATATTTTCACACACTCTTCAAACCTAATTCACACCTCAAAAAACACTCATTTTTCTTTCATTATGGATCCAAACCATCCCCTCGGCGGAAGCACTTTAGACAATTATGAAGATTTTTTTAAAGACGACCGAGAGAGATATATTCGTTCGTATCAAGAGTATGAACAATATATGAATTTGTGTAATCAAGAAGCCGGTGGATCAAGATCGAGTCCTAAAAGGAGGGCATATATACCACGTCAACGAGAAACGGCGGCGGAACGTCTAATCGACGACTATTTCGGCGACGCAGAGATTGGTCCTAAATATCCAGAAGAGAATTTTCGACGAAGGTATCATGTGAGCTCTACACTTTTTAAAAAAATAGTTAATGCTATTCTAAGTTATGATGCCCAGCCCCTTCCCAAATACTTTCAATTTTTTAGAGATGGTTATGATGCTACCGGTCGTAAAAGTATTGATCCTATTTTGAAGTTCACATCTGCTATACGGCAATTAGCGTACGGCACTGCGCCTGATGCGTTTGATGAGTACTTGCAAATTGCCGAACGAACTCAACGACAATGTTTAATCGACTTTACAAAATGCATACATGTTTTATACGTTGAGAAGTATTTAAGGAAGCCCACTTTAGCTGATATTGAAATGTTATATGCATTGCTTAAACAAAAACATGGACTCCCGGGAATGCTCGGGAGTATTGATTGTATGCATTGGGATTGGAAAAATTGCCCAAAAGCCTTAGCCCCTCAATTCAAAAGGCGTGGCCATAAATACCCAACTATTATGTTAGAAGCGGTTGCGGATCAACGGTTATGGATATGGCATGCTTATTTTGGGGTTCCTGGTGCAAATAATGATCTAAATGTTTTATATGGTTCTCCGTTATTTGATGATGAACTTGCCGGTACAGCTCCGGAATGCCCGTTTGAAGTAAATGGGCATGTGTACAACAAATGTTACTATCTAGCTGATGGCATTTATCCAACATGGTCCGTGTTTGTGAAAACGTTTTCTGTTGCAAGGTCTGAAAAAACGTTGAGGTTTAAAATAATTCAGGAAAGTTCTAGAAAGGATATCGAAAGAGCTTTCGGAGTCCTACAAGGTCGTTGGGGAATTATACGACAACCCGCACGTGCTTTCGAAATCAACGCTTTGACAAGGATCATGAATTGCTGTGTAATGTTGCATAACATGATATTGGAAGACGAAAATTACGTAGTGAATTTAAGAGATGTGTTCGTTGATCCAACGCCAGACATTGCACGGGAATGGACCGAAAGATGTGATTTACATGTTCGAAAACACAAAGAACTCAGAGATAGCAAAATACACAACGATCTTCGAGATGACCTTGTGGAACATGTTTGGAGAAATTATAACTAGTTTGTAATTTTTATCTTTTTAAGTTTTTATGTTTTTTTTTATTGTAATGTTTTTTTTAATGAATAAAGTAATTTTAGAATATATTCTTTTTACATTTTATAAAAAAAAAAAAAAAAAAAAAAAATCTGGTGCCAACGGATACCCCAGAAATGTGGTGCCAAACATTTTCTGGTGCCAAACTCAAAAACTGCTGACGTGGCAGTTTGGCACGAGAACGGCACGAGAGTTTGGCACCACTGTACCCAGTGCTCTTAGCATGGGTATTTTAGGTTCTTGTATTACTTAATTAATAATTTGATTTTATATGCAATTCTAGCTGAGATTCAACAAAATCACCCTTTCTGGCCTTTGAAATTTGCAGACTATTTAGGGATTTATGTGGGGTGAAGATAAGGTATTAAGGTGTATAACGAACTGAAGAAATATATGACAAGCTTTACATAAAATCTAGAACCCATGCTAAATGCAACGTTAATACACGTATTAGTGTATCAAAATGAACATATCTTATTAGAACTAAGAAATACATATATTATTTCAAGAAGACTGCGATAACTGAGAAATCTTACAAATAGTTCCTAATAGATTACCTCTTCTTCTTCGAAGATAAACATGGTGATTTACAGCTTCACTGATAAATTTGAGTTGAATATCTGCATTTTTGTCTTCATTAGACAATTTGAAGAAACATCAAAATCAGTATAAATTGTCTAATGAAGATAAAATGCAGATGTTAAAGTCAAGTTGTTAAAAAATGCTGGTGTTATCATCTCATGAAAATTACAATATTAGCAAATTCCAAATGTAGAATTTTCCGTTTGCCTTTTGTTATCATTGGTATTAGAACATAAATAAAGGGGCATTGAGATGAATGGGTAGTTGACAAAGGTGTAAATGCAGGTTTCATGATCAATGGCAGAAGCCGAGTTAATACTATTGCTGCATCTGCATCGTACTGCTTTTTTTTTGGGTAAAGTCTGCATCATACTGTTTTTGTGCTTGTGGCTGATCCTTTGTCATACTTCATTTACAATCTTCAACTACTGCATAAATTAATCTTTTCAATGGTTTTTAATTTTTTATTTTTGTTTTTTTCCCCTAATGTGTTATTTTTGGACTTGGTGCATTTTGATCACAAGAGAGTATGAAAAAGAAGACATATCATGTTGATTAGATAACAAGTCAAAACAAATAACTTTTTAATATTGAGTCAAACAATTCCGACCCGTATGGGTTAATCAGCCAAAAAATTTCTCCAGGTTTTTGCTTAAACTGATAAACAAGCAACTACGTACAACAGGAAAACTATATGCAATCAAAATAATAATATGATTGATTTTAGTATAGCAACTCAGAAGTTAGTAACAATTTAGGTACAAATCAGTATAGCAACTCAGAAGTTAGTAACAATTTAGGTACAAATCAAAAGCTTTCGACCCCGTTAGACCAGTTGATGAAATAAAATATAACCCAAATCGATCCATTTTTAGCAAATGAGATGGAATTGTCATCCATAGCTAAGGTTATTCCATACACACATTAAAATGTTATTATTGGTTCCAACAAATGATGGATAACACATTTCTCGATATTAAGAAGCCATAATCAATGATTTATGCAGCAATAACAACTATCATTGTTCATTGACTAACAAATAAAGACTGCGATTGGGAATTCATAAATAACAGCGACACTAACATTGTCCTTCCATCGATCTGATTACTTAGCATTTCAATTTTCAAGATTGGTAATGTTGGACATCCAATACACATGAAAGTTAAGAGAAAGTAGCATATATTGACGGTTCAACCTCATCTGCGGCAGTTACAAAGGACATGTAATACCTTGAGTAATCAGTTTCTTTAACCACCAAGTATTGCACTTAACTTGTCACACTACCCATCTTTCCTGTAAAAGGGGAAGAGTTTGGTCATTGACTATGTAACATGTTATTATATGCCATAACGGAATGGTAATATAAAGTAGAGGTGACAAATTTGAATCATTTACTTATTAGGGTCCGATTAGAGCTAAATTTCATTTCAACAAGCTTAAAAAAGAAATGTTTAAACAGGTTAAAAATCACCCAAGTCTATCTACCAGTGCATACACGTATGGAATCTCCTACATCATGTTCATAAAAATAATTTAAATCATTAATGTAACGAAATTTTTGATAAACAAATTTACACATATGACATTTAGAAAAAATGACAAGTGCAAAACATTTTGACCCGTTTAACAAATGCTGAGTTTCACCCCAAAACATTTTGAACCAGTACCCAAGACACCAGTATTGTCACCTCTTTAATAAAATTGTTACAAAAGATTGTTAATGCAGGAAACCCAAACATACTGAGTAAAGAGATTTACTTTCTCTTTCTTCTATCGAGCCCACTCCTTGGGTCGTTTTTGGGTAGAGGTGGACCAGGAGGTACACCGTACTGCATGGGTGAGAGCACCGGCGAAGGTGCAGATACGGAAACAGAAGAAGCGGCCACTGTAGTAGTTGGAGGTGGTGGGAGTGCATTAGATGGCGGTAAAGGTGTAGGCTCGGGAAGTGGCCTCGGTAATATATGCTTCAGTCGATTATTCCTGTAGTTCTTCCAAAAATAGAACTGTTGCCTGTGCGTCAACTCCTAAAAAATCCAAGAGACATGAAAAAGTCAAAACCAGCATAAATAACTCAGTTTATGAAAATAATAAACAGTGAAAATAATAAACAATTCAGAGAAGAATGAGGATTTGAAGAGGATTAAAAGCAGTACGATTTATGACTAGAGGAGTCAATTTTAACCCCTTCATCTGAAAAAATATCAACTCTGGTTGATTTTTATCGATAATGGGTCAAACAGATAATAGACTACAGTAGTTTAATCTAGCTATAAAAAGAAACATGTTTATATAGGTCAAAAGTGTCGAGAGCCTCCTAAAGGGTATTATGTATATGAGTGATGCTATAGCCTCCTAACATTTTTTCCTAAGTATCCTCCTAAAAGTATGTGGCATCTTTTTATTTATTAGAAAGATGGCCCGCTCTAAAAACAAACATGTGACATTAGGAAGAAGTTTAGGAACATTTTTAGGAGGCTAAATCATTTCCCTATGCATATACATGGTTTTCAGCAATTGCATATATACCCACTAAAACTTGCATATTTGCATATATACCCAAAACATGCTTAAGTTGCATTATACATCATGCATTAAAAACTTGAATTATGGGGAAATATGCAAATTTTTTAGTTTTAGTAGGTACATATGCAATTCCCCCTATTTGATATGGTAAAGTACCATATTACTTATCCTAAGAAGTAGGACACAAAAGTATTTGCAGGCCCAACTAAATCTCTTTAACCGACACTTAAAAGTTGGAGTATCTAAACACCCATTCCCCACTCCACATGTTTTGGAAGGGGATCTAATTATATACGGGAAGCAATAGTCAAAACTACCATATATGTTTAAGGGAACGGCTTACATACTGAATGAGTTGACAAAAAGCATACATCAAGACACCTCAAAGAGTTATTGATTGCAATTGAGGTGAAAAACAGGGATTATGTGGCCAAGACAAAGTTATATTAACCGTCCTCCAATACAGACAACCAACTAATGAGCAGATAGCATCATGCAAATTATGAGCGAAGCTAAGAAGCAAAACCACTAGTTAAGAATAAAATCAAGAAAGAAATGAAAAAGTGCATATGATAAACCTTATTTGCCGGATGTGCCATTGCAGTGCGGAAACTTGCATTTTGGAGAAGTTCCAAAAAGTAAAGACAATGTGGGTACCTGCAATCCTCCAAAAAAAGCAATATATCAATAAACTATAAATTGAACAAAAGAAGATTGAGTCCTGAAATAACATGCATCTATACTCAAAAGGCAAGCACAACTTACATAATAAACTTTATGTATTCTGGTCGTTGCCAGTACTGAAGGTACTTCAGGTAGCCAATGAAAGCTTCATCTTCAAAATAACGGTTCTGAGCTAAATCTGCATTAGAAGTTTTAAGCGTTAAAGATGTCCAACCAATAAGGTCAAAGCTTTAGGAAGGGTACACATGAGTAGAGAAAATGGCGCAGGCCAACTCCCCGACCTAGTAATATTATTGGTTGCAAATAACATGCTCCAAATTTCACATGTAAAAGCCATTATCACTGACGAAATACTTAATCAATCATCTAAAAGTATTATATTTTATAATTATGATTTTACCATGGTAAATTAAACTTACAGTGGATATATGTTGGATTGGCAAGACACTGCACAAATTCCAGTTCAAGCAAAAATCTTTGTCGTCCATCATCTGGATCCTTATACACTTTTTTGGGTCTGAAACATTATCAAAATCAGAAACACGGCCGTACACTCACATCAAATGCTAATTTATGAAACTCTACGAAAACGAAGAGGAAAAATAGTAAGCATAAATAAGAAACAGTAGCTTACGAGCTGGGAGTATTCGAGGAGTCGTCAATTTCTTGACCTGAAGCCATGCCGTCACAGACCTTGGATTTCAATATAGTACATCTGAAACATCAGCATAATACTATTTGCAGTAAGTAAAGAAAGACTCAATACTGGGTAGTTCCCTATTTGCTCTAAAAATCATTACACACAATTAAATTTTTGGAGCGTAAATAAGCAGATAACCGTAATCAATTTTTGTTGTTGCATCTACTTCCAAACTGATTTTCCAAACTTCAAATAAAAAGGTTTTTGTACACATATCTTAGTCCCATTCTATTATCAGGTTTACCTTCCGGGTCACCAAAGGTGACATAGGTGGGGTTTCCCTCATACCAAAAAAAAGAACACTATTTGTAACCAACAAACCTTTTTTTTTTTGGTCAAAATGTTATGCTATGTGAACCGTGAACGTGTTCATTGTATCTAAATCCATATTATCTTTCGCAATGATTTGTCTAGTATGAACAGAAATCTGCAGGGCCTACATAATTTTGACCCAAATTGAATGATGCTTTAGAATTGTGCCTTACGCTTTGTTTGTTAGTCTAGTTGGACAGAGTTTTGCTTTTCATCGAAAGGATTCTATGTTGTTGGCCAGGGCGCATCAGAGACCTAGGTGTCTCCAAATTCCTAGAAGAGACCAGGTCCAAACCTCGCCGGGTGAACATGACCAGGGATATCCACATATATCAGAACCAAAAAGGCTTGACTTCCCCGTTTACGAATAATAAACCTAATATTCGTACACCCCATTAATCATAATCCCTAAACTTCAATCTCCAGACTAAAAAACGCATAATCCACTATCTAATTTAGGGTTTTAACTCAAAATCCATGCTTTCATAAAATTATATATAAAAAAAATAAAATATATCACAATACATCCTTTAAATCCTCGTCACAACACTAATCCAATTAAACAAAATATACTAAGTTTATAAATACTTACAAATTTAATGCACCAATTGATACTCGTAGAACACAAAAAGAGTAGTCACCGGAGAAGAAATGTTTCCCAATCAGTCTCCTAGTTAATTTGTTTAACTAGAAAGTAAATACTTTTATTTTGGGCCGAGCGTAAGGTAATAAGCCAATTAAAGAGGCCAAGCCCATAAATAAAATATTAGGGGGGTGTTTGTTTAATCAATTACTAAAAAAGTTAGTGTTTATATATATATATATATATATATATATATATATATATATATATATATATATATATATATATATATATATATATATATATATATATATATGGTGAAGTTAAAATAAAAAGACAAATATCCGTAAAAAGAATAAAAATATTTTTTTTTCAAAAAAAGTTCACGAAAAATTCCCAAAAAATCCCACAAGATCGGGTATGTTGGTGCATAAAACTTTTGTGAAAACATTTTTTTATAATTTTGAGTTTTGATACGTTTTTTTTAATGCACAAAAAACGAATTTTGATGCGCAAAAAAATTTTGATGCACAAAATTTTTAACTTGTTTTAGTTTGATGCGCAATGTTATTTTGATGAAAAAAGTCAAAAAAAGTTGGGTGCAAAAACCAATTTTTGATGCACAAAAAAAAGATTTAATGCGCAAACGTATATTTTCATAATTTTTTTTCGGAAAAAATATCCACTTTTAGAAAAAAGTTTTTCACAACTTTTTCATGCACCATCATACCCGATCTTGTGGGATTTTTTGGGAATTTTTCGTGAACTTTTTTTGAAAAAAAAAATCTTTTTATCTTTTTACGGATATTTGTCTTTTTATTTGATCTTTATCCTATATATATATATATATATATATATATATATATATATATATATATATATATATATATATATATATATATATATATATATATATATATGTATATAGGGGCTTTATTTTCAGAACCCACTTTAAGTGCGAGAACTACGAGAACCACTTATGTACTCATAATAATGCATAGTGTCCAACATATCAATGCAAAATGGCATTTTTGAAGATATTTATATTTTTTTTAAATATTAAATTTTTTTATTTAATTCAAAAGGGTATAATAGTAAAAGATATCTTTTATTTTTTGGATTTTTTTTATTAAATCCCGTTTTTATTTTTAATTTTTTTTTTATTATTTTTTTTTTAATTTTTTTAAGCTAGCATGTTTCTAAATTTCGTGCATATATGTTTTTAAGCTAGTGTATTTCCAGATTTAGTTCATATATGTTTTTTTAAGATTTAGTGCATATATGTTTTTAAAGTGCATATGTGTTTTTTCATATAAGGTAAATTTATAACAAACAAGAACATAAGTGCTATACATAGAATTCAATATAAATTGAAATACAATTAAAATTTAAATTTCTAAAAAGTATAATATACATGAATTTAATCGATCTATACATGTGAACACTAATAACATTTAACACAAATGGACATATGTGCAAATTCATTGTTATCAACATTTTTAGAAGTCGGACATATATGCACACGCCTAGCCGTCAACATTTTCAAAAGTCGAACATATATGCACACTCGTAGCCGTGAACATTCTTTTAATTACACCTGATACAAATAAAAGTATAAAAATTAGCAACATTAATATTAAAATAGAATTACAAAGAAAAATAATAACTAGCATAACACAAATGCACAACTTAAAACATACATGCATCCATTTATCTTTGAATTTATATTAGCTTTAAAACATGCACGCACATAAGTTTTATTGATTTAGTACGAGCCAGAAAAACATATATGCACCCTAAAACATATATGCACACACTTGTATTCATTTACATCGACCTAAAAACACACATGTACGCTACAAAACAAATAATGACCCTTTCTAAACTGTGAACCTGAATTGCTCATCTCGTTACTTTTACTCTTAAGATATGCAAACATGGGGTAAAATCTCTTGTGGAAGTAAGTCTTTCAAGTACATAAGAACGGAAAACATACAAGTACTTACATGATTTGACCCACCAAGAGTAGCTAGACCTAAATACACTATATATTCGGCATCCACCACACCAACCGTTTTCTTTCGATCACCCTGCATAGATATGGTTTTAATTTCAGTCGACACTAACATAACTCAAATAAAGTTGTAGAGATGCGGAATTTGCCTGAGAAAAATAACCAAGTTGGAAGTCGAGGCCCCATCCATGGATCAAATCATTCTGTTTCAAAGTAAAGTATAGGTAACTGTTAACATAATAAAAAATACAGATCTAAAAAATTAAAATGTTCTAATGTCACCATCTTTCACCAACAGCACATGCAGCATGGTCATGTCCCATTAATTGTTTTCTGCAACTTTCATTAAATACTGACAGTTTAGATGTTTTTACGCATGTGGCTGCAGATAATTTTAGCATGGTCATCTGTGTTCATAACAACAAGTCAAGGTTTTTAATATTCTTTTCTTCTTAAAGCCTTCATCAAAAACAAGAATCAATAAAAAAATTCAAGTAAAATACAGTTTTCCTAAAGTCAAAAACAAGAATCAAAAAAATTAACCCATTTGTGTTTTAACAGGGAACGATTCAGGTCCATTAACACATATGTGTTTTCTGTAAGATTTTTTAATAAGGTTTTTAACACATCTGTGTATAATAGAAAAAACTATTTTCTATAAGGTTTTTAAAAAAGTCAATATTTATTAAAAAGACAATTTTCTTAAAGTCCAAAACAAGAATCGTTAAACAAAAATAAAAAACAAGATGTGTTAAAAAAACCTTTTTAAAATGAAGATCTTGGTGCCGGCGGTGACGATTCTTGGTGGCGCCGTGGCGGTGACAGTTCTTGGCGATGGTGACTGATCCAGACGAACCATCACAGGTGGTGACGGATATTGGTGGCGGCGGCGGTTTAGTAAACGGTGGTGAGGGTGGCTAGGGTTGTAGAGGAGAGAGTGGGTTTTTTGAAAAAGAAACGTGGTTTATTTTTTTCAACTGGTTATGAGATTTAATATCTATCTAATTAATAAGGAACAAAATCCCTAAAATACCCTCCGACCATTTTCAACAGTTTACCCAATGTTTCACATTATTACATTTATGACACAAGTGATTTTAACCCTTGATCATATAATCTAACGGCTAAAAAATGGTTCTCGCAGTTCTCGCGTGTAAAGTGGGTTCTGAAAATAAAGTTTCACTATATATATATATATATATATATATATATATATATATATATATATATATATATATATATATATATATATATATATATATATATATATATATATATATATATATACACTACTTATAATGAAAGGATGACTCTCTCTTTTCCAATTTTTTTAAGATTTCAATATATAGATTTTAAGTAAATACAACTACTTAAGTTATATGTACAATTACTTTATGCATAAACACCTACACGTATTGACTGGTCAACATTTGTAATTAATGTCATATTTAAAACACCCATTTGATAAAAAGTATAAGGGTTTTGCTAATCCTTACCCACTGGGCATTTGTTTAGGTAGACATATAAGGAATGTTTGAGTTAATTAATATCAAAATGATGTTCAATTACGGTAATTTTAGAGATCAATAAATGTTTATTAAATGCATTTTTTAATTTAAAAAGAAATTTTGTCTTCATTAATTGTGCTCAATCATTTGCCCATTGGGCAAAGATTAGCAAAACCCAAAGTATAATTTATAAAACACAATATACAAACTATTTGAAGCATAAATACAACTAAAAAATACTATTCAACACATACAATTAATACACTATTTAATTTACCCCTTCACTAAAATATTATTTAACCACAATCTAATCAAACTATTAAGCCAAGCATTTAAAAATAAAGCCATTAGGCTGCCCGCAGTGGTCGACCGACTGGTTCGGTCGCCGCTGTGCCGACCAAGTCGCCACCATTGCAACATGAGGGTCGAACTGACTCGGTCGGCTCCAAAATTGACGATGTGTTATTGTGCTGAAGGAAAGAATCAAGATTTTGTTTGTGCTAGCTTCGGTTAACACGAGATGAATTATTTCTGCGGTCATAACTAAAGTTATTGTTATTTGTAATTTAATTGTTTAATAAAAGTATGGCCGCATAATATTACATTGTCAGAAAACATAGTCAAAAGGTACCCGCCGCCACATCACGCGGGTACCCTGCTAGTGAAATATAAACCAAAATGCAAATGAGCTCATAACCCGCATATAAGATTACTAGGTAGATTCTTAGGTCGTGCTTAGCACGGCCCATTTAGGTAAACAATTGCCAATCTAAAGATTTGAGAAATGCTTATGATATGCTAAACTTTTAAAAATATTTAATTAAGCGAAAGTAAGTTGTGCAATAAAAAATGAAAATAATGGGCAGTTAACCATAGATACATTTTATAATACTGTTGCTACTAAAACACAACCCACTCATATACTTTGCACTTCTCACATTTTCGCCAAACAAATATCAAAGCTATTTCACTTTTACCTTATGAGGTGAAATCAATGAAAAACAAGTCCAATTAAAAGAACAAATCATAAGATCTCAGCCATCCATCTTCTTTTCATCCAATGGATGAGATGAAAGAAAAATTAACAAATGAAGTGTAAAAATGTAATTCTACGAAAACCCACTTTCCACCATTTTTTAAAAAAATAGCATATCTTGCAAACGGTAATCTTCAAGCTACAAAAAATACACCATCGCGATGAGAAAAAAATTATCTGTCTATAGATATGCACTTTTATATACTTTCGACGAACTTTTTTTTCAAAATTTCCGTCCAGATAAATCACATGTGATCCGTAAAAAAAATCACATGTGATTTGTATTTTTTAAAAAATCACATGTGATCCACCAAAAAATCAAAAGCTATCCACCAAAAAGAATCACATGTGATTTGTAGAAATGAGTAAATCACACATGATTCTGTTTTTTGTTGTGATTCGTGTGTAAATCACATGTGATTATGTTTTAATCTAAAAATGAGTGAATCACGTGTGATTATGTTATTTATTTTTTTCTCTGTTATGAAAAAATGTAAATTACGTGTGAACACATGTGCTTCAGTTTTAATCTGAAAATGAATAAATCACATGTGATTCACTTTCAAAAAATAATTTACGGTAAAATCACATGTGATTTGCGGTAAATCACATGTGATTCGTGTGTAAATCACATGTGATTCGTGTGTAAATCACATGTGATTTACTTAAAAAAAATGGAGGTAAAATTATACTTAGTGAAACAAGAATCTCTATAAATATCAACATCTAACACCATACTTTTATAACATCAAACTAAAGGTGGCAAAATGGGTGGGCCGGGCGGGCACGGGCTAAAACGTGCACGGGCTAGAATGGGCACGGCTTAAACGGGCACGGGCTAAACGGGCACGGGCCAAACCGGCACATGTTATACAAATCGCTTAATAAAATACCTAAAAAGACGAAATAAATTCCTTAAACGTAATATCTTATTTATTTTTAAAAACTTAAATATATTATATATAAAAAAAATTTCTTTAAAACGGTCGTAATGTTCTATAATTGAGAAGAAAAAAATGTGTCCTTTAGTGCCCATTTAAGTTTTCAATGGACTATATGTGCCCAAATCTTTTAAAAATATGCCCATTTAACCATCTTTTTGCTTTTGAGCACATTTTGCCACATTTACATCAAACCCATCACTTTATCCCATTAATCACACTTTATCCCATTAAATGCAAAAAATTCAAAGTAAACATTTTGAATTTTACCCATTTTATCAAAAAATAAAAATGTATAAAAAATTTCCTTTGGTCCAATAAAAAGCATTCACCCACTTTCATCTTTGACTCTATTGTCATCCTCATTTTTGTTTCAAACCACTCACTTATAATGATTGGGTTAAATTATTTAATTTTGTGTGATAGCGTATGTATGATCTGTAAGATGAGTGTATACAAATTATAATACAAAGAATCAATGTTTTGTACGGTTACTGTTTGCTCATCGTAGTGTCAAAAAGATAATTCCAATAACAATAACAGTGAACACATCAAGCTCAACATTGGTGGCAAGCTCTTCGAAACCACAATCTTTTCTCTATAAAATCAAAACTTCATAAACATCTTTAACTCTACTTGAAACAAACATCTTCAACTCCGACGAATCACCGTCACCAAACCTCACCCACGTCATCGACGCCACATTGTAGATATGTGAATTCTCTGGCGAATCACCGTCACCGAACAAAAAAAAAATCAAAATATTTAGTAAAGATTTGGTTATTATTGGGTTTGAAAAACTTTAGATATGATGATGAAGATGAATGTTTGGTGACAGAGATAGAGAGTGTTTGTACGTGTGTGATTGTGTGGGTGTAAGTAAATGATATGATAATTTACAAAACTAGCCCTGCAGCCAATTTAATAAGATATGATGTTGTAGATAAATGTAGCTGTTGGATGAAAAATAAATGAAGGGCAAGGATTGCATCATTTGATATTTAGATAAATAGTGTTCTGCAAAGAACTTTTGTCTTTACCTTATTTGTTTACAAAACTCTTAAATACAATTGTCATGCAACTTGAGCAATGAGCATTACATTTATTCTTACCACCACACAAAACCAAAACAAGAAACAAGAAATGAAGTAAACAGCCTCAAGGTGACAACGAACTCTAGTTAATATGAAGTATTAATTTTGAGTAACATATCTTTTTCCGTATTAATTTTGAATAACATATCTTTTAAAAATATGAACTTCACGTAGATGAATATGGAGAAACATTTAAGGTTGTAAGTTATATATGATTATTTTAGAACCTTTTTTTTTAACAACAAGCACAAATAGATTATTTTAGAACTCTACTCTTATTGTTAAGAGAAATGAAATATAATCATTATTAAAAGATGTGGATATATCATTTATCCACAGATCATTTGTCATCATTATAAAAGGAAACAAATAAGTAAATGTAAAAGATCTTGACAAATTTGAAAGATTTGCCATTTATATCACGCCATCTTTTGTCTGTTCTTTTTTCTAAAAACACCATGCCTCTAGTCAAGTAAACAGTGCAACTTACAACTATTTCACTATTATATCTCTAATGTAAAGAGCAACGACGGTGGAATTTTATAAGAAAGTCGGTGACGTCGGTGCATACTTGGGCCGTTGACGTCGGTGCATACTTGGGCCGTTTGGTTTTTACTGTACGGGAGAGGTCCGTTTCTTATTTCTATCGCCTCACCTCATGTTAACACGTGTTGTGATGACTCTTCTTTTTTCTACGGCGTTATGTTAACACGTGTTGTGATAAGTTGATATTATCATCTCTTTGCACCGAATCTCGGGGTAAATTTTATTCGGGTTTTCTTTTGATTCGATGCGTTTAGATCAGTTTTTTGGGTGCTATTGATTTTGATTTTCTTTATTTGGGTAACCGAATTTGGCTTGCCCAGACCCGTATCTTGGCGGGGTAGCCATTTGGTTGCAGCCATGATGGGTTTCGGGGACAGTCTTGCTGTCTTTGGACATAAGAGGCGATGATGGATTTGCATTGGTTTTATCGAAGACGCGAACCTCTGCACCTTGGCGGGGCAAACAATCACGTTTGCAGCCATGGCGGATGTGTTCGGTTTTCGAGATTACTAATCAATCTGAGCCTCCAGAACGTGACAGCCGACGACGGTGGCCATTTAGTATTTGGTTTCCTAATGGTCGGTTGCTAAAGACGTTTCAGTTTCATTATAGAATAGTTTGTGCTACGTTTCTTTACACGGGGGCAAAGTTGGTAGGTGGTGTGTTGCTTTTGATTAGGGTTTTTTTAAGGATTCTGTTGCAATACGTAGCTTTCAGTCTCGTACAACTGATGTGGTTGTTGTGTATGAGTCGTATGTTTATGTTGCCTTTGTTTAGGTTGCATGTCGAAATCTAGAGAGCATCGACGGTGGCATTTTAAAAAAACAAGTAACACTTTGATTGCTCAGTTGGTCTATGTTGTAGTTTTATTTCTGGGCCGCCTTATTTGTTGTATAATAGTATTGATTGTCCTAGGTTTCGATAATAGATGCCATCGGTAACATGTTGGCGAGGCAGCTAACTAGGCTTGCAACCACTCTTACACGCGATTAGTTTAGAAATATGTGGTGTACTAAGTGGCAGTGATGATTACATGTTTTCTGAATAAAATGAAGTGGGTCATTAGAGGCTCGACCCGTAATGTAAAGAGCAGCGACGGTTGAATTTTATAGGAAAATCGGAGATGTCGATGCATACTTGGTCCGTTTTGGTTTTTGCACCTATATGGGCCGTTTGGTTTTTACTGTACGGGAGGGGTCCGTTTCTTATTTCTATCGCCTCACCTCATGTTAACACGTGTAGTAAGTGGCAGTGACGATATTTGGGTAACCGAATTTGGCTTGCCCAGGCCCGTATCTTGGCGGGGTAGCCATTTGGTTGCAGCCACGATGGGTTTCGGGCAGAGTCTTGTTGTCTTTGGACATGAGAGGCGATGATGGATTTGAATTGGTTTTATCAAAGACGCGAACCTCTGCACCTTGGCGGGGCAAACAATCGCGTTTGCAGCCATGGCGGATGTATTCGGTTTTTGAGATTACTAATCAATCTGAGCCAACCTTTTTTTCTCCAGCGACGGCGGAATTCCAAATTCTTTGGCTCTTTCGCATTTAAGAATCTGAGCCTAATTACTTATTTTATTCGAGTTTGGTTACTCTAATGTAAAGAGCAACGATGGTCGCCATTTTATATTTACTTACCTAATGGTCGACGAGTGAAGCAAGCTCCCTTACGTCATGCTCGGCCTTTGGGCTGTGTTTTGCATGTTTTGGGTCTTTGGCCCGTAGCCACAATATATGACCGGCCCGGTGTTTCAACCTATATATTTTGAGCGGGACGCTTCATTTTCGTTCTAGAATCATTTGTGCTACGTTTCTTCACACGGGAGGAAACTTGGTAGGTAGAGTAGATCTCAGATTTTTATAGGTTTTCGCTATATTCTTGCACTGCGTTTACTTTTGTAGTAGGTTTTCTGTATAGTTTCCTTGGCATGCGTAGGTTTTAATGTTGCAGGATTGTTGTTGGTGTTGTTACGTGTGTTGCAAATGTTTATGTTGTCTTATTTATGATAGTTAGCTTCTGGGTTTATGCTTTGTTATATTGTTTTTCGTGTGCTTGCATGTGTTGTGTGGCTATTTTAGATACGTTCGATGCATGTTCCAGTCTTTTGGCTTAAGTGTTAGGAACTTTAGGTTCGTTTAGGATGTCTCGCCGTTACTTATGTTGGTGGGTTTAGGTTGTGGTGGTGGTTTGTTGCTTTTCTTTTTTGGCTTCTTTCTATGCGATGACAGAGGTTGTTAGAGATGTTTTGCGTCCCTTTTGTTATTAGCCATGGTTTGGGTAAGTTAGAGCAAACTGCCGCAAAAGTCTTGCGCTGTCAGCTTATCTCAGCGCTGCATTTCTTTGCCATCCACTATTTCTGAAAAGTGTTCGGAAAATGGATGTTGTGACCCGTATTCGGCCACGAAAAACTAATCCTACTACTGGTGTATTGGGATTATTTTTTCTTGGTCGAATACTGATCACCGCTTATGATGTCCATAATGCATCCATTATAAGGCCTAGTGTTTAATAGGTTTTGGTTTTGAGCCTCTACCTGGGCCCCTGGGTTTTTAACTTATGAATAATTGGGTTCATAGTCGTGTTGAGTGTATGGCTGCCGCCATGTTGAAAGCTTGATATCGCTTTTGTATACGTATATCTAATCTTCATTTGGTGTGAACATCTACGCTTTTTTGTGACCTGCTACGCGTTAGTGAAATTGTGCATCCCTTAGTTGGGCCGTTTGCTTTCGAACCTATCTGGGACGTTTGGTCTTGAATGTATAATGGGAGAGGCGCGTTTCTTTTTTCTTAAACTGTCACCGTCTTTGCTCTTTACATTAGAGATATAATATCTTCATGTGTACTTGGCTTTAGTGGTTTGCTGAAGTGATTTGTATAATGGTATTACGTGTGACACGTTCTGATAGAAAATGAACTCAATAACATGTTGGCTAGGCAGCTAACTTAGCGTGTAACCACTGTTATGTGAGGACTTTACAAACATGTGGTATACTAAGGGGCAGTGATGATTACATGTTTTCTGAATAAAATGAGGTGGGTAATAAGAGGTTTGATGCGTAACTTGGCATGGCAGTGACTGGGTAGCATGTAGTTCTCATTATGCAACCCTGTTATTTGCAGCCATGGCGGAATCCAGATTTTTGTTACCCATTCGCATTCAAGAATCTGAGCCTGATTAGTTATTTTATTCAAATTTTTTTTAAAGTTATCCATTCATACATTTTTAATATGTGTGGGTGAACATGTATATATAGCGTGGTGACCTTTGATGATCACTATCGGTTTTCTTATGCAGCATAAACGTTCCGTTTTGGCCGCGCTAAAAATTGAGCAGCCTCTGTGGCAACTTTTGTCGATAAACATGCTTTAATTTATTTTTCCGGTATCGCTTTTTCAAAATGTCAATATGAAAAATAATTGTTTTTTATGAAGAAAGAGGTTTTTGATGGTTTGTATATGTTAAGACAAACTGCTGCAAAAGTGTTGGCCTGCGATCTCATCTCAGTCCATGCATCTCTTACCGATGTATTAGCATTGATTTTTTCTTGGTTGAATACTGGTAACCGTTTATGACTTCCATAATGCATCCACCACAAGGTTTGATATTTCACAGAAGGTTTTGGCCTTTACGGGTACAGGTACTTATTTTCCATTTCAGTTTCGTTGTTCTTCTTACGATATTGAGTAGCTTCGTAGCGGACATGTTTCCTCCACTTAATGCTACATCGTGGAGCATAACTAATGAATATAAAAAACTTTCACGGCAACTAATGTTGGTTGACAACTACTGTTTATGTATCGCTATACCAGTAGGTTTTAATTCAGATATTGCAATAAGACTACTTGAAATACCGATATTCTCATATTGTGTATACGCTTATGTGACCTTTCAGGATCATAGGCTCCTGCATTGTTACAAAACAGGGATAGATTGCAGTTGCCAATACGTTTGTAATCAGTTCGAGTAGAGTCTTATCTAACCGAGTTGTCGTGTCACTGATTGGGATCTTTCCACCTGGTAGAATATTTCAAGCGTCATTTGCTATTATTGGTATGGGATGTTTATGATACTCTCGTGTCCTGATTCACTCCTTGAAGCCCTTTCGTCCTTATAACGATCTAGCAAAACGTCTGGTGCAGGGCTTTGCATAGCGCCCGTTGAAATGGCTAAAGGTATTCAATGGGGCGACTAGACGGGTATCACTATCCTGAACATCGCGTCTCAACATTAGCAACCGACGCTTGATATGCACTCCCAAGTGGAAAGAGCCCAGTCGATGACGCAACAATATTCCGGTATGGAAGCGTAGAAACCTTTTGGGATTACAACTTGTCCAGCGGTAGGAGTAGTATGTTATGCAGCCGAATGGCTGTGTCATCGATTGGAATCTTTCCACCCGGAAGAATATTACAGACGCCATTTGCTTATGTTGAAATGCGTTGTTTAAGGTACCGTCTCGTTCTGATTTTCCGCTCGAAATCCTTTCGTTCTTATAGCAATCTAGCAACACGTCTGGTGCAGACGGCTGCACAAAGATTGTTGAAATAGCAAAAGGGATTCGAGAGGTCGATCAGACGGGTCTCGCTATCCTGAACATCACGTCTCAACATTACTTTTGAAATGTACTTCCACGTGGAAAGAGTCCACTTGATGACGCATTAATATTCAGGTACACAGGCAAACAATGTTTTTGGAAACACAGTCTGTGTAGGCTGAGCTTTCATGAACTGTTCACGCAGGTAAATAGTTGTGTCATCGATTCGAATCCTCTGGCTAGATAAAATAGTGCAGCTTTCATTTGTTGATATTGATACGGGGTGTTCAGGATATTGGTCGGGTCTCATCTTCCCCTCGAATTGCTTTCGTTGTGACAATAGTCTAGCAATACATCTGGTGCAGACATTTGCACAAAGGCTCCTGACATAGAAAAAGGAATTTGAGGGGGCGATTAGACGGGTCTCACTATCCTAAGCGCCACGTATCAACGTAATCGGCTCACGATTGCAGTATACTTTAGAACCCAGGGCCTCAACTCGGTGACACGACGACATTCGCGCATGGAACAGAAGGATCCTGTGCATAGTACAACTTGCGCAGGTACAACCATCGCGAAAGGTGAATGATTCTTATCCAAGTAAGTGGTGTCTTCGGTTGCTAATAGTGATGCCGGATGTTTAAGATATTCGCCTGTTCTGATCTTCCCTTCGAATTCCTTTCATTGTCACAACGGTCTAGCAATACGTCTGGTGCAGACTGTTGCACAAAGGCTCTCGAAACAACAAAAGGAATTTGAAAGGGAGATCAAACGGATGTCATTATCCTGAACATCGCGTGTCAACATCATCGACAGACGAGAACCACATATCATTTGTTTACTTGCAATCCAGCTTTGTTGATTGAATGGCACGTCAAACCTAGGATCATTTGTCCAGTTTATAGATCATCCCAGATCTGGCGTACCATTTGAGCTACAAACCTGGATTGCAGCTGGATAAACAGTGTTGTTTGAGATATTGGCCTCCTCTCATTTTCCCCTCGAATTCCTTTCGTTGTGACAGTGGTCTAGCAATGCGTCTGCTCCAGGCCGTTGCACAAAGGCTCTTGACACAACACAAGGTATTTGAGGGGGCGATTAGACGGATGTTACTATACTGAACATCGCGCGTCGACATCGACGACTAACGATCGAGGTGTACTTTCGTGTTGGAAAATTCAACTCGATGACACAACGAAAGACCTTTATATTATCTTACACCTTTAAGTTGTTACAGTAAAGATTGCATGATGCCCGTTTAGTTCGATCTCTGCATACAAAAAGTTTTGTTGTAACAGGTCCTGTCGAGGTTGCCTATTGGTTCTGTAGTTACAGATACACAATCAAGGACCGGGTATAATTAAAAATGATACAACACTAGGGAAAGAGATGGTGATTAATGTTGGTGAGAGATGATTGCATAAAGTAGTGGCAAAAGGATTCTGAAAAATGGAGGTAATCAACAAGAGAAAAGAGATGAGGAGTTCGACTGCAAATGTTTGCTTACTTCCAAATTGCTATGCTCTTTTATATAGTACTCCCTCATTCTAATTCTAAGCAAACAACAAATAGACGCTTACGATATGTGTATTTAAGGGTGTTGATACTCGCACCTTTTATTTGATAATTACACGTGTTGTAACACCCCAAAATCTCGGTACAGCGGAAGACTTAATCAAGTTTTCGGGGCTTTACTATTGGATTGGTATCGCACACAAGTATAGCAAAAAGATAGTCATTTAACATTCAAAACCAATTCCAAATTTAAGTATTCAAAACATTTAATCCAAAAGTATAAATATTAGGCCTAAAACATGATTTAATAAAATATGTCCCCAAAGTTTATCAGAGTCAGAAATGATCCTTGAACCCCGCCTTCTTGCCAAGCTTCCACCGATCACGTAATCCAAACATCTCTCAAATACCTGAGAAATCATGCTAAAAGGTCAGCTTACGCTGGTGAGTTCATAGGTTTACGTTCAACAAAATCATAGTGGACCTGTAAGAGTTGATTTGCTATGCAAGACCTAGATAGATAAATACCGTTTCACACACTGATCCTATCCGGATCTCCAATCATATCCCGCATCCAGGGATTACTCGGGCCCCGCGACTCTAGTCCAGCACTGTCGTGGCAACCTCTAGAACAGTTGCCAACCCCGGACTAGGTCGATGTAGAAGTCTATTCTTAGCTAGGCAACGGTTCAACCTAGTCTAAGGCAACAACTACCGCACATCTTATCTAAACAGTCAAGCATATAAGCAAATCCAAATAGTTTTAACGATCCAAAAACAGTAGCATGATTCTCACCCCAAAATAGTTCAAAACGTAGATAAAAGTGGGGCTATGAAACTCACCTCAAGCAATCAACGTACGAATAAACACTAGCAGAAGATAACATAAATCACGGCACAACAACTATCGACTCGGCACAACCTATTAATGTAGACCAACTTTAATATATATATTCCTCAAAATTAACGTTATCTACCCCAATATATTCCATTTCTTTATTTCCAAAAATGTCTCGTTTCACCATTTAATCCTAGTGTTTGGTATTCCTCGTGTGGGTGTATCGACTCAATATGATGTTATGAATGCACTCAAACAACCAATATATAACTCAATGCGACACAATGAGATATCTAAACGATAAGCTCCATAGTTCAATAAGTTTCGGAATAAATAGTAGACCTTATCGAATTCGTCAACTCGATAAACTCCTTTATTTATTCATGTCGCTTATTATCCCATAAATCAATCGTATCCTAAAGAGTCATAAGGATAATTCACCGATTAATAGGGTTACCCAACGTACCTAGCGGGCTCTTATTAGATTCGTCAACCTAATAAGTCCGCTACCCACGTGGATCAACACTATTAACGTTAGGTTATCCGTTGTAACCACCCGCATTTTTAGGTTACTTTTCATTTTCAAGAATTTACTATTCACATTTACTATTCACTTTCACTATTCATCTCGTAAAATTTTTAATCCACATTCTCGTAAGATAAATTATTTTAGTAATAACCTGAGAGTTCGACCATCGTTATATCATTTTCGCAAAAGTTACTAAGTAAACATCGTTTTAAAGTTTCGTTTTAGACTGTCCACCGTTTAAACATCACGCGCATAACGAAAATCAACTCTGACAATTTTCCTCGCATCAGATAAATTTTTAGATCACTCATGATTAATTTGGGAATTTTTAAGATTTATTATTTTTAATATTACCAAATAAGCCCAGCGCAGAACAAAACTAAACTTACGTTTTAAACAATTCTACTTACATCCAGGCTTAACGATTCCTGCACTGTGTTTCTAATATGTTTTTGACACTTTTACATTTTTTGGAAAAGTCAAACATATTTCCCTCCTCCTTTGACCATAAAGGAATTTACCTTGTACGTTTTACATTTTTGCATAAATCGCGTAACTTTTAAACTTCACAAATAACTGTTAAGTTATCCCGCGTATGACGAAAACCACATTTTAACATCTCATATCACTTTTAGACTAATTTTAGTCTACTCTAAATAAATTCACTGTCGTTTCCCTGAAATTTCGTTCTTTTCTGATAAACTGCGAATTACGCGTTTTTGACCCGTATTTCCAGCTTTAAGCAGCGTTTTTGCACCCAATTAGACTTATCACCCATTTTATATTTTTAGATGGAGTATAATGATGAGTTTCATCATTCCTACAAGTTTCGTATTTTTACGATATCCGGTTTTACGTTTTATGACTTAACGACTTACGGTTGGCATTTAACAGAACCAAATCATGCTATAAACTCAAGATAAGATCAAGACTATCCACCTAAGTCATCTTATCATGTTTTGACCGACCTAAGGGGAGGAGTCATCATTTTGGTGGCATCATCCTAACCATGGTTCATTTAGACCTTTACAAGTGTCCTAACTTAACCATGGTTAATATTTAACCCAATATATGGTTAACCAAACTTACCCTCCTATAAATAGCAAGTGATATGCATCCTAAGAACCCTCATAATCTGTTTTGGGTCGTTCATATCACAATTCATACATATCTTCCATCATTTGATCCATAAACTCCAAGTTTATGCAAGGAAGTTCCAAAGATCAAGCTACTACATCAAATCTCTAGCAAGTTTAAGTGATATTCTTGAGTTTAGATCCACTCAAGTCACTTAGTACTTCATCACCAACTCTTCAAGTTTGCAAGGGTGCGAAGGTGTGGAAAGCTAGCTCAATTCGAAGTCTTTCGCGATCAATCAAAGTCCTATCCTTACTAAGTTACTCATTTCTTATTGAAAGCCAAAAGTTGTAAGCAACTTATCACCACCATCATCTCATCTTTATTATTCATAATCTTAACTATTTCATGCTATATATATAGTTACTATATTGATTCATGATGTACATATACTCAATCACTTGTTTTAATTCACATATTGTCATAAAAGTAACAAACTAGTAAACTAGTCATATTCTACACATGTGAGACCATTAAAAACAGTAACATAAGGACTTTATAACTTACATAATATGGTAGACAAGATAAAAAGGAAAACATAGCAGTTTGAATCACCCAAAACGGACAAACGAGTCAAAAGTTATAAGCAAAAGAAGTTAGCGAAACCTAAACGCCAAAACTGCCATGTATAAGTTGTTAAGAGTTCTGCCGTTTTTAAAGTGATACTTCTGGTCCGAATCATCAAAAAGTTAAAACATGAAAGTTTTCCGGAACGACGTTTTCCTTCAATTGAAAAAAGCTCGGACCTTGAAAACGCATAAATAGGCCAAAATATTTCAAAAACATAAACTGCCGTAAATATAGTCTCATAACTATACTTTTGTCACAACTAAAAGCAAACCAAGAGGCCTAATGGCCATAAGCCAAGACCACGGCTACGGCTAAGGTCAAAGCTAAGTCTCAAGACCATGGTAGTCAAGACCAAAGTCACGGAAAGGCCATGGCTAAAGCCTTAAGGCTTGTTTACCCAAGACCGTTAATTAAGGTGATCATATTTATGAAAACGAAGAGAACTTGTAAAAACTAGATACTTATTAAAAACATGATAAACTTTATGTTATAACAATCTTCACTCAAAACATATGTTGTATCTACTAAGTGCTAGAAAATTAGGGAGCTTCATGTGAGGGGTTTCATTTGAGTAAAACGTATCGACGAGTTGCTGGATTTACGATTTAAAGTGTCCTAGCTCCTCGAACGTTTACTGCATGACCTCTGAATTATGATGGCCCGAACGGTAGTACGATATCTATAAACTAAACATGTTTTCACAACTAGACCATTTCTATAAACAACATACACAAAAACCATGTACTACATCATGATTGTAGGACCTTAGATATATCAACCTTATCACAAACCCAACACAAATACCACGTTACACAAACTGTTATGCATAAATAAGAAAGAAAAGAATAGAAAGATGGTGACTTGATGTATAATTCGTGTATATGTTTAGAGAGGTAGAGAGAAGAAAGATGAACCAATAAGTTGTATATTGCTTCAAAGGAAAAACACACACACACACACTCAAGCACACTACTCAAATGACATACTTGAGGGGTATTTATAGTAAGAGAGATGGTGCCCTAAGGCTTGGCCATGGGCCTTGAGATGGACTTGGATTGGGCTTGGGTTACACGAACTAGACAAGGCTAGCTTAACATAATTTATGCCCAATTAGCTTAGCCCAATCCACGAGCCCGTTGACTATTCTATCACGATATCTAACACACATTACAAAGTTCCTAATCGTGAATGACCATCACTTCTAATAAAAATAATCAAGGCTAACAATCTCCCCCTAAGGGGTGGTCATTCAAAAGATGCTCCACTTGAATAGGTCTTTAATCTTTTTGAGCTTGAACTTTGTGAGTAGATATAGAATAGTCTTAATTCTTTGTTCCTTCATGCTTTGTGATCAGTTAATGTGGTTGTCTGCCATTGTCAACTTCGTTGGTTAGGTGTCTCCACGCCTTTCTCCACCTCTTTCTCCACCATGCTCACACTTCTATTTTTCTTTTGGTTACCAATGATGTAGTTCTGGAGTCTTTAAACTTTGTAGATTCTTTGACATTGACGAAGAATCATCTCCTTTGATTATGATGAGAACTTTCATGTGTTGTTGGTATGAGCATGTGGCAAGTCTGCACGATCCATCCGCTCCAGAGCTTCCATAAGAAGAAAACATAAAACATTGTTAGTGATAAGCGGATTCCGGCACTTACAAGTTTGAATTTCGAGGGTGTTAACAGCATAGTGTGAAAACACGTCTCTAATTCTCACATAGGCCGTTCCTGAACTGGAGTCCCACAAGTGAGATAACGCGATATACCGAAGTACATCTACAGTTCAGATGAGTCGCTGAGGTACACCGAAGCATCACCCCACGACTGTAGACCGTTTGAGACACACTAAGCGTAATCCACGAGAATTACCGAAGTGACCTGCTGTCAGGGCTGCTTGATGTTGACCCTGGCAGGAATTTCCATTCAATCACTGAGGATCACAATTGTGAAACTTCTCATAAATGTTCTGGCAGATTGCTAAGACCTGCGTAGGACTCTAGAATATATCACTTGTGCCCTTATTGATGAACAACAAGCGATGTCATGTCAAGTGTTCCTATGAGGTCTTTTGATGAATCTCGTGGCTCTAGACTCAATAAGTGCATTTTGGTTTTCCTGAGCGGAGACTAGGGAGAGGGTCTCCTTCTTCAATACCAACGATCTCTAAGAGAAAGTCAATAGATTATGTAGGGTTCCCAGTGAGAATGAAACAAATCCTTTTGAGAGGAATTGAGTGGCTAGAAGGTTTAGTGCAGTGCGTCACTGGGTCCATGACGTCTTGGTCTTCAATACCAGTGTCAAATAAGTGACAACCAGTAGCAGATGAATTGAACCCGGTTTCTGCCCTAAGGTTGAGTATGGAGGGCTATTTCTTTTCACCCTTTCTTTCACATTTTTTTTTTAATTCTTCAACCCCTTCTTTCTCCTTTCTCACATTACTCCTTTTTTCAATCATTCCTAAGGACTTCTAGTTCTAAACTATTTGTGATGTCCTTGGGTAGATCCCTCCGGCTCTGGCGGATCATAGGACGGATTTCCTATCCTTAGTCACCTTATAACTCCATGACTGTCCTATTGTTGCCATAAAACCATTTTTCTTGAAAATCTCTCAGAGTGTTTATGATAGAAAACATGTTTGAAACACTCCGTGAGTTTTGTATTTTCAGAAACACTCCCCCTTCACATGTGCTTATAAGTTTTGACAGAAATCTGCACAGTGAGAGTAGAGTTCGCACTTTTTGAATTGATCGACTTTAAATGAACACGACCGATTCGAGACACGTTTACATCACTAGAGAACTAGCTTGAAATTATTACCCGTCCTGGTCAAGTCCATAGAAAGTTTCTCGAGATGGTACATTATTCCTCGTCAATTCATTGGTTACGACTGAGTCGAGCTCTTTTTGAGATTCAAACAACGATCATTAAACTTTTTGATCACATTTTAATCACGTTTCTCCCCCTCAAAAATAGCATATCCATGATGTTTTTGAAACAAAATGATTAAAAGATATGTTTTTCGAAAAGCATTTGGAGAGAAACTGATTGAGCATGAATTTTGGAACAATTGTTTTTTTGTTTTATACTCCCCCTTAACGAAAGCATATTTTTCATACAGAAAATTTAGAATCAATTAAGGGTTTAGAGGGAGTTATCTTGGTACCAAATTTGAGAGATTTTGAAAAATCTTTTTGAAAAATTTCGAATCAATGGTACGCAAGATGAGAAGAAGATTTTGAAAATCTTTTGAAGATATTCGAGAAGAATAATCTTCATTTGTTTTAGGATAAGTGCTCGATATTTATGAAAATCGATTTTGCGTAGCACTTTCCTTTCTTTAAAGATCGGGTTGCTATCAGAAATAATAGCAAGCCATTGTGTTTTTAGGAATAGCGCTTGAAAAAATATTTAAAACCTTTTATTTTGATAAGCACTTTCCTTTCTTTGAAGCTCGGGTCCTGAACTGATGTGTCCAGAAGCCATTAATTTGAAGTCCGGGTTTCGTACTGATGTATACGAAAGCCATTTTATTAAGAAATTTTGAGAAACGACATGCTTTAGAAAACAATTTAAAGAACTCTCGCTCAAGCATCTGTACATGCCCGTATCATTGTTGAATGACATTTCTAGATACGTACAGAATATCGATTATACAAGAGACATGTCGTGAGAAGAATATTTTTGGATTTTTGATTTTATATTGTTTTTGTATTTTTGAAAGTTTTATATTTTTATATTTTGCTTTTGATGGTTTTATAAAAGAAATGGAAAATCAAAAATAGAAGATAGAGAGAATGATGAAGAAGAGTTTACAGAATTGGAACCCTCTGATGAGCTGGGTTCAGAGATATTTGATTCACCTGCAGCCAAAGAAGAAGAGTTTTCACAAATAACAGTGTTAGAAGTACAAGATTCCTCACGGTGAGGGTGATCACTATCAACGGTTGTAGTGGTTTCTACTTCCTTAACTTGATGAGTTTCACTATTATCTGTGTTGGAGCAAGTATCAAAAATCTTTCCTGTTGGAATCCATCTAAGACCTATTTGGTTGAAAACTTTGCCCGTGGGTATCCACCTAAGGTAAGATCTAGGAGTTGTTTTCTTATCAGATGCAGCGGAAGACTCATTTTTAGAAAAACTACGTCCTGAAGAGATCCACCTATTAGGTTTCTTTTTGTTTGACATTTTATCAACGGGCTTGTTTCTATTTGGTGTCTTAGTGGATTGTGCCTTGGCACGAGAATTATCTTTCTTGAGATATTGTAAGGCACATGCCTCATGATTAGCTGAAAAGATGCATTTTTTACATGTAGTACAGACAAATTCAATATTCTTGTTTAAAACAGCAGCTTTAACTTTGTCACTACAGTCTTTTGGAAATTGATTCTTATTCGAAAAAGACTTAGGATTCCTAGTGTTGTTTTCTACGGGCATAGCATTATCGTTTGTGCAACTACTCTTAGATGCAAGCCAATCCCTAGTCTTTTGAAGAGTGTTCCTAGGTAATGGTTTACTACTACTAGCAGTGCCTTGAAATCTTGTAGAATTCATCACCCTAGATGTTGCACCTAGAATTCCATCTTTTCGAGTCTGTGCCTTTTTCCTAGCTTCTTCTAGATAGTGATTGTTGACCATTTTGTTAGAACCAACAGATTCTTTAACTGGATTTGCGGTCACATTCCGTGTACTTTTCCTAGAAATGCCAGGTGTAATCACTTTTTCTTTCTCAAAAACAGGTTTTTCAAAAGCTTTGATAATTCTCTTTTTAATAGGCAAAGTCTGTGGAGTGACTGTTTTTGACAAATCATGTTTCTCAGTGACTTTTGGAGGAGGCATAGAAATAGACATTTTTGGTTTGAAAACCGGTTTGGGAACATTTGCCTTCTCCTCAGTCAATAGTTTTCCAAACTTAGTATCCATAGCCTTTCCTTTAAGATTGTCCAGCTGAGCCCTCAAAAGATCATTTTGCTCTTGCATGTCCTTGTAGGCACGCTCATACGACAGTTTGTCATACTTGCATTCCTCTGTTTTTCGATCAAGCTGTTTAAAATAGAACACGTTTTCTTTTTCAAGTTTCATAAGAGCTTTTTCGTATTTTGAAACAATTTCGGAGGTCTCATCCTGGAGTCTTTCATGATCTTCAACAGAATATGTTTGTAAGATAATGGACATGATATCTGTAGTCATAACATCTTCGAAGAGAGAATCATTCAAATTTTCCAAAACTTTGATGTGTTCAACACTTTCATTAGCTTGCTTTACCAGGGATTTATGGTCCTTGACAAAGTCAGCTGTTTCTTTCAAAAACGCTTGTTCAAAATGAATTACCCTCGCACTGATGCCAGTCAGCTGAGGGGCAATTTGAGTTTCAAAAAACTTTCTTTGTTCGATGTCAAAACTAGAGAACCAGTTGTTAGGTGTAATAGTGGTTTTAGTTTTAACAGTGTCTTGAAGATCCACAATTCTAGTTTTCACATTGTCTAAAATACTTCTCGCATCACTTGTGTTAAAAGAATTGTTTGAAGACATTTGTTCAATGTTCGAAAGAGAATTTGAGACAACAACTGGTTTTGAAACAGATTTTGAAGCAGGTGTTGACTCTTTGTTTGAAACACTTGTTGTGATGGAGAACTTTGACTTTTCTTTTTGATTAACAAAAGTAATCCCATTAATTTTGTTCCATTTGTTATAATCAATCGGTTTAAGATCTGGATTCTTTTGTTTCATTTTTGATCTACTCTCCTCAGCTAGTTCCAACGTTTCAAGAGAATCACGAACAATTATGGGTTCATGCAAAGGTTGTCCATTGTTCAACACATTCCGTTCTTTCTGAGCTTTCTTGAGGAACGAAGGAGGTGAGTTACCAAGAGCCATTTTATGTGAAGTGTGAAAAATAGGATTTACTTGATTAGAAAGCATCTTGTTTGATTTAGCGGAATGACCCGTTGTAAGAAGCAAATTATCCAATTTCTTGATCATTTCATTTTTATCCAGAATTTCATCAAGAAGAGAATCTTCTCGTTTTGAAAAATCAGCAATCAACTGTTTCTTTTCTTTTTCAAGATCAGAAAACATTTCTTTTTGTTTAGAAAGTTGGTTATTTAAATCAGAAATTTCCTTGTTTAAAGATTTAATTTTCAAGTTCAAATTCACATCAAGTGTGTTATACTTGATTTGCAATTCTTGTTCTTTAGAAACCAAATTTCGATAACCAATTTCTAATTCTGATTCTTTGTTTTTCTGAAATTCAAAGGCTTTTGCGTTCTCCTTGTAACTCTCAAGCTCAGCGGTCAATTTCTTATTCGCGGCCTTAACCTCGCGACTGACCTTTTGGACTTTCTCAATCTCAATACCACAATTATTAATTAATGTTTCAAAGTAAGCACGTGTTTCCTCATCATTAGCACCGTTCTGTGCAACTTGACCTCCATTAGGATCCATATATGGAGTTTTAGAGTTAACATTACTATTAACTTGCTCCCCCACATATGTGTCATAATAAGGTTCGGGAGACACAGAATGTGGCTTCTCATGAGTAAACGAATTAGCAACATTACTATAATTTGGTACCTCATTGAGTGGATATGTGTCGTAGACAGGAGTTGTATCAAAAGTACCACTTGATGTTGTGTCCTGCTGGTTGACTGTGTGACTGGAGGTTGCATTATCGTTTGCTTTATCTGCCCATTCTGGATGCCTAAATGCGAATTCCTCAGCAGTCAACTCTATTCCCGACTCTTCTTTTTCTGCTAGCAAAGCCATGTACTTGAGCTTTGCAGACGATATCCTTGGTTTGACACTGCATGCTGAATATCCTGAATCATGGCTTTGAGGTTCGGAAGTAGCATTATGAACAGAAGTCATAAAGCAGTTATTCCCATTATGATATCCCATATTCTGATTCACAATCTGACCCCCTTGATGTCCAACATACTGCTCTGCATATTGCATTTGATTCCCCATTTGTATACCCGTAGCAAATCCTTGCTGATTCCCGATAACATCTCCCATGTGTCCTTCTTGGCTCATATGAATACTTGGTTGAGAAAACTGCGTATTGTACGATGAAATCCATGGGTTGTTGTTATTTGGTGTAGTGGGACTAATGTTTACTTCATTGAAGAATCCTCTTAAGAAAGCAGTTTTGAGACGATCTGTCAGAGTTGCCATTGATGAAGGTATGATCTGATAAAGTTGATGTAGGATCGATTCAACGATAAAGGAGTTGTGTTTGAAGAAGATTAAGCTCGGTTGAGGTTTTTCTGAAAGTCGTACTCGTAAACTCGGTTCTTAAAAAAATTTCGCCCAAAATTTGAAATTCACTATAAAAATCAATTCTAAGGTCGTATGAAAAATTTGAGTTATGACAATTTTTGACGCAAAATTTGACCCGAAAAATTTGAATTTAGGCCCAAAAATTTGAATTTTTGACCAAAATTTTCACAGTTAAACCAAAATTTGAATCTCGCGTAAAAATTGAACGTTTAGTCTCCTCAAAAATTTAAATTTTACTCAAATTTTCCCGCCAAAAAACTTTTTTTTTTTTTTTTTTTTTTTTTTTTTTTTTTTTTTTTTTTAAGAGCTTAGGCGTAGACTTAGAAAGAAGTTACGAGTAGGATATGGGCTTAGGCGTAGAGAACAAAAGTTACGAGTAGGATATGGTTACGAGTAGGATGTAGTTACGAGTAGGATCTTATGCGTAGGAAGCTTAGGCGTAGGATTCCTTAGGCGTAGGATCTTATGCGTAGAAAGTATCTTACGCGTAACCTTAAGCTTATGCGTAGACAAAAAGTTACTCGTAAACCTTACGCGTAATTGTGAAGTTATGCATAGAGTTACTCGTAAGCTTTTAGCTTATGCGTAAACTATGGTTAAGAACCAAAAATCCTTTACACTGTCACAGCGTAAGAGATATCCACAAGTCGAAGTGTTCCACACACTTATCCAAGTGAGGGAAGCACTGAGTAACCGTTATAGCTCGAAGATTCTTCACCAAAAAGTTACGAGTAGAAAACTTATGAGAAGTTGACTTTCTTACGAGTAGAACTAGGGTTTTGACCTACTCGTAAAAAATTTCCAATGATTCAAACAATTTCGCTTGCACAGATAGCCTTAAAAACACTCAAATAACACGAAAATGTGAACCTTTTTCACCCAAAGTGCTTAGAAAAGTTACGAGTAGAAAACTAGGGTTTTGACTTTTTGACTTCTACTCGTAAGAAATTTCCAACGATTCAAATGATTTCTTTTGCACAGAAAGCCTTAAAAACACTCGAATAACCCAAAAATGGTGACCTTTTTCACCCAAAGTGGCTAGAAAAGTTACGAGTAGAAATGACCAATAACCAAATACGAGCTTAAAAATGAAGAAAAACACGTAAAGCTTCAAACTTTTTGCAAAAAACTGAAACTTTAGCACCAAATAAACCTTAAACCACAAGAATCTTGAATTTTTGAGTGCAAAAATTAAAGCTTGATGCGTGACAAATATGAATAACGAGCCTTATGTGTAACCCTTCAAAACAAACACAAACACTCCTAAACCATTGTTAGGCGATTGATACCAATTGTAGGACCTTAGATATATCAACCTTATCACAAACCCAACACAAATACCACGTTACACAAACTGTTATGCATAAATAAGAAAGAAAAGAATAGAAAGATGGTGACTTGATGTATAATTCGTGTATATGTTTAGAGAGGTAGAGAGAAGAAAGATGAACCAATAAGTTGTATATTGCTTCAAAGGAAAAACACACACACACACACTCAAGCACACCACTCAAATGACATACTTGAGGGGTATTTATAGTAAGAGAGATGATGCCCTAAGGCTTGGCCATGGGCCTTGAGATGGACTTGGATTGGGCTTGGGTTACACGAACTAGACAAGGCTAGCTTAACATAATTTATGCCCAATTAGCTTAGCCCAATCCACGAGCCCGTTGACTATTCTATCACGATATCTAACACACATTACAAAGTTCCTAATCGTGAATGACCATCACTTCTAATAAAAATAATCAAGGCTAACAATGATCAACATAGAGACGTATATAGGATGGTCTATGTTTTCCTAAACATTATTCCAAACCTAAGTCGCAACATTCTATTTTAGGTTGCCCGTAGAAGTTCTCACCGCATATCCATCATTCTCATTATACATTTTCTATCATTTACTTTGAGGTGAGTTCATAGCCCCACTTTCTATTACTTAATTGTTTTACAAACCCTTGGGGGAGATACATGCTTTATTTTAAATCGAACACATTGCTTTCAAATTATACTTGAATATATTAGTTGCACTAAGTACCACTATTGCCAATCTTAAGTCCCTATTATCATGAACCATTAATCACTTGCGAGTGAATGCGAATAATGTGGATAGATCTATCGGGAATGACAAATCCCGTTTGTTTGACCAAGTCCGGCAAACAAACTCACTCTATTTGAAGATCCATAGGTTTAATGGTAAATTACCTATTAGGGCATCGGTTACTATTATATGACAGCTGTTAACGTTTCGGTATCATGAGCTTAGTGCAATAATATCTGTTTTGCTTTCAAACTATTGGTGTGAGTCTATAGCTCACACTACCAACATAATGTGTTCAACCATCAAACAAACTCTATGAATTTCACTCAACCTTTGTGTTGACAGTTTTAAGCATGTATTTCAGGTCCATAATGTCGGAAGCTGGCACGGAAGAGCAAGGACTAGATCAAGAAGGCTATAAATTTTATTATCATTCGAAAACCAATTTAATGTATTTTGTAAACTTGGAACCATCTGGGACCTCATTTTTGTAAACTCTGATATTTATATAAATCGAATGATAAATCTTTTAAAACGACTCCATTAGAGTACGTTTTCTATTGTTATGACTGTTGTGCCATGAAGTAACACCCAGTTTGAATTCCGCTGCGTATCACAAAATTGGGGGTGTTACAGATTGGTATCAGAGACACAGTTATAGAGAAACGGGTCTAATTGAGACTTAAACTATAACTACTTTTACAAACAAAAACATTTTATAGCCTTCCATTCTCCGTGCCTTCCATCCTCCAGACGATTATGTGACTTTTAAACATTTTAAGCTATACAAACATACTAGTATATTGATATATACACTTGACATAATTTCAATCATAAACAAAGTACTCAACATATCTGCGTATGCCTATTCTAAGGCATTACGGAACAATCGTATTTTCCTAATCTCCCAATCATGCATCTACTCGTGGTTTTTAGGATTACGAAACTTTATCCAAGACATTGTAACTGACTACAATGGTCTTTCCTACTTCCAGACATTGTGAGATACAATTGTCTCATTCATTTTTCAAGACACTGTGAGATACAGTGGTCTCTATTATATTCTAAGACACTGTAAATCCTACAGTGGTCTCTCTTATACCCTCAGACACTGTGAGTGAAACAGTGGTCTCAACTATTTCTTAGACCTTGTGAGTTACACAATGATCTCTCCATCATTTCTCAAGACATTGTGAGTTACACAATGGTCTCTCCATCATTTCTCAAGACATTGTGAGTTGCACAATGGTCTCAACTACTCCTAAGATATTGTAAGTTATACAATAGTCTCTAAAAATTATCTTATAAACATTATATGATATTGTTTTACATGAAACCCGTCACAGTCTATCAATTTCCCTAATGAAAATACAAGAAATGGGATTTCTAAAAGATAAACTGACTCATCATCTACAAAAGCTGAAGTTCAGCAACTTTCTCTACATTCAACAAAATTCTCTTCTGAAACCTTCATTGTTAAAATTTCGTGATTCTAGCCAAGTATGGACTATTTTAGAATTACTTAAGATTTCCTTTCCACACGTATCTACCCATATTATCTTCTATGCAATGGAATGTGAAAACATAGGTTACAAGTCTTTTATGGCCAGGACTTGCAACTGAATGGTTTGATATCGCCTTTGCTTAGTGGACAATTTCTTAAAAGCTATGAACATATCACAAGTATACCTAATTTAGGTATTTGAAAAATTTATCGAACCTCGACTAAATATAGCCTAATCACCTATATTTAACCTTGGGATAGTGTAACATGGTCTGATTAACTATGTTCGACTTAAATTTTTCAAACACTCAGAACAGTTATACAAGGGTTATATTCAGGTTAATTTCCTACTTAAACTCGATAAACCACCAGAATTCATTAAAAAGATCTAGAGACGCGATAGTGTCTTACCACTCAGCAAAATCTTAACATCTTATTTATACTACCTAATTTCATTCTTGAAAGTTTTCATTTATGAAATAATCCTAACTACTATCTTGGGATAGTCATCAAATCTTTTCGTCATTCCTTAGAAGTACTAGCCTGATTAGATTTCAATGATATCATTCCGTCTTTCACTTTTGATTTTAAAACAAACTTGACATCTCTACCTAAGAATAATGGAAAGCGTACGCTACACTCTTCTAATCGTCAAACATATCACATCATTATCTAAACCCCATTGAAATTCAGTATGTAAAACTTCACAGTATCACGTTTCTTTGAAACACTAGTAGACATCAACACTATACGATATAACCTTCATCTCGAAACCACCTAAGACAAGATCAACTTTGGAAATGGTTTGGATAACCACTTGCCACTAGCAAGACTTTCCCTACAACGACAGTTATCACATCATTACAAACCATTTCACATCAACAATATCTTACACCTTTGATTAACAACATTTACCCTAACAACAACAAAACTATTCCATTTTGAGGCACTATATAGACGAAAGTATTAGTTAACCAATTGATGGGCTAAGGTGTTCAGAGATCACCCACGAAACAACTAAGGAAACTATACAAATATAAATTAGGCTCCATACCGCACACTATCACCAAAAACTTCATGTTAGAAATTAAGGTTTTATTGATAGCCTCGATATAATAAATATATGATTCGTTTTGAGAATCGGGAAAAGCCAAACTTTAGGTACATTGGACACTATAAGATTTTAACAAAATCCTTTAGGTTATCAACTTAAGCCACATGGTACATAATACATTCTATGACTAGAAACTTGAGAACACAAAGATTAGAATTTGGCGTATACATCCACATTTCCCTAGACAATTCAACATCGGGTAACACACCCTGAATTCCGGGACGGAATTCCCATTAAGGGGGTGAGACTGTAACCACCCGCATTTTTAGGTTACTTTTCATTTTCAAGAATTTACTATTCACTTTTACTATTCACATTTACTATTCACTTTCACTATTCATCTCGTAAAATTTTTAATCCACATTCTCGTAAGATAAATTATTTTAGTAATAACCTGAGAGTTCGACCATCGTTAGATCATTTTCGCAAAAGTTATTAAGTAAACATCGTTTTAAAGTTTCGTTTTAGACGGTCCACCGTTTAAACATCACGCGCATAACGAAAACCAACTCTGACAATTTTCCTCGCATCAGATAAATTTTTAGATCACTCATGATTAATTTGAGAATTTTTAAGATTTATTATTTTTAATATTACCAAATAAGCCTAGCGCAGAACAAAACTAAACTTACGTTTTAAACAATTCTACTTACATCCAGGCTTAACGATTCCTGCACTGTGTTTCTAATATGTTTTTGACACTTTTGCATTTTTTGGAAAAGTCAAACATATTTCCCTCCTCCTTTGACCATAAAGGAATTAACCTTGTACGTTCTACATTTTTGCATAAATCGCGTAACTTTTAAACTTCACAAATAACTGTTAAGTTATCCCGCGTATGACGAAAACCACATTTTAACATCTCATATCACTTTTAGACTAATTTTAGTCTACTCTAAATAAATTCACTGTCGTTTCCCTGAAATTTCGTTCTTTTCTGATAAACTGCGAATTACGCGTTTTTGACCCGTATTTCCAGCTTTAAGCAGCGTTTTTGCACCCAATGAGACTTATCACCCATTTTATATTTTTATATGGAGTATAATGATGAGTTTCATTATTCCTACAAGTTTCGTATTTTTACGATATCCGGTTTTACGTTTTATGGCTTAACGACTTACGGTTGGCATTTAACGGAACCAAATCATGCTCTAAACTCAAGATAAGATCAAGACTATCGACCTAAGTCATCTTATCATGTTTTGGCCGACCTAAGGGGGGGGAGTCATCATTTTGGTGGCATCATCCTAACCATGGTTCATTTAGACCTTTACAAGTGTCCTAACTTAACCATGGTTAATATTTAACCCAATATATGGTTAACCAAACTTACCCTCCTATAAATAGCAAGTGATATGCATCCTAAGAACCCTCATAATCTGTTTTGGGTCGTTCATATCACAATTCATACATATCTTCCATCATTTGATCCATAAACTCCAAGTTTATGCAAGGAAGTTCCAAAGATCAAGCTACTACATCAAATCTCTAGCAAGTTTAAGTGATCTTCTTGAGTTTAGATCCACTCAAGTCACTTAGTACTTCATCACCAACTCTTCAAGTTTGCAAGGGTGCCAAGGTGTGGAAAGCTAGCTCAATCCGAAGTCTTTCGCGATCAATCAAAGTCCTATCCTTACTAAGTTACTCCTTTCTTATTGAAAGTCAAAAGTTGTAAGCAACTTATCACCACCATCATCTCATATTTATTATTCATAATCTTAACTATTTCATGCTATATATATAGTTACTATATTGATTCATGATGTACATATACTCTATCACTTGTTTTAATTCACATATTGTCATAAAAGTAACAAACTAGTAAACTAGTCATATTCTACACATGTGAGACCATTAAAAACAGTAACATAAGGACTTTATAACTTACATAATATGGTAGACAAGATAAAAAGGAAAACATAGCAGTTTGAATCACCTGAAACAGACAAACGAGTAAAAAGTTATAAGCAAAAGAAGTTAGCGAAACCTAAACGCCAAAACTTCCATGTATAAGCTGTTAAGAGTTCTGCCATTTTTAAAGTGATACTTCTGGTCTGAATCATCAAAAAGTTAAAACACGAAAGTTTTCCGGAACGACATTTTCCTTTCGTTTCAAAGAAGCTCGGACCTCTAAAACGCATAAATAGGCCAAAATCTTTCAAAAACATAAACTGCCGTAAATATAGTCTCATAACTATACTTTTGTCACAACTAAAAGCAAACCAAGAGGCCTAATGGCCATAAGCCAAGACCACGGCTACGGCTAAGGTCAAAGCTAAGTCTCAAGACCATGGTAGTCAAGACCAAAGTCACGGAAAGGCCATGGCTAAAGCCTTAAGGCTTGTTTACCCAAGACCGTTAATTAAGGTGATCATATTTATGAAAACGACGAGAACTTGTAAAAACTAGATACTTATTAAAAACATGATAAACTTTATGTTATAACAATCTTCACTCAAAACATATGTTGTATCTACTAAGTGCTAGAAAATTAGGGAGCTTCATGTGAGGGGTTTCATTTGAGTAAAACGTATCGACGAGTTGCTGGATTTACGATTTAAAGTGTCCTAGCTCCTCGAACGTTTACTGCATGACCTCTGAATTATGATGGCCCGAACGGTAGTACGATATCTATAAACTAAACATGTTTTCACAACTAGACCATTTCTATAAACAACATACATAAAAACCATGTACTACATCATGATCAACATAGAGACGTATATAGGATGGTCTATGTTTTCCTAAACATTATTCCAAACCTAAGTCGCAACATTCTATTTTAGGTTGCCCGTAGAAGTTCTCACCGCATATCCATCATTCTCATTATACATTTTCTATCATTTACTTTGAGGTGAGTTCATAGCCCCACTTTCTATTACTTAATTGTTTTACAAACCCTTGGGGGAGATACATGCTTTATTTTAAATCGAACACATTGCTTTCAAATTATACTTGAATATATTAGTTGCACTAAGTACCACTATTGCCAATCTTAAGTCCCTATTATCATGAACCATTAATCACTTGCGAGTGAATGCGAATAATGTGGATAGATCTATCGGGAATGACAAATCCCGTTTGTTTGACCAAGTCCGGCAAACAAACTCACTCTATTTGAAGATCCATAGGTTTAATGGCAAATTACCTATTAGGGCATCGGTTACTATTATATGACAGCTGTTAACGTTTCGGTATCATGAGCTTAGTGCAATAATATCTGTTTTGCTTTCAAACTATTGGTGTGAGTCTATAGCTCACACTACCAACATAATGTGTTCAACCATCAAACAAACTCTATGAATTTCACTCAACCTTTGTGTTGACAGTTTTAAGCATGTATTTCAGGTCCATAATGTCAGAAGCTGGCACGGAAGAGCAAGGACTAGATCAAGAAGGCTATAAATTTTATTATCATTCGAAAACTAATTTAATGTATTTTGTAAACTTGGAACCATCTGGGACCTGATTTTTGTAAACTCTGATATTTATATAAATCGAATAATAAATCTTTTAAAACGACTCCATTAGAGTACGTTTTCTATTGTTATGCCTGTTGTGCCATGAAGTAACACCCGTGGCCCAAGTGGGTCACGTACGCAATCCAAGGGCCACGTACGTGCCCTTTGTGGCTCGTACACCTTTCCAAACCAACCAAACATCACCCAAATCCATTCCAAAACATCCAAATCCAATCATTCAAGCTCCAATCACTAACCAAACACAAAACCCATATTCTATTCTAACCAAAAAGATGAAACTAGACCTAAAATGCATAAACCCATCATATTGATACACCACACATTTACCAAACACTAATTACTTGTTTATTTAGACATTAATTAGACTTAATTCCATGTTTCACCCAAAAGCCCCAAATTTGGACATAGGGTCGAAACCCTAATAATCCATACGTGGGTTTTAAGAGCTTAAACAAGCTCTAATCTTGTTCCATTTACCTTATTCAAGCACTAATTGCAATATTAGATGAAAACCCTAAAAGTACGAATCTTAATCTTTAAATTTGAAGGTGTTATTGAAGGCTTTTGTGGGAGTATTTTAAATGGATAGAAAGATGATGAAACGATCTACAAGATAGTGGTGGAGGTGAGATACCACTTGCCGGAATTTGGCCGGAGGTGGCCGGACAAGGTTGCGGCCAAGGGTGGTGGTGGTGGTTAGGGTTTTTATTTTTTTTAAGAGAGAGAGAGATTAAAGAGAGAAAGTGGGTGTGTGTGTGTTTTTAGTGAGAGAAAGTGAAGAGGTGAAATGAAGGGAAGTGGGGTTTATATATTTTGAGGGAGGGACCAAATAATAAAAGAGAGGGAGGGAAGGGGGCGCCGACCTAAGCAAAAGAGAGGGGCCGTGGTTGCCATTTTTCGTAAAACGTCCCGTTTACCCATTCCCGAGCTCACATATTGTCCCCCAAGTGTCCCACAACGTTTATTCAACTTTCCAACATCGTTATTTATGTTTTCCCACAAATTTTGACTATTCATTTGTCAATTTTCGAGTTACGGTCTAAAAGTTACAATATTTCTCGTTTTAGGCTTTTCTAGTGCCGAATCGAATAGTGCCTACCAAATAGAGTTAAAACTCATACGATAACTCATTTAATAATGAAATAATCCGTAAAAACCAATAGACGATATAAAAATCAAGTCATGGTTTATAAAAATAGTGATAAAGGCAAAAGCTCGGTTTAGTTTAACGTAATGCGGTTACCTAAAATAGACTCCCTAAATTGCCAGTTGTCACACGTGTCCTATTTTGAATTATCAGTTTTGCATATTATCAACTTCAAGTTAGCCTACGCATAGCTCTTTTATTTGTGTGATAGGCACTTGAAGGTGATGCACAAGAGAGGGGTACAATGAAAAGCTAAGAGAGATATTAGCTAAAAAAAGTAAACAAACTGTCTAAACCTAATACAACGTATTTAAAGGCCCAAATTTTTTTTTTAACAAAACCCGCCGCAGCGCGGCGGCGGGTTTGTACCTCGTTTTACAACTATTTCACTATCGAATGCATGAAAATATATAATGAAATAAAAAAAATACCCATACCCCTTATCTCAATCCCAACCCCTACATTTTGCACAGTCCCTACATGCGTTCATGCTTAATGTTGTCATTTGTACCCAACAACTTTTACTTTTGCCAATCACCCATTCCTTGCTTTTCTAGTCATTCAGATGAAAGTAAAGGAAATTGAAAGAGTATTGTTTGTAATTAATCAATAATAATACTCCAACAAAGGAATGATATAGAATGGTGTTTTGAGGATGGTTTTGTAAAATATAGCATGGCATTAATCACGTGAATAGAAGAAAGACTTATATACTACTCAACTTTAAGAGTATTATATAGTATGTTAAGAACAAATATTATGAAAAGATAAAAGCAAAGATTATGAAAAGATTAATTTATGTTAAGAGCAAAAAATGTACTCAATTTATTATTTATAGATAAAGCGAGTCTCAAACAAATTATACATAAAGTGAGTTTAATAGGTAATATCAAACAAATTACAAATAAAACAGGTTTAATACATATATCAAACAAATTATTAATAAAGTGAGTTTAATACGTGTATTTATGACGTGTAGTCAACTTTTAGACTATTAAGATTAAGATTTTATATATATATACCGATATACGGAGTACTATACAAATAAGAGAGGAATAGTGTCACAAATGTACTATGGCCTAGCCACTTGAGGAGAGAATAGTGTCACAAGTGTACAAATGAGAGAGGAATAGTGTCACAAAAGTCTTGTTGCACATACTTTCTCAAGTCTCACTAAAGCCTACAAACACGCAACATCAAATCAATGTTAGTTGGTGAAAATTAAATATATATTTATAATAGATTTGCTCAATTCTTTATCTCACAAAAAAATAATTATAAAAAACAAGAAATTACTAACATCTTTTCCTATATGTTTATTAGTTTATACAACAAAGATAGAGTCGACGGTTCTATTTACAAATATAAACAAACTCTGCATTTCTACCTTTTTACTTGATCAAAATATGAAAATGTATGTGATAGCTTATGTTATGCCTTTAGACCTCTTTGTACTCCAACAAACTGAATCTAGAGAACTATTTTGTCCAGATTAATATTTTAAAAAATATATGCAAAATATATTACATACACTTATTAATATCAAGTAAATTTCTATCGAAACTATAGAAAGAATATATATTATATCACACATTGTCGCAATATAGAAAAAGAACTCGCAAATTAAATAATATGAACTGGTCAATATAAATTAAAAAAAATATCTATGATAATTATGAACAATGTAAATTCAAGGAAATCCTATGGTTATAAACCTATAAAGATACAAAAAAATTCATAATAATAAAAAAGTATGTGTACAGTTTAAAGAAATACATTTGTATCTTTATAGATGATACTCGCTCCGATAGAGCAGCGTTATCGTAATGGAGAGTGATGGAGACTTATGAAAAATGAACGAACACAATATTAACTATACTATTTGTTAATTAGTCCACTATTAGTAATTTTTTAAGTTATAAATGAGAAAGATATGTCAATGAATATACAATAGACAATAAGACAAAAGAAATGTATATGCATGATGATCTTGATGAAGGAAACATGAACACACTTTTAACATTTTTTAACATTTTTTAACATTGGGTTGTCTTTAGTCTCTACTTTCATCTTTGATACATGCATGAACCTCCTCGAGCGTAGAAAATGCAATATAAATAACTGCAAAACACAATAGACACAAAATGATCAAAGCAAAAATAAGATCAGTAAAAGAAGATTAGTCTTTAAAAGGTTTTATCAGTTATGAGAGATTTGTACCTTCACTTTATCATCTTCTTTCTTAAAAAATAAAATGCATCCGCAAAGTATCTCAACATACACTATTATAAAACCAAAGTACAAAATGAAATATTTGCAGAAAATACATAAAAACAAGAAATCTCAAAGTAAAGACAAAGCATGACCGCATAACGCGTAACACAATATTTCTTGAGACGTTTTTGGAGAAGGCAAAAAACAGTGACTAAAAGTGGTTAGATCAAGAGGTTAAAGTGATAAGAGACATAACTCAAGTCGTGCATATCCCAATCACCGCTGGATTTGTAGAGAGAAAAGGAGAAAGAGTGGGAGAGTGTAATTATGTGTTTTGAGTTCTGATTGCTAAGAGCAAAGGGTATGGGTGCAAGATAACATGCCAAATGAAAGAAAAAAAAACCAATGGCATGCCATTACCATACCATCCAACATGCCATCTACATGCCAAATGGTTTTGAGTTACTATAGTGGCTCAAGCCAATGGTCTTTTGTGTTATTATTGTTATTATTTTTTGTGTATTGTGAGTGTGTATGTATTTTTAATGGGGTATTTTGTGGGACACAATAACATGTTAGTGGTGTGTTATGAGGGAGGGTATTTGAGTGATTGGTGTGTTATTGAGGAGGGGGTGACGTGGCGCTGAGTTTGCATACCAATAACATGTTAAACGTCAACACGATACCTAGTGCTCTAAGCAAACTATTATAAAAAGAAAGAAAAATGACACGTGGCAGTTTTTGGGAGTCTTATGGTTGCTGACGTGTCGTCTTTTGGGGGTTCTACAGTAATAAAAGCCCTCTTGTTTATATAATAGGTAGAAACAAACACCCATTTAGAAACTGTGTTAGAAAAATAAACCGAGGTTTTACTGTTCAGGTAATAGTTGATCTCTTACTATCCAAAGTATAAATGGTACTCGGTAACTTTTAGAGCACCTGGTGTCGTCTTCGCCGTTGCTCTCCGTTCCATGTGGAGGCTTCGCCGTCGCTCGCCGTGACACCAGGTGTCTTTGCCATCGCTCGCCATGGATGGCCTCGTCGTCTGCATGGCGAGGCTTAAAAGTGTACCTTTGTCAGTTTTTTTAAATGTTAAGCAACGTTCACAATTTATTTATTTATTTTTAAAAACACACATATTTAACATTATAAATATTACACATCTCAATCAAAATCTACACAACTTTTACTTCAAAACAGTTACATATAAGCAATAAACATGAGCGAATCATCTTATTCGGGTGAAGTGACATTGAAGAGCTAGCGGAGCTAGAGATGATTCTTCAAGAGTTTGATTTTGAGCAATTGTTGCAACAACAACAAGACGGCCCTTCATTGCACCATAAATACATCCCCCGTGAACGTGAAATTGCTGAAGAACGTCTAATGGCTGACTATTTTGGTGACAACCCAAAATATAAGGAAGAAAATTTTAGGCGTCGCTTTCGTATGAGCCGTAAACTATTTTTAGAAATAGTACAAGGTATTGAAACATATATTGAAACTCATCATCCTCTTCCCAAAGCATTTTGATTTCTTTAGAGTCCAACCCGATGGTAAGGGTGTAATGAGTTTTAGTGTGATTATGAAATGCACATGTGCCCTATGCCAATTGGCTTACGGGCTATCAGTTGATGCATTAGATGAGTATTTACAAATAGGTGAACACTGTGCACGCGATTGTCTAGATTTTTTTTACTATCTGCATAATTTATTTGTATGGGAAGGAGTTTTTAAGAAAACCAGATAAGAATGACATTCGCAACTTATACAACGCACATAACATGGTTCATAAGATACCGGGAATGGTGGGAAGCATCGATTGTATGCACTGAGAATGGAAAAATTGTCCGAAAGAATGGCAAGGACAATTTCATAGAGGTGATAAAAAGTATCCAACTATAATGCTTAAAGCCGTTGCTTCATACGATTTGTGGATTTGGCATGCATTTTTTTGGATGGCGGGTGCGGATAACGATCTTACCGTTTTAAATAATTCTCCTTTATTCGACGACCTGCTTGATGACATCGCCCTTGAGGTTCCGTTTGAAGTATACGAGCGTAAATTTAACCATGGGTAGTACCAGCTGACGGAATTTACCCAGAGTGGGCATCTTTTGTCAAATCATTTACGGTTGCAAGTAACCAAAAAAATGTTGTATTCAAAGCGAAACAACAAAGTTCTCAAAAAGATATCGAAAGAGCTTTTGGTGTCCTCCAAGGACGTTGGCATATCATTGCCCAACCGGCGCGTGCATTTACTGTGGGCAAGTTATGGAGAATCATGTACTCGTGCATCATAATGCATAACATGATTTTGAAAGATAAAAAATTTGCGATATTCGTAGTTAGCAAAATGTATATTTCTCCGCAACCAAATTTACAACATACATGGATTGACCGTTGCGCAGTGCAAAGAAGAAAAACCAAATAACTACATGATAAAAGCAAACACGCAAAGCTTCAACGATGTCTCATCGAGCATGTTTGGCAACGACATCAATGGGAACAATTTCAACAACAGAATCCAAATAATTAGTTTCATTATAATTTGATGTATTTCTTAAGTTGCATATGTTTTTTTTACCGTATCTTTTTTTTTTACGTTTCATATATTTTTTATTGTGTTGTATTGTATTTTTATTTTTAATGAAATGAATTTAGTTTATTTAAAAAATTGAATAAAAAAATAAAGTTGTAAGTGGTGGGCCCCAAATGAGTAAGTTGAGGTTAGTATTAAGTGAGGGGGTTTGTTGTGGAAGTTTGTTATAATGATGTGGCATCCCGTAAACTCTGAATGAATAATTTACCCTTATCATGACACCTAATGCTCTTATTACCTTATATTTGGCTATTAGATGCATACAATACTCTAGCCTTAATTAATTGGATCACATGACTGTCACATGTCATTATCCTTAGTTTTTAACAAAGTAAATTAGATATGAAGTTAAATTAGCAAGTAACTTATTCTCTTTGATAATTGCAATTTGTAATTATTATTATTATTCTATATACTAAAGATCGGGGAAGTGGTTTTACACAAATGTGTTTGTTGAACACGTGTCTATACATGAATGGCTGAGCATTAAATGAACCTGGAATACATTTAATGCTGGTTTCCCCCTAAAGTTCTCAAACCTTCCAGCACACACACTCTCCCTTATCATGAGAAATCTGGGTAACAAAACCATATAAACACAAAATCAAAATATAAAATCCAAACACTGAATCATGAGAAGCCTTCAAGATGGATTCAATTGGTTGAATAACACTGTAAACACAAAGCCGTAAATCACACACAAAATTGTTAATTATCATGATTTCATTTCCAGATGGGTGTTTCTACTTCACAACGATTATACAATCGTATAAACAACACATCATCACAAATCAATCATATTATGTTTAAGGTAATTTTTATTTTACTTTTTGTGCGGATTGAAAAAAAATTAGATGACTCGATATTTGATGAAATAAGGATTAGTTTTGTATGTATTTATGGATTTTGATTATTGGGGTCGGTTTAGAAACCAATCTTTACTCCATATGAAGTTTACTGAATCATGCGCACCAAAGTATTTGTTAATTTGTTGATAAGAAAATCAATTGCTTCAAAACACAACACTTAATTTCGTGGTTGCATATTATGTTTTTAATGAACTTTCTATATGATTTTTCTATTTGAGAAACTTATGTAACTGATGGGAATCAAGTGTTTGTTGAAATGCCTGAATAAAATAAAATATTGTATTCTATTTCTAATGTTTTCTTTTTTGGAATATAACGGTAAACTGTGTTTGAGTTATCATTAAATCGGTGATTGAGATGCTTTGGTGTGTGGATTAACAAGATGAAATTGACTAATAATCTTACTATGCCGTGCAGGAACAGTGAACGCGCAGGTCTAAAGGACCAAAGCTCACGGTCGGTAGCACAAGGTATATTCAGATGGCGTTGGGTTTATGTTACGGTTTTCTAATTTGTATTATATTTGATTGTCGACCGCTCAATCCATTTACCTATGTGTTTCCCATTTTCTTTATTTTTTTCCTTTAATATATATGCACATTTAATATTCTCTGATTCATTTTTTTATTAGTTATTCAGAGGTGACATCAGATTATGCGTACTTAGGAGAGTACGACAAGTTATGCTACCATTGTGGTGCATTTTTTGGTATTGGAGGATAAAATATGTAGCGTTCAGGTACAACCTCTGCATCGAATCACCTTGAACGTTTATCCTTCTTGATCTACATACACCCTCAATAAGAGGTTATATAAATTTTGTGTTTTTGATTGTTCCAAATTAACTATATATTTTGTGTTATGATTGTTCCCAATCAAACTATAAATTGCAACTATAATTGTATAAATTCAACATAAGAAATCGTTAAGTCAAACTTTTCATTTGTTGTCTGTATGGTATATCCATCTTATTCATCATTGGAATCTTATAAATGATGTTAATAAAAGTGATGTCAATAAGATTGGTTTGATTCAACAAACACAACCAATAATGAGTAAGATTGATATACCATATACATCAAATGAAAAGTTTGATTTTTACGTGTTTGTACATAAATTTTAGCTTTGCTGCTTTGGGGACAATTTATAGTGTTTGGGATAAGTTTGTGTTTGTTTGAGATGTTTTTTCACTGAAATCGGAATTGAGGTTTTTGTTGGTCTTGAATTGCTCTGTAATATTTCATTATAGCATGTCATGATGCTAGGTGTGTGAAATATTTGATAAGCATAAGTTATACGTTCTCTTTGATAATAGGTGCAATATTTGGTTTACTGTACGCATTTTTTTTTACCTGAAATAAGTTATAGGTTCTCTTTATATATATCAATTGTAGGATATATATGTATTTTTTAATCTGAAGATTGTGCCTCTTTACATTTTGGCTCTTTATATATACCATACATATCACTTAAGTTGTTTCATTTCCCTCATGTTGGCGTCTCACTTTTTGTTAGCGTTATGCATTTCTTTGTTGCAATTACATGTTATCCATAAAAAAGGATGCTTATAGACTATAGTGCATTTCTTTGTTGCATTTCAGGTCATCCATGGAAGTTGGCAACATACAGTCATGGTATTTAAGCTCGAATCAAGATTTCATAAGTCACTTCTTCTGTCATGGTATTCGAGGCTATGAATTTTGCAGACTGCCATGGAAGTTATGCAAGGTACATGCTAATGCAAACTATATTAGACATCATGCTTGGTTCGCGGCTGTAGTTCAATCATGCTTTTTTTTAAACAAAAATGAAAAAAAAAAAAAGTGTGCACAATGTGTCATTGTGCTTCATTTGCAAGAACTATTGCAATTTTCCAATGAAATTCCTATTTTTGTGGTTAAGAAGGTCCGGTTCGCATATTAACTTTTAAATTAAAAACCAGGGACTCATTAATATATTTTGGGTTCAGGATATGGCATTGTTATACATGCAACGGATAACGCTCCCAATGGATATTTGATTAGCAATTGCTATGTTTTACCAAGACAGGTATGGTTCTAAACTTTGGCATACGTTAAAAATTACATATGCAATGTCATACATCAAAATAGTTGTAAAAAATTTGACCCGTGTACTTAGAATTTTGTCAATTGAGGTTATGTTCTATCTGTAACGGGTCAATCATGTAAATATGAAAGTAGATGAAAATAGAATGGTTCACAGATGATTGAATTTTTTTCTAAAGAAAAAAACCTTTGAATTCAGGTTATGTTCTATCTTTAACAGGTCAAACGGGTAAATATGGCATAATTTGGTGACAATAGAATTAAAAGGTTAGATACTCTTTAATACATGGCCTCAGGTTGTTACCTAGATAAGTATCTTCAAAGTTAATAGTTTTGCTTTTGCCGCTGCAGACTATTATTCCTAAATACAATGATTCCAAGCAGCCGATCAAGAGTTATCGCTCATGGGCATCAGAGACGTACTATATTTCTTTACTTTATAGTAAATTAAATCAAGTCTTTCTGTTAATACAAATAAGCCGTAAAAACGTTTATTTATATTTTACGATCTTCTAATGTTTTGTCGATAACAAAAGTAAAATCATTTTAAGGAAACAAATAAAACACGTAAATGGTTTGAACTAATAGTTTTATAACACACTTACGCTTTCACATAAAACACTAAAACTAGTATAAGTGATTTTATGACTTAGATACATATGTACAACAACTAGTGTTTACATATTGGGTTAAACATATACTTAAACTAAGTATACCAAAATGGGTAAAAACTAAGTGTATGCTAAATTGGGTAAATACAAGTATATACAAAAAGGTTAAATACTAGCAAATGGTTTTGACCCATAACCCATGGTTTTATATATACCACTTAACCAAGTACATTGTATCTAGAAAGAAAACCATGGATCAACCCATAACCCATGACCCATGACCCATAACCAAAAATACCCATGGGCAAAGAGGAGCGGACCACGGATCCCTAGCTTTGTGCTAGCCGGATCCCAAGTGGAAGGGATCCGTGGGATCCGGGGAAACAGTAGGTTTTTCCTCTATAAATAGTGAGCCATTTCTTCATTATATCTCACCCCTCTCTAACATACTTTCTCCCCTGAGTTAAATCTCACTAACCATAGATCCAAGAGATCTATGTTTGTAGTTTTGTTTTTGTGTGATCTTTTAGGTTCCTTTTAAAGGGAAGATCACCACCTTTGAAGTCGAGCAAGCTCAAGTCCATGAGTTGCCAAGCTTCCTCATCATCAAGGCTATTGAAGTCCTCTTGTTGATGATCCCTTTCTTTCTTCAAAGAAGCGTAGTGTTAAAGACATTAGTGAAAGATGTCTCAAGTGTCAAGACGAAGATATTAGTGAAGGGTATCTATCGTCTATAGGATAAGCACTTGTGGTAGGTGCTTAGAAGTCAAGACAAGAAGCATTAGTGAAAGGTGCTTAGAAGTGAAGACACAAGAAATTAGTGAAAGGTGTCTTGTAGATCTAATCAAAGACATTAGTGAAAGGTGTCTTGTAGATCTAATCAAAGGCATTAGTGAAAGGTGCCTTATATGTACATTCGATATGGTGTGTTTCGGTGTACTAGATAGACTAGCATTAGATCCAAGGATATTGATGTCCTTGATGATGTTGTAAAGGAGTAGATCTCCTTTGGGATTAGTCGTTGGTGTAGTGTGGTAGTAGTTCCTCCATTGCAATGGAACTAGGTACTTAGCCTAGTACCTAATAAAGGGTAGGCGACGTTGTGAAGGTGTAGTTCACCTAAGGCGTGAAAGAACTCGGTGGTTAGCCTAGCACCGTATAAAGGGTAGGCGACGTTGTGTTAGGTGTGGTTCGCCTTGGTGTGAAAGAACTCGGTATTTAGCTTTGTACCGGAAAAAGATTAAGCGACGTTGTGAAGGCTTCTCCGCCATAAGGAGATTGGTGTAGTGATTACAAACTCTCGAGTAGGTGACTCGGGGAGTGGAGTAGGGCAAGGAAGGTGTCCTTGTAGCCGAACCACTATAAATACTCGCGTTGTGGTTTTGTGCTTCTTACTCTTATCTTTTCATTACATATCTTTATATGCTTGTTTATCAACATCCAACACACACAACCAAATAGATTGACATAAGTCGATCTAAATAGTTTAAAAGGAAGTTTTAATTGGTAAAACTATTCAACCCCCCCTTCTAGTTTTCCACAATTGGCATCAGAGCTTCGTTACCAAGTTTCTTGAAGTATATTGTACTTTGAAAACTTGATACGATCCATAGTTAATTGAAAACTACAAAGAAGGTTTTTCATAAAAACAAACACCATGTTTTTCAAAAACTATATGTTTGGATGTTGAGTTGATAACAACATTTTTTTATATATATATTTTTTCATTTGATTGCACTAATCTTCTTTGTGATATTGATTAGTCAAAGCTCATACCCACCAAGCTTTAGGAGTTGCTTGGTAACAAGAATACCTTCCTTAAGAAGGTATCTTAGACGCAAAGGAGCGGGAATCGTCTAAGTGACATTTGTCATTTGTAAAAGACATTCCTAAGTGCATTCGAGGTATGACTTTCTACTTATATCTAAATAATATGTGTTTAATATATAAGTGTTATTTGCTAGGCTTTTATTTGAGTAGATTTTTGTATTTACACATGATTTACATGTAGCTTCGTTAGGAAGCCTGTTTCTCACATACGTGTTATTTTTCTCGTCTATAGTCATAGTATATAGATCTTATGCTTTATTTCTTCTAATAAAACAAAAAACACGAATTTCAAAAATTCCTCCTCCCCTATTAATAAACCCACTCGACGCCCATTTTTTTCAATCCTCACTTTTTCAAATTTTCCAATTTCAAAAATTCCCTCTCATTCAAAAACTTCATCTTCCTCCTCATTCCATCTCTTCCTAAACCAAGAAGATCCGTCATCAACATGGTTTACATCGCACTCGTGCTCATCGCCCTAACACTCATCGCACTTGTGTTCCCTATGATGAAGTTTACATACGGAGACATTTACTTTGTGTTGTTAATCTATATTGGGGTCATTTACCAAATCCTTTGTATCATCCTTAGCATTGAAATGCAATATTATTGATAATCTATTTTATCTAGGATGTTTGTGTTATTATGTGTGTTTCATTTCTTTTGATCTATATGTGTTATATTCTTTCGTGATACATCAGATGTCATGTATGCATGCTAAAAGAAAATGTAGGATAAAACATACTTCATAGTACAATAACCGTAAAACCTATGTTTTTATTAAAACTGGTTCTGTTACTACAGATCCACGGATCCCGGAAGTTACACTAGCCGGATCCCTTTTGAAAAGGAACCGTGGGATCCGTCCTACTGGAAAACAGTTTTCATGCAAGATTAAAAACCACTATCTTTCTAAAAGTAATAATCCACTAGAGCTTCAAAACCATGAGTTAGCTAAATACTAATTGTTAATAGAATTTCTAGTAAAAACGTTAGATTATTATAGGTTGACCATAAACGTCTTCCCTTATTAACCCATCACTTCTATAGGTTCAACTATGACGCATGAATACGAGTTTGATTTTTCACTCACTAGCATCTACACCCCGAACATTTCCCTTGAGCCCAACACACCTGGCAATCATGTCTGTGGGTTCAATAATCTCGAAAACCGTCACTTCCATGAAGGACGTATTGTAGACACCTCTCTACAATTCGAAGAAGGTATCAATACCTCCTTCCGAGCCATAGGACTAGAATGTCTTCTTGAAATCAACGAGAAGATATGTCCAAGGTTCATAATGGAATTCTTCCGTCAAGTGGAACTCGTTCGTAACGAGGATCGCTCTCTATCTCTTTGGTTTTATATCAAAAACCAAAAATTCACTTTAAGCCTTGGGCATTTTGCTCACATCCTCCGAATTCCAAACCATGGACAATGTGCCTTCACCGAAGATTGGTCTCTTGATTCTCTCTTCAACTTTCGTGAAGAAAATAGTCCATATTGTTCACACATACCCTCTCCGGAAGATTTAACGCGCATTATATGCAAACCTCGACCATATTACTCCAATCCAAACATTATCCATACACGGGATATCCGAGAAGAGTATAAGCCTGTTGCTCTCATTCTACGTGAAAATGTTTGGAGTCTTAGGGGAAATCGAGATATTATTCCTGCTTGTTGTGCTCACATGTTGTACTGTTTGCTAACACAACAACCATACAATCTCGCCTACTTCTTCGCAAGGCGAATTGCAAATCTTCAAGGCTCCAAGAATAAACTCATCCCTTATGGAATGTTCTTGACATGCCTCTATCACAATGTTATGCACTTCCATCCTCAATTTCAAAGTCCGTTGTACGTACTTGTGAACAAGATGATGGAACCGCTAAACATATCTCTCATGAAGACTTTCTTCATTCATGATTCCACCAATACCCATCAATCACATAATGATCCTCCTAGTGAAGACACTCAAGGAACCTAGAATAGTCAAATAGGATCAATTCTACTCTGTAATCCTATCTCTTCCATGAAATAAAACATCTTACATTTGATTTCCTAGTTTTAGAACTCACTTAAACAAAACTTGGAATATAATGCATTGTCAAAGATCATTGCATACCTTTAGTAAAGGTTCTGTCTAACAGATAGACGGATCCCAAATGTTGTACTAAACGGATCCCTACTTCTAGGGAACCGTGGGATCCGGCAAAACAGAAAATGCAATTGCAAGCATTATATGTCAAACACATCCCTTAAAACACCTCACACTAAGCTAAACATAGTGTCTTAAGATTGATTAAGACTTTATCAAGATAGGTTGACCTTTCCTATTCTTTCCAACTCACATAGATCACATTCTAAGGCTTTGTTAGATCTACCATTTCAAATCCATCACTCTTCCGCTCCCAAAACTCACACTTTATTCTTCTTATATGATCTCTCACAACTAGGTTAGAAATCCTTCGATTATGACAATATTGATCATTAATCAATCTCACCTCAAAATTGATCAAAGTTGATCAAATCCTAGTTTTTCCCATCTCATAACCATTAGGATATTTTCCAAAACATAATCCTAAGACACAACCTGATCTCTAGGATCATTTAGTTTCATTTAACTTCAATTGACATCTTTAATGTCATCCTTGCTCATCCATTGGTACTTGTTGAAAGTTCCAAATCCTTCCATAAATAACAATCATTAGCTACACCACTCATTGCCCTCAAACACTTAAGCACCCCTTCATTTAAAACACTTAGGAGAACTGAAACACTCAAGGTGATGTAGGTCTAGGATCTTAGAAACATCATTTCCACTCTTTCATAAACTGCTGAACGCCGGATCCCTAGAACTAGCCTAGACGGATCCCTCTGAGAAGGGAACCGTGGGATCCGGATGACAGTCTATGACAAATCTTACTAAAACAAATCATTTCAACTCAAACACTCCATCTCATCTTAAATGAGTTCCTAGAACAACACAACCTCTGGAGTTGACTCTTGTGCATGCTAATCATCACATTCCAATGAATCTTAGTGGCTTAGAGCTTAAATGCACTTTCCAAATCTTTTGGTTTATAAACCACCTTGTTAGGACCTCCATAATCATCACTCTCATTCTAACTTTCAGCCTTTGCAATCTCTTCAAATCATCTCATCATGAGAAAAACCCCAAGTAACAACCTATCCACCAAAGAACCACCCATCAAAAGGACTCGTGTTGTACACGAAATCTCTTCAACCGAATCATCTCCGGTCAAATCAACAAACCTTCATCATCCAATCAAACCAATTCCTAAAAGGATAGTACCCACAAAACTACCTATACCAAACACAACCATACCTCTTAGGCCAAACAATATAATCTCCACTAAACCATCACCTTTGGTTCCTAGAGCTATCTCTTTTACATCCCCACAATCATCACCTCACCTCTACAATTTAGAGGACTTGCCACCTAGGCCGTCTCATCCGCTTCCGCCGACAACATTCTCCTCATTAGGAGGAACAATGATTCAAAATCAAGGTGTTGAGTCAACACTTGCTCCGGCTTCCTTTTCGCCGCTTCCATCATATAATCCCATTTGGATTATAAGAAATCATCAAAGTCAACCACCCGACCTTATGGAAGTTGACACATCTTTACCACCATCATCATTCTTGATCGAACCATTCCTAAATGGACCTCCACCAATCCCTCCATCATTCGAGGCTCCTCAAACCACTTCAATTGATCCTTTGAATCAAGCCACTTCATTTCATCCACCACCACTACCTAGCCATGACAAAGATTGCTATCATTGTCAACATGTTGAAAGTTTGATACATGAAGTACGAGAAGACCAACGTTTCATGTTCTATCATCTCCTCGAACGTTTCGACGAGATTAAACCTAAACATAACTTGAGCTAGAAGATTATAGTGGTGTCTAAGCTTCAAGCGTTAGTTGGTCTAAGAAGTTCCTAGTTATGTATTGTCTATTTTCTTATTTTTGAGTCATGTATATCATAACTCTTGTTTTATTAAATGGAATTACATGCTACTTGTTATTTCGTTGAGCATATGATTACTTTGTTTTCATATCTCATTTATGTGATAACCTTATTTGTTATTTCACCCTTGCTGAATTTGATCAGCTGATACGGATCCCTCAGAATAGCCTAGACGGATCCCTACTAGGAGGGAACCGGAGGATCCGTGAAGACAGGAAATTTTTTTTTCCTACTAACTTGCATCACATTTGCAGGAAATTGTGAATTATACTTGCTTTCTAACCTTTGTTTTGTAGTATCTTAATTCACACATGAAGACTTTGACATCCTAAAGCTAGGGGGAACTTTATGTCAAAGCAATACATTGTAAATTACTTGCAATACTAGATTTATTTTTCATAACTTCCCATTGCAAAGTTGCAATCATCTAGGGGGAGCACACTCGTTTTTCCTTTTTAGACGAAATCCTTTGCAAACTTAGTTGCAAATGATCTAGATTAGAATTACTTTCTTGACGCCCTTACATAGGGATGGACTCGTCAAGGGGGAGTAAGACGAGATCTATTCCCGTTACTTGCTCTTTATTTTCTTTTCACATGTTTTTCTTTAAAACAATGTGTTGCTTTTCTTCAAACACTTTTTGTTTCGACAAAAAGGGGGAGAAGAAAGTAAAAACTACAAATTCAAACGTTTACGAATTTTAGCTTTTCCTTAAAATAATTTTATGTTTTGTCATCAACAAAAAGGGGGAGATTGTTAATACAAATAAGCCGTAAAACGTTTATTTATATTTTACGATCTTCTAATGTTTTGTCGATAACAAAAGTAAAATCATTTTAAGGAAACAAATAAAACACGTAAATGGTTTGAACTAATAGTTTTATAACACACTTACGCTTTCACATAAAACACTAAAACTAGTATAAGTGATTTTATGACTTAGATACATATGTACAACAACTAGTGTTTACATATTGGGTTAAACATATTACTTAAACTAAGTATACCAAAATGGGTAAAAACTAAGTGTATGCTAAATTGGGTAAATACAAGTATATACAAAAAGGTTAAATACTAGCAAATGGTTTTGACCCATAACCCATGGTTTTATATATACCACTTAACCAAGTACATTGTATCTAGAAAGAAAACCATGGATCAACCCATAACCCATTACCCATGACCCATAACCAAAAATACCCATGGGCAAAGAGGAGCGGACCACGGATCCCTAGCTTTGTGCTAGCCGGATCCCAAGTGGAAGGGATCCGTGGGATCCGGGGAAACAGTAGGTTTTTCCTCTATAAATAGTGAGCCATTTCTTCATTATATCTCACCCCTATCTAACATACTTTCTCCCCTGAGTTAAATCTCACTAACCATAGATCCAAGAGATCTATGTTTGTAGTTTTGTTTTTGTGTGATCTTTTAGGTTCCTCTTAAAGGGAAGATCACCACCTTTGAAGTCGAGCAAGCTCAAGTCCATGAGTTGCCAAGCTTCCTCATCATCAAGGCTATTGAAGTCCTCTTGTTGATGATCCCTTTCTTTCTTCAAAGAAGCGTAGTGTTAAAGACATTAGTGAAAGATGTATCAAGTGTCAAGACGAAGATATTAGTGAAGGGTATCTATCGTCTATAGGATAAGCATTTGTGGTAGGTGCTTAGAAGTCAAGACAAGAAGCATTAGTGAAAGGTGCTTAGAAGTGAAGACACAAGACATTAGTGAAAGGTGTCTTGTAGATCTAATCAAAGACATTAGTGAAAGGTGTCTTGTAGATCTAATCAAAGGCATTAGTGAAAGGTGCCTTAGATGTACATTCGATATGGTGTGTTTCGATGTACTAGATAGACTAGCATTAGATCCAAGGATATTGATGTCCTTGATGATGTTGTAAAGGAGTAGATCTCCTTTGGGATTAGTCGTTGGTGTAGTGTGGTAGTAGTTCCTCCATTGCAATGGAACTAGGTACTTAGCCTAGTACCTAATAAAGGGTAGGCGACGTTGTGAAGGTGTAGTTCACCTAAGGTGTGAAAGAACTCGGTGGTTAGCCTAGCATCGTATAAAGGGTAGGCGACGTTGTGTTAGGTGTGGTTCGCCTTGGTGTGAAAGAACTCGGTATTTAGCTTTGTACCGGAAAAAGATTAAGCGACGTTGTGAAGGCTTCTCCGCCATAAGGAGATTGGTGTAGTGATTACAAACTCTCGAGTAGGTGACTCGGGGAGTGGAGTAGGGCAAGGAAGGTGTCCTTGTAGCCGAACCACTATAAATACTCGCGTTGTGGTTTTGTGCTTCTTACTCTTATCTTTTCATTACATATCTTTATATGCTTGTTTATCAACATCCAACACACACAACCAAATAGATTGACATAAGTCGAACTAAATAGTTTAAAAGGAAGTTTTAATTGGTAAAACTATTCAACCCCCCTTCTAGTTTTCCACACTTTCCATTACAAAAAGCATTGTGATTCACGTTAATTGGTTTCGTTAATTGTGTACTCAAGAAAGATTAATTTTCCGAAATTTAAAGATGTTGTTTGATTCACGCGTTACTAATGAGCTTCACACCCTGGAACTCATATTGGCCTCAGGTTCATTAGCTTTACTTTAGAATGGACAAAGGTTCACTCTTATGGTTGTGACTTGAATACAATCAAACTTTTTTCTTGATATAACATACTTTATAATTTTTTTGGTTTTTTTTACTAATGTGTGTTTAGTCTAATTGGGTATCGATAGTATTTTGGTTTTGTGTTTAGTCTAATTGGGTATTGTAACCGTTATCTCAAGCAAGTGGTGGTTGGTTTATATAAGTATATGATATTTTTCATTAATTAGGGGATTATACTAAGGGGCTGTTTGGGTAAAACTTATTTTAAGCGCTTAATAGCTTATTTTAGTTTGGAAAAGAAATTAACCACTTTGAAGGTGTTTGTTAAACCTTATGTGAAAAGACTTATGGTAACTTGAAAATGGCAAATGAACTCAGAAATTGAGAAGTAAGCCTTAAAAAAAGGCTTATGGTATATAGGCCGAGTTACATAAGCTCATAAGTCATTGAATAAGAAAAAAAATAAATCAATTAAGTTGTGGTCATAAGCTGCATATAACCTGTTTATAAGCCGTGTATAACCTGTTGTCGTAAGCCTATAAAATTTGAAATTATTTATGGATAATCATATATGTATATTTTCTTTTATTAACTAAATTTAGTTATGCCTTCTATTTCTTATTGATTATGCTTATATTGTTTTACTCTTGAACTGAATTTTTCTGGGCTGCTATATTGGTTGATGTTGTATGGAAGATTGCCCAATTAACAAACGATTCCTGGAGGGTGCCTATTAATAGGTGCCTCTACTTAAAAGGATCTTCTCATTGCCGAAACGTTTTACCCGACATGTAAACTTTTATTCAAATCCTGTATTTGTCCCGGGTCAACTCGGTTTAGGGACGCTTCAAAACCGGTGGGATTCAGGTTGTAGAGCTTAGATGGGTTATTGACAACTCACGTGATTATATTGTACGTACTCAAAGCTCTATACGATTAGGCACATTCTTAGCCCTGCATTATTAAAATTTTAGAACAACTCATCGTTATTTTGGAACTGTTTTATTGGAAAAATATCAAGATGGTATGCTCACTTAAAAACTTAAATCAGATGCATTGTTAGTGAAATTAGACTCACATCATAAGCTAATGTCTTCATGTTCAAAATAACACTACCTATTCTCCTTTGATATAAATTGATGTTGCAGGTTTAATGAATATGTTGGTCGCACAGGTTACATGGGTTATGTCAGAGGAGTGGGTCTCAAAGTGTATGGAAGCGCAAATATAAATCAAGTCATCTTAAGGAAAATATACTGCCTACTAATTCTGTAATGTTGGACATATGGACAGCGGAAACATTGTAGAATTTACAATGTGGGATGATATGGCAAGAAACTTCGATAAAGCTCAAAATAAACAGGTATTCCTTTAACACCCAACATATATGACAAACATTTACCACCCAAAAAAAAATTGTAACACTAACTGCCATTGCCACAAATATCCAACTCAACACAAGATGTGAAAGTAATATCTTTATGTTATAGCCACCCCCGACTTACGGCCTTTACGCTATGAAATTATTGTTTACTTTTTTTTTTTATAGAAGTTGTATATATGTAGTTTATTAAAGAGCATTGATTGGGATGACTAACTCGTATGCCTAATAATATGCCTAAACATATGTGTCAGCATCCTATTGGGGACAACAGGGGGACCCACTTCTTCACAAACCAATAATTTATTGCCACATCTATTAGACACACAATTAGTCACATATTTTAGGCCTCCCAATCATTTTCCTTTATTAAAATGTGGTGTTGTTGGAACAAATGTGTAATCAGTATTAGCGCCTTAAGAGGGATTAGTTTAGGAACCTGTATTTGAAGAAGTTAAAACACAGGTTGCGAAGTTTTAATTGGATAAATTGTGATTTGTTACTTTGTTAAATCATAACATCTTCCATGCCAAACAGGAGTAACCACACCCCTCCAGCTTGAAAATCCAGGTAAAGGACCCACAGAGCCATTACAGATTCAAGACCCATGAATTATTGATGCAACAACTTCGGAGCTAACACTTGAGTTTCGAGGTCACCGAGTTTATCGTTTAGGCTGCAATTCTAGATGAAATCATTACTTAAGTTCGCTGCCTCCAAAGAGGGTTGATACATTGATTCGTTCCGTTACCTATTTACATGAATTTCTCATATATCAAAATTCTTAGTACTTTTATTTGTAAATGAACATCTTTTCTTTATAATGATTATATTCTTTAATATTTTTGGGCAATTACAGGCAATACAATGTCTACTTTACTTTATGTTTTTTTACCTTGCTATCTGAATAAAATCATCCTTGCTAAACAGGATTCAATGTTTGTTGTGAGATATAAGACAAAGAGAAATGTAGATAGGAGCTTTGTAAGATATAGTAGAGATTTCCATTGAGATACTGCTCACTCTAAGATTTGAATCTGCAAGGTGAATTGGGTCGTTCTAATCAGTAAAGGAGTATGCGGGTTGTTTTCCCGAACCATCAACATAACATTCCCGCGGCAACGCGCGGGCTTAAACACTCGTAAGAACTAAGAAGTATTGTAATAGTATACTATATTAGTTGTATTTTGTAGTTGATTTTGAAAAAGATGAATACATTTCATATAAGATCATGCAAAAGTATTATTATATTCGGTTTGTTGTATTTTGTGGTGATTGTAACTACATAATAATAACGACTACTTATTATCATAACATTATAATTTTTTTTGTGAATTTGGAGAGTTATATACATGAACGGACCTACTTAATTGGTTGTCGGGTGTGGTACGAGCTACACCCGAGTTCAAGTAACGAAGTATATTTTTTTTTCCTAAAAAGTGTCGCATCTTTATATATGTAGCCTCTCATAATATTTGTGTGCTTCTTTGATTAATTTATGGGGAAAATTAATATTTGGCCGAAATAAAATTTTATGGTGCGGTTTTAATACTTATAATGATGATTAAAAAAAAGGTTATGAAACACGCTTTTAAAAATCATAAATCCGTCCCATGAGTCGATATTGAAGAAGTGGGTAATAAGTTTTGATAAAAGATGTCCAAAAAAAAAGAAAAAAAAGTCACTTGTTAAACCTTACATCTAATTTCCTCCGTTAAAAACTAACGGTGATATGGCATGTGAAAGTTATGTGACTAAATTAGTTAGGGCTAGGATACTATATGAATCAAATAACCAAGGTAGTATTGGGTACCATTAATACCTTAGGGTAAGAGGAGGTATGGTTGACAAATTAAGCAACAAACAAAAACACGTATACACATAAAACACACACAAAGATCCACAAATCAAAACCATAAAACGCCGCCGCTAGATGCATATACACAACTAGTCTAAACTAAAACCAAAACTTAAACAAAACAAACAACACTTCCACCCTTCATCAACAACTCAAACTTCTTTTTTCACATATAACTTGAACATGAAAAATATGGTATTTTTAACACCAATGAAGGTTGTTTTAGGGGTGTTCAAAAGGCTATTATTAGAGGAGCCAAAAACCAACACCAATTGTTTTAAAACGGAACTGAACTGAATTAAATATTCGAGTTTCTATATGATTAAAATAAAAAAATATAATTACGTAATTCATGTTCTTCAAGTCAACACAAGAACTTTTTCTTTCAAATTTGATTTTTGATTTAGTTCGGTCTTTAGTTTTGCTAGACCAAGGGTATGTTTGGCAAAACTAGCTGTAAGCTGTATGCTGTAAGCTGTAAGCTGTTAACTGCAAAACTGTTAACATGAGCTACAAGCTGTATCTTTTTTTCAATAAAAGTGTTTGGTAAGTTAGCTGTTAAATGTAATTATAAGATGTAAAATGACGTAAAAGGACATATACATAATTATAAACAAATGTTTAGAGGGTATATCAGTAATTTAAAGTTTTAACAGCTCCAAAATGTTTAAAAAGCTTCATGAATCAGCTTTTCATTTCGGAGCTATTTGTTTGAAATAAAAGCTTGAAGTTAATGCATCCAAACGTATCCAAACGAAGCTATTTATTTTAGAAGAGATTATTTTATAACAAAAAGCTAACAGCTCCCAAATAAAGCTCTTGCCAAACAGCCCCAATTGTCTTGATCATGTGGCCTTTGACCCAAAAGATCGAGTGATATCTAAAAAAAAAAAACCAAGCCCATTGCAAAATTCCACAACTACCCCTCCAAACAATAAAAACCCCACTCCCACCCATCATCAACAACCATCACTATCTAATTTTCAATCCTCATTTACCAACACTCACTTTCACCCAAACCCTCACCTTCACTGTGTGTATTTTCACACACACACACAACCAATCATGGATCAAGACCACGACCAAGATCAAGAACAAGAACACGAAGTCTACGGCGGAGACATACCTGACGAAGAAACCGAAATGGATGCCGATGTCGATATGACCAAAGCTGATACCGAAGGCGATGAGAACACCAGCTCCAAGGTTTTATTAATTTATTTAATTTTATAAAAAATTGTGAAGTGATTTAAAAGCCCTAATTTGATTTGAATTTGTGAAATTAGGATTTGGAGGATATGAAGAAGAGATTGAAGGAGATTGAAGAGGAAGCTGGCGCGTTACGTGAAATGCAGGCGAAAGTCGAGAAGGAGATGGGCTCGGTTCAAGGTCTTTTTGTTTGTGAATTGATGTTATTGCGTGATTTTGTGTTATATGAAGTTTTGGAATTAGGATTATGTTTGTTGGATATGGGTTTGTTGTGCGCGAATTAGAGTTTTGCGAGTGTGGTAGTAATATATGTTAGTAAAATGAAGTTAACGCAACACATTTTAGTAAGTCGTTGATATATCGTTTAAACGTTTAAAACAAGTTTACGAGGGAAAAATAATTGAACATGGCTATTTAATTTAAGTTAAACACTCGCTATATAGATCATATACAAGCAAACATAGCAGATATTGGCAATAGACTAAAAGTGAATAAATTGCTCACGATTGAAAGGACAAAAATCGTATAAATCAGGAGTGTTTGATTGAATTTTTAGTTAGTTGTAATAGCAGCGCTTGCTCTTATGAGTATATTCATATGTGATTATATGCTATGTCATGGTACGCTTTAGTTTAGTCGTGTTATGGCAAGGGAGGGATAATTTGCACGGATTAAGTGAATGCATATTTGTAAAACTGGGCAAAATGTAACTTTAGTTTAAGATTTTGAAAATGACAATCTTAGCTGATCAAGAAGCCAATAGGGATGTGGTACAAGGCTCTTTATTAAACAACAGTAGTTAGTATAAATTATGGTTATTTTAAATAGGAGTATAATTTTAGTTATTTTGGAACTTTGTATTACTTTTGCTCTTGGTTTAAAATTGCGGTTATCGTTGCGAGCGCATCGCGCATTAGAGTGATGCGATGGCAAAAACGCAACGGGATTTGTGATGCGAAGTTGTTACAAGATGCACCGAGATGCTATTGCATCATTTCGCAATAGTGTGATGCTTGCATCGAACGCAGTGGACGCAATTGAACTTTAGTCTTAATAAACTACTTGATGAAAGATATAGAGAAAGATAACTACTTTGAATGTTTTTTACTTTAAAGATAGTTACTTTTATTATTGGCAATTGACTTTTAACATTGTCGATAATCGCTAGAAATATGTAAGTGACTTATTTAATGTTTAAGCATACTATTAAGTATCAATATATAAGTGACTTATTTGATGTTTAGGCATCGAGTTGTAGAATATATTAATTAAAAAAAATTGTATTTTTATATTACCTAACGCCGCGCGTCCGTGATGCGTTCGTCATCGCATCACGCATCGCGCGTTGGTCTTTAGGACCCTGAGTGCAGCAGATCGCAACACGCAATTTAAAACCAAGCTTTTGCTGTTGCGACGAGACTCGTCTCTTTGTCCTTCCCTCTAAACCTACAAATGCGCCGTCATTGATATCTGTAACTCCGGAGGACTGTGAGTGCTTAAAGTGAACAAATTTTAGGCCCTTGATGTGGGGGACTGGCGGATTAAGATTTTTGTTAGCGCACTTATATTGATACAGTATATATTTAAAATCTAGCAGAGGATACAGAACAGTTGTGAGGACATTATAGTCTATCGTTTCATAGCATGTTTAGCCGATGCAAGGAAGTCAAGTTAAGTAAGGTTAGAGCTGTTCAACCTGAGAGGGACCGTCTGGTTGGGGGGGTGGGGGGCTTGAGTCTTGTTGTATTTAGGCTGGGATCCTTGTGCAAATTGACATTCCTCATATTAGGTTAATAATAGGGACTATATATTTTAATAAAGAGTTTGTTTTTTAGCTCGATACTTATGCAAATTGACATTCCTCATATTATCTTCTGCTTTATGTTCTATTTGGTGATTACAAAAGGAAAATGGGAAATCTAGATAGTTGTTAATTGCTCTTGCATTCAGCTATTTTACCTAATATGAATATTTAAAGAGTTTTAAAGCAACTACTGTCCTATATTAAGAGATTCAAGTGCATGAGCCGTTAGCCAAATAGTATAGTGATACTCTGTTGGTAAATTAGACAATTGGTCCTTATGCCCATGCTTATCTAGCAGTTGCAACTTACAACTTACATTGTTTTGGGTTGCAATCAAGCCTTATATGAACATACTAAAATGAATTAAGTGATTAACCAGTTTGAGTGCATAATTTACTATTTGGATGACAATCTTAAGCGAAATGGACTGTTCTGATGCTAACATGTCACATGTTAAGTTTAACTGTAATATGCAAGTTCAATTTTAAGTCTTTTAGTTAATATATATCAGGGGACAAAAGGTGTATCAAAGGTGTAGAGTAGGGTGTGTGGGCTCTTGCCTTTCATTATAAAACGAAAGATATAGAGGAGCTTATTTTTCCCTTTATATTAGGATTACTTTGATTGGATTTATCCCAAGAAAAACTTTGCTCTGAGGGTACTAATTGCTGTATTTGGACTAAGACAACTAATGTATGGGCTTTCTTGTGTTCTTGTAACAAGAAAGTACTCCCGTGAGCTAGTAACAACCAACTATTCCTGCATATAATCTGACTTCAGATATTCTATGTTCTTTTACGAGGAAACTTTTAAAAATTTTTTTTGCCCAAGATTCTGTTAAATTGAATACTCTATGAGACAAGATTTTATATTATTTTATTTTATTTTTTATTTTATTATTATATTTTTTTCCCTCTCGTAATAGAACATGAGCTCCTTTTTTCACTAAATATTATATACCGTGTGACTTCCAGCATGTTGTTATGTAGTATTATTGATGCCATTGTAGATCACCTTATCCATTCTGGACTGTTGCTTGTTGAGAGTTTATTGTACTGACTTATACAATTTAAACCATAATCAATATCTTAGTTAGCTAACCTGTCTTGCCTACCTAATGTTATTTGTTCTTTTGATTATGTCATGATTAGACGATTCTTCCAGTGCTACTGCAACTCAGGCTGAAAAGGAGGAGGCGGATGCCCGTTCAATATATGTTGGTAATGTGAGGTTTTATGTCTCTCATCTTTTTATTTCAATGTATCTTGTACTTGACATGGTGTACAAAAACTTAGGATGTTGCTGTAATATATAGTATTGTTTTGCGTTGAAATAGCTTGATCAATAATTTTTATTTCAAAACTAATGTTGAGAGGATAATTATGCAACTTTTTCTAAACAAGAAGCGTCTAAGTGTTTAAATGTATAAGTATTAAAGTCATTTTTGTATTTTCAGCTGATTGGTATTTTTGTAACATATTACACGTCTTTTTAGCCCCTTAATCTTCGTAGTGATGATTTCTTTCTTTTTTGTTTTATTCCATGAAGTAAATGGCCCAAATACACAATGCGAGTTTTAATTTAGGATTATACCACTTAAAGTAGTACTTCCAGGAAATAAAACAAACAATGCAACATATACTAATATCATGTGTAATTGGTGGGTCTGAATGTCTGACTTCCTTTCTGATTGACATGATGCAATAATTTATGACTAGAGGAACTTGCTTGTGCTTATCAATTGTTGAAAAACATTAGGGTGATGATGTATATTGAACAATGTTGCTGTTATAGTCCTGCTTATCTTTTTAGTAGAATAAGAATGAAAGTATGTTTCATACTAAACATTACCTAACTGTCTATATGGTTCTCACAAGTCGCAACACGATGATCAAGCAGTATTATATATGTGGTGTGCCTCTTCTATTGTCAGTGTGCGCTCATAACATTCTATCACATGCTCTAGTTTCTGAAATTCTTCCTTAGGAAATTTCTATTGACAGCCATATCTGTAAGATATGAGGACTTTACATGGCTTCATTGTTCACATTTTGTGTGGCATCATTCTGATTAAATAGAAAATTAAGATACTTCCTTGATTTAAAATGTTTAATTACAATCATGTTCCCATGAGATGATGCTTTTATGTTAATTGACGTGTTAATTTTCAGCAGGGTTATTCATAGTAGTTTTTATAGATGTCCATGTATTTCTACACCCGTATTCATTCTTGTCGATTGTAAACATTCTGAACATCAGGTGGACTATGCATGCACGCCTGAGGAAGTTCAGCAGCATTTTCAATCCTGTGGAACTGTAAACAGGGTGACAATATTAACAGACAAATTTGGTCAACCAAAAGGTTTTGCATATGTGGAGTTTGTGGAACTTGAAGCTGTTCAGAATGCTGTTCTTTTGAATGAATCAGAGTTGCACGGTCGTCAACTCAAGGTCCAAACTATATTTCTGTTTTAGAGGGGCTTAATGGCTGGGTTGTGTAACAGGTCAAAACGGGTAATTTTTGGTTCAGGCTGGGCTTTTTGGAGCCAAAACACTTTTTGTCCCAAGTTATAAAAGGTTTATGTATAATAATTAGTTAATTACTATAAAAATGCTTCCAGAAATTCTGTAATCTCAATAGTACTTAATATCTTGAATAAATGATATAGGCTGTTTCAATGCTGTAAAAATATAACTTGGCGACATTCGATACTTACAGACTCTTCTTCTAAGTTATTTCTTAATAGTCGTTTAGACTTTGGGCCGTTAAAGATGAAACAGTAACTGGATTGGCTGTTTATAAATATATGGTTTGAAATTGTGCCCCTATCTATCCACTATCCAGTATTGGCAAATCTGGGCTTTAAGTTCTCATTTGTAGATCTCCATGATGTGCAGGTTGCTGCCAAGCGAACTAATGTTCCTGGGATGAAACAGTTTAGAGGGAGGCGTCCCAACCCATATTTTGGATTCCCTTCACGAAGGCCTTACATGCCTGGCGCACCAATCTACTCTCCATATGGCTATGGGTATGTATCTAAACAGTAGCCGTGTGTTCCATTCTTGTTTTAGTCATAATGTGGTATAGTGTACATTAGAAGCACTATATAAGCAGTGTCTGACTGTCTGCTACTCCAAAGTTAGGTGTAAAAGGGGGGACTGGTCAAACGGGTCGAATGGATTGTTGCCCATTGTCTACTAATTTATTGCGAATAACCTTGCTTTTTTTCAGATTATAAGTATTGACCCATTTGGACCTGCCTATCTTGCCACCTCTAGTTTAGGCACCTTGATTGCTGATTTTTTTTTTTTTTTTTTTTTTTTTAATGGTTTAAAGTACTGTTTAAATACCAAATGAATATACTGTATTTGGTTAGCTTTTTTTTATGTTTAAAACTACTTACTTGGGGTTTAGAGACCCCGACTTTACGCAAGTCCTGTTTGTGAAATTGGGCTCTTCAGAACCTATTTTTTTGCATCGCTTGAATCCTCAAACTATTGTCTGTACCCTGGTTTCTGACATTTTTCGTTATCAGCTAACTTGCCTCAAATCTCCTCAACTGTAGGATCCCACAGTGATGGGGTTCACAAAGTACTGTCTTCTACTTTCTTTTCTTCCCAGAAAGCATCTCACCAGCATAGACACAATAGCTTGAGGGTCAGAGACATGTTAGAAGTTGGGGTTCCAATGATTTTTGCAACAAGGCTTCAGTTAAGTGTGGGTCTCTGACCCGATTCAAGTAGTTTTCTAACATGAAAAAAAAAGCACTTGCAATATTTCATTTGGTATTTAAGGTACTTTTAAAAAAGTCTTCCTTGATCTTTTAAAATGATGATATTTCTAGGTTAGGTTTCATAAGTTAACAATATATTTAGGAGATATGTAGAGCAAGTTCATAATGATAACAAGCTAGATAACTTATCTTTTATACTAGAAAATTGTTCAATTCGTTTTAAAAACCATTGTCGCATCACCTATTTTATGTTATAGCAGGCTTCTTAGATAATATTGCCTCTAAAATTCAATTTATGAGTTGAGAATTCAAACGAACTGCATCACCTATATTCTGTTGTTGCAACAGTTGGTCTTTTTGTGTCACTAAAATTCAAGATTTCCTTTATCGTAATTTTTTAATGAAAATTAGTTGTTTGCCCGTTGTCATAGCTGAAAACAAATGATGCAAATAGGAACTAGCATACAAACATGTTTCAACAATGTACATGGGAAAACAAACTAATATGCAAATACCTCCCTGTAATGATTATTCTGTCCCAGTAATATAAAATTTATATAAAATAGGGAAAAGTGAGCGAATTCTTACCCACGTTTCCATAATCTTCAAGCTCAAAGAAAATACTACCTAGCTTCAATCAACATTGTCTAAGCTAAGCACTTAGTTGATAGAATAGACACATCCAGTTAATTTAACAAATGCTGTTCTTTGGCATATTGTGTTTATTAAAACTAGAGGTGTTAAGATGGTGGCTTGGGTAACTGGTCATGACAGGTTGAAGGCGTGCTTGCTCAGGGTTGGGTTAACCCCACAAACTTTTTAAATAATGGTTGTATGCATTAGGATTAAACTTAGGGAGAGTTTCAACCCGTTCCCCTTTTATGTAAAAGATTATCTTGACTCATTAGAGATAAACAAAGCATAATTGACGTCAAGTTAAATGGGTAGAAATTGCCGCCTCTCTTCAGAACCATTAGAACTGGCACAAATTTCAACTGTCCAAATTTTTGTGCTCAGTTTTTTATCTGTCTGCTTTGTTTAGTTGCAACTGTGATTTTTGCAAAACATTAACTGTATCTCAGATTTAGAAACCAACATGTTCTTGTTACTGTGCAGAAGAATTCCAAGAGCAAGGAGGCCAATGCGGTACCGGCCATATTAATCCAACTATTCTGAGTGTTTTTCTAGTGGTGGAAAGAGGCAATGCTCATACCGAGTCCCACTAATAGACAATTTATGTAGTCTTTTTAGATTATGATGTATCATTATGTACCATTTGCATGGCCACAACATTCATCTTTAGCTTTAACATGGAAGATTGTATGCGCTTGAACATGCTTTTAAACCCATAACTCATAGCTGTAATAGTCCAAAAACGTGACTTCCAACCTGTTATGAATTCTGTATCATCTTTGAATCATGAAAGGAGAATATTCTTAAAAAACAAACATGAAAATAGAGTTTGTAGGCGTTCTTTCAGAAATCCTTAAGCAACCAGACATGAGTGATATTTTGTCCTTGTCAATTGATCATTCTATATATGTCATCTTGTTTTCAAGTTTTGCTTTCCGTTTGCCAATAGTAATTTTATATGATTCTTAAACTCGTAACCGTTCTCATAGGTTACCGTTATTGTAGTTGTATTTGATCTGAATGTATGAATTAAGGAACCATAAAGCGTGGAAACAAGCCTAATGTGTTCATTTCATTATACATGTAAGTATACTTATAAAAACAAAAAGCAATTGTACATATACACACTCCTATGATATACGTTCGCTAAATTCTTAAAACTTTACGTCCGTTTGGAGGGGGAAGAAGCCATTTAGAACCCTCAATATATGAAAGACATAGAAAAGGCTTAGCTTGTTCGAGTGAAAGCTTCTTCACAAACTGTTCTCTTCCAACTGTATCTGAACCTTGTCCTGTGTTGCTATATTCCGCAAAATATAAGTTCCTAAAGATCAACAAGACCACAATTAGTTAACGTTTATAAAGATGAGATGTAAGATATTTCAAGCGGAGAACTTACTTATTGGGTGTTGGCTGGCTATTAGAACTCCAGCCTTTCGGGTCTACAATAGGACCTAATTGCGAGTATGCAAACACCACCTTTGAATACCCCTTCCATGCTCTTCCTAAGTACCAACCTTGCCCGATTCCAGTCACTGGACAATGCACAAAAACATACCCGGTTTCTGATTCATCCATTGACCGAGCATGTGCGGTTATCCATGACTCTAGTTCCCCGGAAATGCAGTGGATCTCCGTATTCTGATTGGAACCCCAGAACAATTTTTTTTAGTAGAATGCAATAAACACTTTAGTTTATGAAAATTTGTGATGATCATTAGGTTACCAGATAAATAGATTTTGCATTTCCGAAGATGAAATCAGCAGTGCCTTCGATGTAACAATCTTTGAAAAAATGACGGCCACGATCATCACAAAATGTATCTTGAAACCCGTAGAATCTAACGTTGTAGAATGCAGCCATGTCACCTCCGATCCTCATTGCTGCTGCTTGACCTCCTTTAATTTTACCATCAGGTCTTGGGCTTGAATTCTATATGTTCCAAACACTATTGGTAAAAGAACAAAAAAATTGTATTGATTAGAGGTGGCAATAGGCGTAGTATGGACGGGTTGGGTAACTAGCCAAAACGGGTAATTTGTCGGGTGAGTGACGGGTCAAAACAAGCTCTTTTAACAAGTCAAAATGGGTCAAGTGAGGTTGATTGAAATACCTATTGTCCCCACTTTTTTCCTCTCTTCTTTTGAATGGAGAACTACTGTGCCAAAAATTTAGAATTATCATATTATTTCATTCATCATCATGGTTTTAATAAAAGAATTAGGGGTTCATAAGCATTAGGAATACATTCTTATACTCCTTTGACCTTTTTTGAAAACCCGAGTTCACTCATTTAAAGTTAAAAGTGTTGATGCCACCTCCGATAGACATGAATGAATGCATAAAAAGTACCGTTTCTGACCTTAATATGCAAGTTAGCAGCGACGAAATAATCACCATCAACCGTTAACGTTCCACTTTCCACGGTGGTATAAGTTGCTGCATTTCCATGATAAACCAACGTAGGCATATCGTCTGGATCACCAAGGAACGTAACAAACCTTTTATCCCGCTCCATCTTAATCTTCTCAGGGTATTCTCCTGGCCCGATATAGACAATGACCCTTTTATCATTCTTTGGTGGGATGGTTCTTACAGCCTCAGTAATCGTTGTAAAATCGCCACCACCCTTCTTCATGACCTTTATGATCCTTGGGTTGGCCTCTGCAGCCTCTAAAGCAGGATCAAGAGTCCCTTTTCGGGCTTTTAATGGTTTTACGTTTTCTTTAAACCAACGTTGCACTTGAGCTTTATCTTTAGGGATTGGTATACTATCGTGCGAAATGGTTATAGGAACAAGGATGAATAATGTGTTTAGAACAATCAGAAACAAATATCTTACCATTTCACCACCTTGTATGATATATATGATTTCTTCTTGGTAAGAATATTTATTTCAAATGTAAAAATTTGTGTACATTCATGTATATATATGTGTTATTTCACATAGAGAGAAAAGGGGGAATGTTTATGAAGAGAGATTTTAGCCTATTATGCCTTGGTTGTATTTGTGGTGAATTTATCTTTGTGTAAATTAAGTTTTTGAGTCTTTATATATTGATGGTCATTGTTAATCTTCACTGAGAAGCAGTTATGTACACGTTTAATATTTATCCTATATTTAGGGTAAATGGTATCAGGTTTTGCTTTTTGCTAAGCACTATGTATTTAAAGCGTATTTAAAGTGATCGTTGTTGCTTTACAATTCAAGCATACATGTACTCGGTCATCGTCATCACCATATGTCCATATGGTATATAGTTGGTCATCGTCATTCGTCAATATACCAGGTGGGCAGTTGTTGTCATTCGTTGAAGATTTCGCGGTTCAAACAACCGTGATGATAGATTTTTGTTTATCTACTTTCTAAACGATATATGTGTAGCATACTAACCAGTTGATGCTCTTATATCACTAAGAATCATTGTAGTCTGTTAATATCAGCAAAGTGTATGTTTGCACGGAAGTAACACCTTTGTACTACAACAAATACAAATTTTTTGTTCCTTCACGCCTCGAAACGCCTGACTAAACGTGTAAAACTAATGAATTTATGTTATAGCTGTTAGTGCACGAGTAATGTTTTGAGTATGGGACAAGTTAGAAGGTGGCATGAATTATGTGACAATGTGAACACATATAGAAGACCAGAAGCAACAAATCTAGCAGACAATCTTACTTGGGTTCATAGAAATGAGCACAATCAACGACCAACATGTTTCAGCCTACCAATATGCGTGAGGCACTCACAATTAAAAATGTTTGTGTGAGTTTACCTTAACTATATTTTACAATCATTATGCACGATTTTGCAATTACTTGGAGTTGAGGCAATCTCAAAAACATAAATTACTTGGCTTGAGAGAACAACTAGAACAATCAAGATTTTTTATATATGTAGGAATGACTTTAGGAAGTGGTTGTGTTCAAAAAAAAAAAAAAAAAAAAAAAAAGGATTTGGAATTAGTATTGATTTTGCTAGGGCCTATGGTTTTCTCACAAAAGTTCAAAGGTTCAAATTAAACATAGCTATGTGTGTACATTTAAGAGTGTCAGACAAAAGTCGGAAACGGTTTTGAGATTAAAATGATGAAACCACGTACTTCTGCGAAAAAATGTTCGTCCTTCCCGAGTAAGATGAATAAAAAAAAACCTCATGTGCTATCGACAAAATTCCTATTACGGATTCTCAAAGAATTGAATACCGAATGACATGAAAATACAAGCATATAAGTTCTGAATTTTAATATAACATTCAAATTGCAAAGACATCCACATAATATTGATAATAGTTGTATCCAGAGAGAAATGAGAGGGAAAGAAAATGATTTGTTATTTCATAATGAATTATTACAATGAGAAATGAAGAGGGTACAAGTACTTATACTAAGACTACATTTGACTTTGACTACTTTGAATTTCTAACAAAATGCTTATAAGCTAAACTATCAAATTGTATTACAAATACTCATAACACAAAGTCTGCTTCTTTGTTGCTTGATCTTTGACTGAGATAGCTTTTGGGGTTGAGAGGTTCTTGATACAGAGTAGATCTTTGATGAGCTGTTACCCTCCCCACAAGTTGGCAATGTGTAGGGATCACATATGCCAAACTTGGATAAGCAATGATAATGAGGTGCTTTTGATATACCTTTTGTAAGAACATCTGCCAACTGATTCTTGGTTGAAATGAAGATAGGATTAATGGTACCTAGTTTGATCTTATCTCTGACAAAATGACAGTCAATTTCAATGTGTTTGGTCCTTGCATGTTGAACTGAATTTGAGGCTAAGGCTATTGCTGATGCATCACTAGTAGAATCTGAGATAGGAATACCAAGGTCCTTCAGTAAGCGTTTAATCCAAGACAACTCACATGTAACATCTGCCAAGGCCCTGTATTCAGCTTCTGGAAACCACAGTTTGCTTTTTGGATTGCCAGGAGAGAAGACATGAACCTAGAAAGATGCAATACCCTGAGACAGACCTTCTTGAGAAGCTGCAATTTGCCCAATCACTATCACAATATGCCTTTAGATGAAGATTGGTATTTGAAGGAAAGAGTAGTCCTTGGCGTGGGCAAGATTTGAGGTATCTGAGAACTTTTATTAATGCCTTTAAGTGAGGAGTTATTGGTGACTGAGAGAATTGACTTAAGGTTTCTGATGCATAGGAGATGTCAGGTCTTGTGATAGTGAGGTATAGTAACTTTCCAACTAGGGCTCTGTATTGCACAGGATCATCAAGTAATTCTCCAACTTCATGATTTAGCTTGGTCAGTGGATTAAAAGGAATTGAGGAAGGTTTCACATTCAGCAGTCCAACACTTTGAAGGAGTTCCAGTGTGTACATCCTTTGAGTCATGATGAGTCCAGTGGAATTTCTGAGTACTTCAATACTAAGGTAATAATTGAGTTATTATAAGTCTTTGATACTAAATTTTTGATGTAGTTGTTGCTTGATGTGTTGGATGAGGGAAAGATTGTTGCCTGTTAAAAGAATGTCATCCACATAGATCAAAAGACATAGAAAATTATGGTCTTTCTTAAAGGTGAAAAGGGAAGTATCTGCATAGCTCTGAGTGAATCCTAAGTTTTGTAGAAAGCTAGTGAGCTTGAGGAACCATTGCCTGTTGGCCTGCTTCAATCCATAAAGGGATTTGTGTAGCTTGCAGACACTTGTCTTTGAATGAGTGCCAGGGTATCCTTGTGGAAGTTTCATGTAGATCTCTTCTGTCAAATCTCCATGGAGAAAGGCATTATTGATGTCCAATTGAGCAACATGCCATTGGTTGTGAATGGCAGTGGCCAATAATGCTCTTATAGTTACCATTTTTGCTACAAGAGCAAAGGTTTCATGGAAGTCCACACCCTCTTTCTGAGTAAATCCTTTGGCCACCAACCTAGCTTTGAACCTTTCTATTGTACCATCCACCCTACATTTGATCCTAAAGACCCATTTGCAGTTTATTGGTATCTTGCCAGCTGGGAGTTCAACAACAGTCCAAGTGTCATTCTTTTCTAGAGCAGCTAGTTCTAAGTTCATTGCACCTACCCATTTAGGATCCTTGGAAGCTTGGGTATAAGACTGAGGTTCTATGATGTGATTAATGGTGTTTATTAAGTGTCTTCTGGATGGTGTGTGTATGTTATGATAGTTAATGAAATTTGCATAGTGATGTTTGGAAGAAGTAAGGGATTTAGGAATACTGAGATGGTAGTCTTGAAGTTTAGTTGGGAGTTTGGAGGTCCTTGTAGAGGTTCTGACTTGAGGTTGAGGTTGAGGAGGTGATTGAGGTGAAATTGAGGTTGTGGATGTGTTAGTGGAAGGTTGTGGTTGTTCTGTGGTAGTAGTGGTTTTCTGTGTGTGAGAAGATGGTGGTGGTTCTGTGTTTTTGTTAGGAGAAGGTGGAGATTATGGTGTGAATGGAGCTGTGGAAGAGTCAGGGAAAGAAGGAAGAAAGTTGGGAATTGGAGTTGGTATGGATGTGTTGACTGATGTTGAAGGTTGAGGTGATGGTGGTGTAGGGGAGTTAAAGTGAGGTGGATTAAAGTGTTCATGTAGGGTCTGTTGTGGTGATGTTGTATGTCGTTTGTCATGAAATGGAAATTTGTTTTCATGGAAGGTAACATGCCTGCTGGTGAAAAGTTTACGTGTGTCAAGATTGTAAAATATGTACCCTTTCTGTGTGGGAGGATAACCGATGAAGACAGAAGGGATTGCTCTTGCTTCAAATTTATCAGATAGGTGTTGATGTGCAAAGGTTTGACAGCCTAGGACACTCAAGTGATCAACGGGTGGTGGAGTACAATACAAACATTCAAATGGACTTATGTTGTGTATTGGTTTGGAGGGAAGTCTATTGATGATATATGTAGCAGTTAAGATGCAGTGACCCCAAAAATGTATTGGAAAATTGGCTTGAAATCTGAGGGCTCTAGCTACTTCCAACAATTGTTTATGTTTCCTTTCCACCCTTGCATTTTGTTGGGGTGTATAGGGACAAGATGTTTGATGAAATATTCCATGATAATCAAAGAAAGTGGACAGTGATGTATTTAGAAATTCAGAACCATTGTCACTTCTTACTTGCTTTATTGTTTTATGAAACTGATTGAACACATAAGAATGGAAGGTTTTTATTTGTGATGTTGCATGATCTTTACTAGGAAGTAAATATGTTCAAGTAGCTCTTGAAAAATCATCCACAATTGTGAGAAAATACTTGCATTTATTGAATGTAGGGTGTTTGTATGGTCCTCAAATGTCCATATGTACAAGTTCAAAAGGTTGTGAAGCATGTGATGTGCTTTGTGAAAAAGGAAGTGCATGTTGTTTAGCTAAAGGACAAACAATACATTATGAAAGTGCATTTGTACAGGAAATTGAAAGAGATTTGATGTGTTTGAGAGTAGAAGATGAGGGATGGCCTAGTCTTGAATGCCAAAGAGTGATGTTGTCACTGCTGCTAGTTGAAAGGATGATTGGTTGTGATGATGAGCTGTGATCATGGTAAATGATGTAGAGTCCTTCACAAAGGTTGCCATGTGCAATCCTCTTGTTGAGACCCTGGAAGTAGCAAGATAGAGATGTGAAAATTGCTGTTACAGGCATTTGTTTGGTTAGTTTGCTAAGAGACAGTAGGTTGTAGGCAAATGAGGGTATGTAAAGTACATCTGTGAGTGTGATGTCTGAGTTGTTTTTGACTTTTCCACAGACTCTGACCTCCACAATTTGACCATTATGTAAGGTAATGTGAATTGGTGGGTTACAAGTGTATGTGTCATGCATTGTGGTTAAGGTGATGCAAATGCTATCTGTGGCTCCAGTGTCTATAACCCAAGCAGCCATAAATCTAAACATGATAGAAGCATGATAAGGATTTAAAACATACGTTTTAGGGGGTCATTTAAGCCCTAAATCGACATATTTTATATCCGTTACTGCTTAAAATCGTTCATTTTCACATTTTAGGTCTTTTGGAAGCAAAATGCTGGAATCAAGCATATTTGGACGAAAAGGAGCGAAAACATGAAGAAAATGGCAAAGTCAAGAAACAAGGCTGAATTCTGCACCTGGCGGCGTCCCAACCCAAAGGGCGACACCGTCGCTAAGGAGGGTTTCTAGTTAAATTTCAAGTGACGGGACAGACGTGATTTTGGTTCTACAACATGACGGCGTCACGCTTTATTTCTAGAAGGCGTCTCTCTTTATTTTATACCAGACGACCAAGACCTAATTCAAGATGACGTACCTATTGAAGCTAGACAGAGTCACACTTCCTCAACTGACGCCGTCCCAACGATGACTTGGCCCAAACGAAACCCTAATGACGGCGACCAGACGACGTCACCAGCAAAAGGCGACGCCGTCGCATTTGTAAATCTATATACAGAGTTCGATTTTTCTGCATTTAAAGAGTAGTATTTTGGAGAGCAAACCCTAGTTTGTTAATAGTCTGACTTGGGCAGTATTTTAGGGTTCTAAACCCTTCTTTACAACAAAAGATAAGTTTGTTAATCCATTATATCACCATGTTTATCCTATGTTCAATTGTTTGTGTGTGTGCATGATTATCTATCATGAGTAGCTAAATTACTATTGTGTTTGCTTAGATCTATGAAACCTTGTTGTTGATTATTTTTAGGTTGTCTCTTATTTTAATTGGTAGACGCTAGAGTAAGAAAAACTGGCTTCTTCTTTATTTGTTGCGAGCTTGAACGTCCTAAATAGCACAAAGCTTGAGAGTGCACTTGAGCCATCGTTGTGTTTATTGCGTGAGTTGTAGCTTTGGGATAATAGAGTATTCGGGGGAGATACTACGGTACTTGGCGATCCCGGATAGTCTAGTAGAGAGTTACGTTTCATATAACTAGGGAATTAGGCACCCCTATGACTAACACGGAATACAACGCACCAATTAAGATGAGGATGTGACAATTTAACCGACCAATAAGAGATAACTAGGGAGTAAGAACATCTAAGTAAACACGCTTTTAATTATCATAAGAACACACCAATCAATACATAGCTTATATGTCCCTTTTCATTAGTTTAATTAGCTTTTAGTAATTATTAGTAGTTAAAATTGGTAGAAGTACCACCCCCACTCCTATACCCCGCGATATTTACTTGTTTTTCTAAAAAATATAAAAAAGAATCACCCTCAACCTCACTTTCTCGTTATACATCTCTACTAGCATCTCTATTCCCCTAGAGAACGATCAACCCCTGGGCTTACCCATACTACACTGCAACGATTAGGTACACTGGCTAGTGGGTTGTAAAGCTTGCTCGTTCAAAAGGAAGTCTTTCGACCCCGAAACCACGCATCAAAGCAATAAACTTGTATTTTCTAATGGTGTGAGAGTTAACAATACCAGTTGGAGGATCTTTCTGACATTGTTGCATCATCAGCATTACTTGATTCAATTGGTTTTGGAGTTGATCACTCTTCAAATACTGCATCATTTCCATTACCCCCACTGTTTGATTCTCCATGAGCTGTGTTGGATGGACCCGCATTTTGGTATTGAATAGAGTTGACAGTGTTTGAACTCTTAGCATCATACACAATCCTGACCACTGGTGGTTTGTACTTGCCATGTAAGGGATGACCTATTGGATATCCTTTTAGCTTGTAACACTCATCACAACTATGACCCTCTTTTCCACAATGTGTGCAATATACCCTTGCCTTAAAAGAGCTTCTCCTACCAGGTTGCGGCCTATTTCCATTTTGTGAACCAAATCCTGTTTGTGAGTTGAAATTCCTGTTGTTGTACCTATTTGACTGTGATGAGTGTGCAAATAGAGCTGTTGAACTTAAAGGTTTGGGTATTATGCCTTCTCTTTGTTTTTCTTCCTACCTAATCATGCTATAGGCTTTGGCTACTGTAGGAAGTGGCTGTAAGAGCAGAATTTGACCTCTTATGTTTGAGTAGCATTCATCTAAGCCCATAAGGAATTGAATCAACCTTTTTCTTTGTTCCCTATCACCAGTATGTCTACCATTCTCACAAGTACATGCACAATTACACAGATACGGTGACTCTAAGGCATCATGTTCACCCCACAGTCCTTTTAACTTGTGGTAATACACCTCAATGCTACAATTCTGCTGTTTTAACTGAGCAATATCATGAGCTAACTGATATATCCTATGGCCATCTGATTGAGCATAGTGTTCATTCAATTCATTCCACAAATCATAAGCAGTATTCACAAAATTCAAGTTATTACTTATCTGATCTGATATTGTGTTCAGAATCCAGGAAATTATCATATCATTGGTCCTTTCCCATAAGGCCTTCTCTTCTGAATCAACATTTGGTTCCATTAACTCACCAATAACAAACTTCAACTTGTTCTTTGCGTTTAGTACAATCATCATACTTCTTTTCCATGAACTGTAATTTTCTGACCTTGTTAGTTTCTTTGATACCAAGATTAAACCTGAATGATCATTTGGATGAAGGTATAGTGGGTGATTGGGTGAGGTGAAATCAGTTGTGGTGGATGAAGAGGATCTTGCTGCTTTTGGAGCCATTTCTTGATTGATTCTTGATGATTTGTGATGGGTTTAGATGATTTGATGATTGAATTCGTGATCGTGATTGAATTCGATTGATTTTGATGATTGATTTGTTGAAATTGGTAACAGTTATGGTGGTTTATGGTTGTCTGAAGTTGTTATAGGTCACCGGAGTTAGTTATTGTGTGGCGGAGTTGGTTATTGTGTGGTGGAGTTTGTTATTTTGTGGTGGAGTTTGTTACTGACCACCGGTGGTGGTGGTTCTGCTCTGATACCATGATAACAGTTGTATCCAGAGAGAAATGAGAGGGAAAGAAAAGGATTTGTTATTTCATAATGAATTATTACAATGACAAATGAAGAGGGTACAAGTACTTATACTAAGACTACATTTGACTTTTACTACTTTGACTTTCTAAGAAACTACTTATAAGCTAAACTATCAAATTGTATTACAAATACTCATAATACAAAGTCTGCTTCTTTGTTGCTTGATCTTTGACTGAGATAGCTTTTGGGGTTGAGAGGTGCTTAGAAATTAAAAACCGTGTCTTATTAAAAAGTTTCAATTTCCATTTAAAAGTTGTTATTCAAATTATAAACCGTATACATGTTTTTTAAATTTACATTGTTTATCTAATTTGCTATTTTAGAAGTTGCCAATTGAGGTTAATTAATGTTTAAGAAGTATTAAGTGGTATTAATAATGGGTACTTTAAGGAAACCACTTTACTCAGTTTTAAAGTTATGGATCTAGTGAGAAAATAAATTGAAATGAGAAAAATATTAGCCACACATTTCAAATGCAGGAGAGAAATATAAAAGAAGATGCATCTATATTTTCAGATGCATCTGAAATGTGCGGTTGTGATTTCTTCTTACTATTTCTTATTTTAATTTTATTTCTCATTTAATCTTTACTCCATTTTTAAGACCTTTTAAGTTTTTAAAATTAAAGATAAACATTTTTTTTTTTTTTTTTTTTTTTTTTTTTTAAGTTAATTTTTAACTACTTTATAAATAGCGGAGATATTACATATCTATCATCTGTCATTAACATATTTTCACATTTAAGATCACGACATTAGAGATTTAAATATAGACAAGTCAAATGGTTAGCCATGCGGAATAGCCAATGGTTTTAGTAATTATATAACAAGTGTAAATATGTTAATGACAGATGATAAAATTGTTGTACAACTTAACAATTTAACGTAACTATTTAGAAACCAAAACCGAAATAACAAAATTAATGGAAATCCCACATATGTAGTAATGGAGGTCTCATAACCAAATATTCAGACACGCGCACAGTGACAGCCTTTTTACACACACTGAAACACACACACTAAAAAAACGTTAAAAATATCAGCCAATGCTGAACCTTGTCCTACAGAAATCAACCTCGTAAACAGAATAATAATATCCATTTTTCATTTTTCACAAAAACACAAAAGAACCATGAACCCTTTAGCTGCTACAAACCGTAACTTTCGTCATGCAGCTCGTCTTCTCAGCTTAGATTCAAAGCTAGAAACAAGTTTATTAATGCCTCACAGAGAAATTAAGGTTAAAAAAAAAGAAAAAGAAAATGATTTTTGTTGCCTTATTTAGCTATATATTTTAATGATATTTATTATTTAACTTTATTAATGATGTTTAATGTTGTTTAAGGTTGTTTAATGATGTTAAATGTTTTTTTAAGGTTGAGTGTACGATAATAAAAGATGATGGATCTTTGGCTTCATTTGAGGGTTTTAGAGTTCAGCATGATAACTCTCGCGGAACGATGAAAGGTGGCATTAGATATCATCCTGAGGTACCTACTTGCTTTTATGTCATGGATCTGAGTTTAAAAAAAAATGTGCTTAGTGGTTATTTAGAGCTAGTAGTGTTTATGGTATCATATATGTTGATTTTGGTAATAAAAATAAAAGTATTATTACCTACATTGTTTGGATATGATTTTTTTTGGGGTGTATTTATGTGTTTATGATAATTAATGTAAAGTTAGGGTTTATAGTTTAAGTATTTGATTATATATGCTAGTGTAGATTGAGATAATATGTGTTTGCTGATTGTTTATTTATGTGTCTGTTTCTTTACAATGGAGAGTTAACTTAGGGTTTAAGATTTTTTGATTTCGGATTTTAATATGTTAAGACTTTTTTTTTGGGTGAAATAGTTGTCTAAAAATGAAAGACAACTTTACTGTTGTGATTGACTTTGGTCAACATTTGTGTTTGTGAAATATAATATTGCTCTTGTTGATTCATTTATAAAATTATTTTGTTGATGAGTATATAATTTGTGTTTGTGTGTGTTGCTGTCTCTTTTTTGTGAAACATATTTAGTTAGCTTGATAATTTTCAAAGAATTAGTTGATGTTATTGTTTGTTTGATTTTAGATTATACTGCTGTGGTTTTATATTAATTTGTGTTTCTTCATTGTGTACATGTGTATGTGTGAATTTGTTTCATGGCTAATGGAAAGTTAAGTTGGAGTTTAATTAGACTTATTTCAAATTCGATTAGATTGTTTATGATTTTCGGTGAGATTTTGTGTTTTTGGAATTTAAGATACAGTTCTTTGAATCATCACGCGCAGACTAAATGTTCTTTACTCTTGTTGAATGGCCTATGCGAGAATCAGTTTGTGGTTGTGTTCGGCTATCTCGATTTCTTTTCATGGCTGTGTAACTTTGAAAAAATCGGTGTTATTCTATACCTTCTCAAACATCTGTTTTCGGTTTGTTTTTCATAACAATAAGTGAACAATTATTGAATTAATTTTTCAAACCCACAAGTTTATGTACATGTATTTCATAAAAACCAGAAGCAAACACACGTACTCTTTAGTGCTTGAAATGTGATATAGATGTCGTTGAGATATTATTGATGGTTCGCGATTTCCATTTTTAAGGACATGTGAATATGACGTTGCTTAACTTTGGGGTTTGTATCCATTGATAAACTTGCATTGTTGGAAATGAGACTCGATTATTTGTACAATTGTACCATAGAGCTAATAGCCTAATATGACAATGTCTATTCAAGTCGAATTTTTCTGGGAAATTTGTATCTCTAGTTCTAGTTTTGCGTTGATAAGTAACTTCCTTCTTTGTTTATATACATGTTCATTGATTTTCATAATACTTTGTGTTTATGAAATGCAATGGAATTTACCCTTGGCAATTTATGTTGGTAAAATTCATTGTCTACTGGTTTTGGTGAAATCCTGTGTTTACCAAGTGAAATTTTACTCTTCTGGTTATGAGCTGAGTTAGCCCTCTTAGAAAGCAAATTAAAACTAGGTCCAGAATCTGACACACACGCCACAATGGACCAGAAATCAGCTATGTTTGGCTTTTGGTTCCATATGTTCTCAAACCTTGGTTCTTTATAAACCATGACTAAACTTTTCTTAAGTTTTCAAACCTTACTTATTCAGGTTCTTATCTTTATTAAAATGAATGTTGAAGCAAACACATAGATGTAGTCAAATTTTTGCGGTTTCGGTTGTCACTTCCAAGACTTATTACTTTTTAGTTCTATTGAGGTCGGGTTCAAACCCAATGCACGACCCTATGATCATGTTTGTAGTTGAAATGAAACTCTAGTGCTTTCCGTTTGTGATGTCCTGTTTATAAGGCGATGTGTAATGTTGCTTGATTTTGGGTTGTGATCACCTCTTACATTGCGGGAAATAAAACTCTACCTTAATCAGCAAATATATGGCAACAGCTAAATTTGGTTTTCCATGTCAACATTCATGGGAAATTTGTCTTTAAATTCATTTCTCCATTAATTACACCTTCAGCTTGATATAATCTGTTTTTGTAGGTTGAACATGGCGAAGTTAACGCCTTGGCACAAATAATGACTTGGAAGACTGCTGTGGTCAACCTTCCTTACGGTGGAGCCAAGGGTGGAATCGCGTGTGACCCTAAAGAACTATCTATCCGTGAGCTTGAACGCCTTACCCGTGTTTTCACTCAAAAGATTCATCATTTTATTGGAGTAAATGTTGACGTTCCAGCACCAGATATGGGCACCAATGCTCAGGTTTGTATACATCGCCCACGCTAACAATAGCCATAAACAATAAGCTAGAACAATATTACTTGCATGATTTGCCTATACATAGTACGAAGCCTGATTTATTCTGTAACAGAATTTCAGTTAGGAATATCTTACTAAATATTTTGGGAAATTGACAGACCATGGCTTGGATTATGGACGAGTACTCGAAATATCATGGTTACTCGCCTGCTATTGTCACAGGAAAGCCAATTGTGAGTAATTATAATCTGAATATGGAACATCTTAGCATCACTATATTTGAGAATTATACATAACTTGTGACATCTCCTTTATTAACAGGATCTTGGAGGATCGGTGGCAAGAGAGGCGGCAACTGGCCGTGGTGTTGTTATTGCCACAGAAGCATTACTTGCTGACCACGGGAAGTCAATTGAAGGTTCAACTTTTGTTATTCAGGTACACAATTAGTTTTTTCTCCAAAAATATTTAAGACTTCTTGTTTTACAAGCTTGTTTTGTGTTGACAATAGTTGTTGACTTTTACAGGGATTTGGCAATGTGGGATCTTGGGTAGCTAGGCTGGTTCACGAACTTAATGGTAAGATCGTTGCAGTTAGTGATGTTACCGGAGCTGTGAGGAATCCGGATGGTATTGATATAGCAGCGTTTCTTGAGCATTACAAGACAACCGGGAGCTTAACTAATTTTGATGGTGGAGATAACATGAACCCAGAGGAATTGCTATTTCAGGAATGTGATGTACTCATACCATGTGCCTTGGGTGGTGTCCTGACCAGGTATTTTTACCACTGATTTTTTGTTTTTCTGTGTGATTTTCTCAAAATAATCTTAGAGGGTTATATACTTCAGAAGGTCAAATTAGAACAATAGAATTTTCGAATAACTGAACAACATTATATATTTGAGCTCTTGGCGTAGTCAGAATTTCATATTAAGAAATAAAGGTTTATTCACATATCTATATTTTTCTAAACTGTCCGATACATTCACTATTTGTTAAATAATCACGTAAAATAAAATAATTTGTTCTACCAAAATTCAGTAACACCAAGACGTCGTAATGATAATAGGAAACGGGCTATTCTGCCATTAAAATGTAGGAATTATTTCAAGTTTGATTCTTTTACTTCCAAATTGACACTGCATCTTACTTCAAATTTGCCCATTGAAGAGAAAATGCAGGAGACGTCAAAGCAAAATTTGTTGTAGAAGCTGCAAATCATCCGGTAGACCCTGAAGCGGACGAGGTACCTTTTTCGTTTTTTAGTCTGTTCATCTTTGAGAAACTACATTATTATCAGATTTCTTCACGAAGTCATTTTCCAAAATATATTTGATACAGATTCTGTCAAATAAAGGAGTAATCATACTTCCGGACATCTACGCAAACGCTGGTGGTGTGACTGTCAGCTATTTTGAATGGGTCCAGGTATTCCAAATTACTGTCTCGTTTTTTGGGTTCTTGTTAATATATATTGTTTGATGGAATATTAAGAGATAATTAGAAACGAACCACGGCCCAAGATTAGTACCATAGAAAGAAGTGTTAGATGATCTTTATATGCATTTGTATTAACATTGAGAACAAATTCTAACTCATGGTCTTTGAATTTACAGAACACCCAGGGATTTATGTGGGACGAGGCGACTGTGAATCTGGAGCTGAAGAAATACATGAAGTCTGCATTTGGAAACATTAAGAAGATGTGCAAGACCCATGACTGTAATCTCCGAATGGGTGCTTTTACTCTAGGAGTGGATCGTGTTGCCCGTTCAACCATGTTAAGAGGATTTGAGGGATAAGAGTTGTTGGTAACAACTGTTACAGCCACACAACATTGCTTCTTAATTACTTTAGCTTTTTAGTCAAGCGGTTCTCAACTACAAAGTATAACTCATAATATCAACTCATTGCAGTCATGAATACTACATGATCCATAACACTGAGGATTTCATTTCATTCACGGCATGTTGCAGACTTGCAGTCATCTTAGGCTCCAAATGCTTGATTTTTCTTACTGTTTAAGCCATTCTGCAAATATTTTTACCGAATGTGTTTGTGATGTCTGCAAAAAGGGATTGATGTCCTCTGTTTTAATTCTTACAATCCGTTTGATCATTTTATAGTTTCATATTGTGGAGCTCGTTTGAAACGAGATAAATTGAGAATGAAGAGTCATATTGTTGATGCCTAATCACAAACATAACATACTTCAATTTTCTATATCTTTAGTAGGGATTCTGTATTCCAGCTTTACTTAAAACTCCATGTAACATTTATTTTAAGGTTGGGAAAACCCGTTGTTTCTTCACTGTGGTGGTGTTAAAAAGACCGATTTTTGATTATTCCAAATTTCAAAAATTCGATTTTTTCCGCGTTTTCGGACAAGTCAATAACAATTAAACGTGTTAGTCTTGGAAATTAAACTTTCACAATATACCCATGCTCTCCAATCTGGCTCTACACGTTTTAAGGTTAATCGGCACAATATAGGTTACGAATTCACCCTTGTTTCTTGATTTACCTCTCTATCTTGCTCCTCACAACTTCGAAATTAAGCAATGAAGTTTTATGTTCCTTTTGATTACTAGCATACTAGTAGTTGTAGCTCATCTCTTAAAATAGTTTCATATATTAATACCGATTATCTTATGCTTTTAAAATATGGGCTAAAGACACCATAATGTATCATACTCGTCACTTTGACCTTTTATATGTATTGAACATTTCTTTTTTCTATTCTATGTACTAAACTTGATTTTATTACGTATATTTTTTGTATACTTTATGATTGGGAATTGATACATACATCACATCTTCTGATGCATGCATCACAATTTGTGCATTACAGTTTGTACCGTACAATACTGTAATGCACAAATTATGGTGCATGCATCAAAAGATGTGGTGTGAGTATCACCCCCTTTATGATAAATATGATACATATAGTAGCAAAATAATGAGGGGCAAAATACACAAAAAATACAATAATATCAAGTTTAGTACATAGAATAGCAAAAAAATTTGTTCGATGCATATAAAAGGTGCGAGTGACAAGTATGATACATGCCATTAGCCCTTAAAATATTTGTGATCATGTTAGGGTGGAGGGTGTGGTGAGGATTTTTTCTCGCCACATCACTCTCTCCAAAACATTTTTCTTCAACTTTCCCTAAACTAGCAAATTCTCCATGTTCCATTAATTTTTGTAATTTTTATCAATTAAAAATACCACCAAAACACAAATAACCACTTAAAATATAATAAATATTACATTCTCTCTATGTAAAACACACACTCTCTCTCTTCAAAGTTTAAGTTTCTCTCTCCATTTTGTTTCAGTACTTGATAGCCGCAAGGGAAAAAGATTCTCTTTTCCCGCAAAGTGAGGTAAGGTACCATTGCTTTTCCTGCTGAGTTGGCTTTGTTTCTCGTGTCTTTCCATCATCCACACCCTAAAAATACTTATAAAATTAGGGTTTGTGGGTTTACACATCATTGATACATGACTTACACACCACCAATGATTATATTTATTCCCTTGATGTATGTGTCACTTGATAATTGTGCTTAGTTGATATTTATTGTGTTTTTACATTTTTATCATTACCCGGTCATTAAAAAACTACTCTGTACATCTTTGAGTTTGATCTAACTTAAACAAGAGATTGAATCAACCAATGGATCTTAAGCTACAAAACCCATTTTCATGAAAAAGAAAACAGATCTAAAAAACATGTACAAAATCTAAACATCATTCCCTATGCGATGTTTGCATGACGATTAGACAACTTCATTTTCCGATTACTTCTACTTCATTGCTACTTACTTTTCTGTTCATTGCTACTTACTTTTCTGTTCATGTGATCTACGCAGCCTATGCGCCTACGTTAGACTAGATATCTCTTTCCCTGTGCGATGTTTGCATGACGATTAGACAACTTCATTATCCGATTACTTCTACTTCATTGCTACTTTTCTGTTCATGCAACTACGGGCATGTGATGCAACTACTTCATTGCTACTTACTTCATTGTTTTGTCTCTACTCATCTATGTAGATTTACCATAGAAATATTTGTGTTAGCATCAGTAAACACTAACAATATCTAACATCAGTAAATGCTAATCTAAAAACTCTAACATCAGTAAATGCTAATCCAAAAACTCTAACATCAGTAAACACAACAATCTACTGATTCCTATAAGCAAAATAATAAGCTAATCAATCACAAAATATTCAATCTACTGATTCCTATAAGCAAAAAATAAGCTAATCCAAAAACTTATTCCATCACAACTTCAATCGGTATATCTACTGGTTCTATTTTATAACTAATCAACAAATAATAAAATAAGCAATAAAATAAGCAATGAAGCAACATCTACTGACTAATAGAACCAAATAAGCTAAAAATATACCAGAATCGACATTTTGAAGTTTATTTTGATCGGAAACTTTAGATGAATCAGATTTGGCCAATGAATCGACTTTAGATAGAGCTAATTCGTCTAGAATATCCATTTTAACTGAATGATGTTTCACAATTAGGGTTTCGCGGTGGTTTTGGGTGGTTTGGGGGCGGTTTCCGGTGGATTGGGGTCATTTGGTGGTTTGGGGGAAAAAATAACGAGAGCGTGTGTGTGTGATTTGTGTGTGTTTTGGGTGGTTTAGTAAATAATATGCATTTACCAAAAAGCCCTCTAAGTATAATTTTAATTTAAAATGTAAATTAATCTAATCCATTGGATTCAAAGGGATGGATGGTTGAGATCTATTTATCTGTTCTTTAGATAAAACTTGTTCCGTATGAAACTTTTCTCTTTATTTATTAGTTTGTTCAACACCTTACACCTAAACATTTTGATCCTTCTAATAAACACGTGAAAATCACAAAGACAGTAGAATATAATTACCATATAACTCATAATATAAAATACAACACCCACGACATAATATAATTTTTGATTAATTAATTGTAGATAGTTTATTAATTAATTAGTTTGCTCAACACAATAACCACAATACATATTAGTTTTCTCAACACCATACACCAATTGATATTTTATCAATTAGTTAATACCCGCAACATAATATAAAGAAAAATGATATACCCCTTCTACATTTTGTTCTTACATATCATCCTACTCATATGATTGGTGCATTTACAAAAGTGATTGGATGAGATGATGAAAAAGAAAAAAATGAATTCCATTAATATAAAACACATTCAATAAAGGTTGCCGTAATATGAGATTCTGGTGAAGACATTAATTTTCGATGGTCCAGCTGAGACGATAAAGCTTTGTTGTTAAAATGACTGGCATAAGACGAAGAATAAAACTATGAATGTTAATTGGCGGTAAAGAAAATGATTGTCTTTATTTTTTCACGTGTTTATGAGCAATATGTAGGTGTTTGGCTGTAAGGTATTGAGCTAACTAATCTTTAAAATACTAACTATCGATGAGTTGGTTTTTGGTACGTACAATAGAAAGATTAGCAAGCACTACTACACAAAAGGTTAGATAGATCACTTCAGATAGAGCGGTTAAGTTAAAAACCGATCTAACAAAGGAAAAAAGCGGGGAAATGTAATACATAGATCGGTTGTTTGTTTAATAACTGATCTATTAAATTTTGAAACTAGTTAGATCGGTTCTTAATTATTAACCGATCTATTTATTGCTCACATGTTTAGGACACCCCGTGACACGATCTAGCTGGAAACACGTTCGTATTACATAGATCGGTTTTTTCATAAGCAACCGATCTATTTTCCTCCCAAACGGCTACCTACCTACAGCAGACATATTTTGACATTATATGTGCAGTTTTTTCTCACTATATTAAAAAAAAAACATAATAAATGCTCCAAATAATCACAATAAATGTTTCAAAAAAATCTCAAATTCAAGTATTGATATTGTCTCAATTGAAAAGGTATATAATGTTTTAACTATGCTTACTATTTATCCATTAGATTTCATAACACGAAATTCATCTATATATGAGTAAATTTGTGTTTATTTGAAGCTTTGTTTGTTGATTTTGATGGTGTGTTCATATGTAGTCTCGTTTGAAGAATTTTCTATGTGTCCCGTTGATACCTAGCTACTATTGACCCGTTGATGTAAGTTACTTAACTATACTTTTAAGCTAACCGCGTATTAATAGCATATTTTGATGGTAACATTCAAGCATTTAGTATAAACTAAGTTAAAATCATAACCCTTTAGTTAAATACCCGTTCGAAATTAACCTAATAGAGGTTAGTTTCAGATTGTCCCCATTTGGGAATGCTTTTTGAATATTTTATCTCATTTAGGATGTGATTACGTATTATGAGATCGAGTATTATTTGAGAAAATCGACATCATTTTTCCTTACTCCTATGAGTTTGCGTTTTATGCGCATACTTGAGGAGTTAAGGGGAAATGCTGCCGATTTTTCTTCAATAATACTCGACTCATAATACGTATTCACATATGAGACTAAATATTCAAAAAGTGGGTTAGGATTGACGGTTTGCAACTATTTTCATATGTTATCATTCATGCATCTTATTAAAAAATATAAAATTGTATATTTCAGATGGATCGTAGGAAGTGGATGTACAATATAGAACGTGCTACCCCGGAGTTCATCAAAGGGTTGTCTGAGTTTATTAAAACTGCCGAGGATCATCAAGCAAAGACAGAAAAAGCCCGGATTTCATGTCCGTGTAAAGAATGTGCACATTTTATTTTTCATGATGATATTGATACGATTAAATACCATTTGTTTCAACAAGGGTTTACTGATAACTACACATGGTGGAAACATCATGGTGAACCACCACGTGATTGTAACGATGTTGTTTCAGAAAGTAATGTCAATAATAACAATGATATTTGTGGTAGTAGTAATCAAAATATCAATGACATGCTACATGATGCGGAGCAGAATGATGAACTCGATATCGAGAAATTACAACAAATGTTTGTCGAATCAGAAAAACCATTGTATACCGGTTGTACGAATTTTACCAAACTATCAGCCGTGTTGCAGTTGTTGACCTTAAAAGCAGAATATGGTTTGAGTGATGTCGATTTCAATAAAATATTAGAGTTGCTAAATAAAATGTTACCTAAAGATAATGAGTTGCCCACTTCTATGTATCAAGCAAAACAATTGATGTGTCCTTTGGGATTGGAAGTCACAAGAATAGATGCATGTCCGAGAGATTGTATATTGTATAGAAACGGGTATAAAGACCTACACAAATGTCCTGTATGTAAGGTTTCAAGGTATAAGGATACAAATCTGACGGAATTTGATGATGACGTAACAAAGAATGGTCCCGCTGCTAAAGTATTGTGGTATTTACCCATCAAACCAAGACTTAAGCAATTATTTTCAAATCCTAAGAATGCAAAATTGTTGAGGTGGCATGCAGAAGATCGCAAAATCGACGAAAAAACTGAGACATGCGGCTGATTCCCCTCAATGGAAGCATATCGATAATCGTTATGAAGAATTTGGAGCAAAGATTATGAATATACGGTTTGGGCTTAGTTCAGACGGATTTAATCCATTTGGAAATATGAGCAGTCGTCACAGCACTTGGCCGGTTCTTTTATGCATATATAATCTTCCACCTTGGCTATGCATGAAACGTAAATACATCATGATGTATTTGTTAATTCAGGGTCCAAAACAACCCGGAAATGATATTGATGTGTATTTGGAGCCGTTAATTGATGACATGGAAAAACTTTGGTCTGAAGGTGTCGAAGTGTATGATGCGTACAAGAAAGAGAGTTTCACATTATTTGCCATGATTTTTGTACCATAAGTGATTTTCCGGCGTACGGTAATTTGTCAGGATATGGAACGAAAGGGGAGAAGGCGTGTCCTGTTTGTGAAAATGACACTCACTCACGGTGGTTGACTAACTGTAAGAAAACTGTGTATATGGGACATCGAAGATCACTTCCAGACGAACACCCGTACCGTAAAAAAAGGAAACAGTTCGACGGTAAAGTAGAGCGTAGAAGGATGGTGGGAGTATTGAATGGACGTGATACACTCTCTCGTGTTAAGGATATAAAAACTGTTTTTGGAAAAAAGGATAAAGCTTCGCCAAATAATAAGAATATTTGGAAGAAAAAGTCTATATTTTGGAAGTTACCATATTGGGAGCATTTACAAGTCCGACATTGTCTTGATGTAATGCATATCGAGAAAAATGTTTGTGAAAGTTTGATTGGCTTATTGTTAAACATCAAAGGAAAAACAAAAGACGGGGTTAATGTTCGAAAGGACATGGGGATTAGAGATGAGCTTGCTCCACAAGAGATTGGTAATAAAAGAATGTATTTGCCGGCCGCTTTGCTATACCTTGTCGAAGGCTGAAAAAATTAAATTTTGTCAATACTTGCATGATGTTAAAGTTCCATCACGGCAGATACACACATGGACACGGACATTGATGTTGTAATTTATTTAACAGAAGCATTAAATTGTGAGATTTCGGGTTATGATTTTTTTGTGGCACCGTATCTACAGAGGTAAGATGGTACCATCTTCATCTTTATATCGTTTTTAAGTTACTTGCTTTATACAGTAACAAATTGTTTGCACATGTACAGTCATCATTATGTTCTTCTCATTATTTGCCCAAAGCATGGAAAGGGATTCATTTTGGATTCTTTTAAGTGGGAAACAAAGAGAACCAAGAAGGACTATTATCTCGTTAAACATGTGGAACGGTAATAATATTCTTAAGTTGATTTTGAATTCACTTATGTTTTTATAATATTTAATACAAATTGTCGTTTCTTTTGTCTTTTTCTTAGCGTTGCTGGTCATTTGAGTTGGGAGTTTCCTGTCGTAAATATGCAAGAGGACACTTGGGAGTGTGGATTCTATGTCATGAAGTGGGTGCTTGACTTCGTGCTGAAACATCAACATGACGACTTCCCGAATACAGTAAGTACTTGCTAAATGTCTTTGAATATTATTTTTTACACCGAATGCTAATTTGTAATATAACAATTTTTATTTGTTTATTATGGTACATATAGCTCCCTTGGGGTGAAGAGAGGTCGTTAAGTATGAGTGAGATAGATGTTGTTGTCAATGCATGGTTTTCATTATGGCGTGATGGATGAGGTATGTTACTACCCAATCTAAATTATTTTTGTAAATGAAAATTGATATGCTTCTTAATGCCATGATTAAGTTTTTTTGTAACCATAATGATGTGATATTGATTATAGTAGTTGTTAAGGAATTTGAAAGTTAGATTCTATTTAGGGTCATTGAATTCATTATTGTTTGGATTATACTATGCCAATAGTCATAGATCATGGAATCTGTTAGTGGCAAATGGGTTGGTTTGGGTCGGTTTGGGTCATGGGTCAAGTGGGTTATGGGTCGAGTGAGTCATGGATCAAACAAGTCAAAATTGCTTATGGAATCTGTTAAATAAACAAAGGAGCTATGTTAAATAAACAAATGGGTTGGAATTGTCAGGTCTAGAATCTATTAACTCGATGCATAAATGAAGAATACCAGATTAAATGTATGTCTAATTTCTTATCATTGACTATTTGTTGTTGTGTTGACAGCGCGTAACAACGACAGCAACTACGACAACACCGTAAGGATATGGTTCCAAAGGTCATCAAGCTTTATTCTTTTGGCATTCTTGATTGCTTTTCTTATTTTGAGGTAGGAGTGAACTCTTTAGTCACAATAACATTCTACCTGTATATTTGCAATAGAGCATCAGCTTGGACTTTTGGATAGTCGTTAGTAGGACTTATGAACTCTTATTTTGTGGGTGTTGTATTATGTTGCAATTGTTGTTTTTCAGTTGAAGTTGTTTTGTAACTTAAATGTTAATCTTTATCTAAGTTATTTGTACTAGAATATTATTGTGTATGGTAATGAATTGCAATTGTGAAAAAACCTGCAGTTTTGTGTATGATTAAATTCTGGGAAAACCAATTTTTATGTATTATTTTTTTAAAATCATAGCAATTAACTAGATCGGTTTAAAACCGATCTAACTACATCTGAGGAAACCAAAAAACCAATTGTTAAATAAATCAGTTATTCATCTGCTCATAAAGATCACCTTCAGATAGAGTGGTTGGTTACCGATCTATATGAGGCTTTCTAACTGATCTAAGTAGCTTTTTTTGTAGTAGTGAAGTTAGCTTTATACCTCATCCATCGCGCCATAATGTATTTTTGTATACCCATAACAACTTTATACAATATAATGAAACTTTTGCGGTATATGTAAATATATGAGCGACTAGGGGGCCTCTTTTATAGTATGGCACAGGGCCACCAAAAACAATGAGACGGCCCTGTTCTCAACGACATCAAGCTCAACTCGTACACTTGGATTCAATCTAGAGCAAAAAAATACTCTCTTAGATGGATATATTGGTTCATTAACCCTTGTATTGCTCTTATGTAATCTTGTTTTTGCTTTCTTCTAGCTCCTTGCTAGGATGGTTCTTTTATATAAATCTGCTGTTCCCAAAAAAAAAAAAAAAAAAAAAAAAAAAAAAAATTGATTCCGGTTAAGTGATATATAACTATGGTTGTGTTTTTGTTCTGATCTACACTCCCAGACCCAGTGATCACAAATAAAAGTTGGTGTCAACTGATGCTAAATTTTAATTGCTTTGTATGAATTTTTTCAAGATAGTGTACTTTGTGGAGAAAATCTTACTTAATTACACCAGACTAGCTAGTTACACATAACTTATTTTAATTCGAATTTCTTTTTGGCGGAAAATATATTGAGGTAATTATAAAAAAATGCATATTTGCCAAAAGAAGATGGCTCAAAGCGAGCTGTGAATATATGCTACTTGAATTCCTGAAATTCTTAATAAAGGTAAACTAAGATCCATTAACTGGAAGCTTAATTATATACTTAGTAATTTCCTTTATTTATTTATTTATTTTATTTTATTTTTGAGCATCTATATACTTAGTAATTGATCAAAGAAAATACTATCATATCGGGACAGATGTGTAAAGGTGGTGCAGAGAGATATGAATTGCACATGCTCGGACACAAGAAACACAAGGAAAGAAATATCATCACGTACTCCACGATTATGGACGTAATGCTTCTGCGTGCAAGCTCCTACAATACCGCGGCACACTATGTGCCTGGCCATAAATATCAGTATATCCATTATCATAATACCATTAAAAAGGGATAATAAATACGGAGTAGTTTACAAACATACGGATATAATCTATGCGAACAACACATCATTTATTTGATAATGACTTTATAATCGGGAGTCTATTCCTGAAACTATATTTTATATCAGCGAAACTTGGATTATAAGATAGCTAAATTAAAACTACTTAGAAGCGCGCTGGAGATGTTACTACAAAGACCACAGCTATAGATCCATCTACTATGTATACAATTCCCGAAATAGTCCTAATGCATCATCACTCTTCAAATCCTGCGAGTCAAGTTACCATCAGGAAACAACAATGAGAAACCGAAGATCAAGTTGCTGAATGCATGATTACCACATAAATCAAGAGAGATGGAGATTAACAAATATTTAGATTGAATTTGACCTCATTAATTCTTCATCAACGGGTTACTATGAATCAGATTACTGAGCTTGTTGAGTCGAGGTGCTAGCTTCAGAAAACGACTCATTTTGTTTATAGCCTACACAGATACGTGATTCACACCGTTAACAAAGAAAATCAACAAAATGAAGATTGGGATCGTATAGTGACTTTTAATTCAAAGTACTAACCTGTGTTTACGATGTATTGTGATAAATCTTCTTGAACTTGATCGCTGAAGGTAATAGTTCCTGGAAGTGGCTTACGCCTTTTAAAGCCTGCATGTTACAATCCATATAATCAAATCCAAATGTGTAAACTGTTTTTTGTTTGCACACTACTTAAGTAATTTTCTAAATGAGATTAAATCATTTAATTACAGAAAGTTTCTACACTCGCTACATTTTGAAAGTTTTTGCCTTTCTTTTCCTGTTAATTACTTTTCCACACGTATTTACATGTTTATTTGTTTTTCTAGCATATTTTCAAATTTATATATTGCTTCTCATGTTCCTATTTTTTTCCTCCTATTTTTTTCTTATTTCTGTTAAGCTTTGTATTGTTTTTGAATAAGCAGGACATGAAAACTTCGAGTCAAATACATGTTATCAAACTTCTTGAAAAGAATATACAATGAATACTAAGTTATACTCCGTATTTATTTGGCCTGACTTCAATTTTTTTTAAAGGTGTTTTAATTTCTAAGCGATTTTTTAATGTACCGGTATGTGTTGTAATTTATTTCATGACATTTTAAGCAAAATGAACATCTAAACGAAGAATAAAATTAAACACTAGAAGTTTAGATTTAGACTTACAGGGGAATATGAGAAGAATGAAATCTTGAAGCTTAATTCTCATTTCGTCAAGAAAGTGATAATATGCATTTCTCCATCGCATGCTAACAAGCAACGGGACAATGATGATCCAAAAACCAACAGCCAAACCAACTAGCGTAAAGATCACTAGAATCCAATCAAAAGCATCTGATTCATCATCTTGGTCATTGGTTCCTTCGGTATCATCATTATTTGGTTGACAAGCTGCAAGAGGAGCCCCACAGAGTGCGTTTCCAGCAAAACTAGACCCACTTAACGTCTGAAGTTGTGGACCTGCAGTCGGGATTCTTCCACTTAGATTATTGTACGATACATTCAAGAAATTCAAACCACTTAACGATGACAAGCTGGAAGGAATATTTCCGTCAAGATGATTCAATGAAAGATCTAAAGATTCAAGCTGTCTCATTTCTCTGAATGTGTTAGGAATACTTCCAGTTAAATCATTTTGTGACAAATTCAGGTACCGTAAGCCTGGAAGTTCCACAAGTTCACTCGGAATTGACCCAGAAAATTGGTTTTCTGAAAGGTCTATTGTGGTCACTAGATAAAGGATTGTGCTATATGCCGAAAGCCGCCCCTTTGTCACCAACGACGCGCTGCCAAAAACTTGATTCTGAAATAGACTATCGTAAGGAATAATAGGAGTAATTGAAGTCTCCCTTCCAACAATGACACTGAAATTCTTAAAACATGTCGGTAGATTCCCAGAAGGATCATTATGGGCAAGATCCAAGATCTGAATAGAACTTAGATGACATATTTCAACAGGGATGTTACCGTCTAACTTGTTCGAACGAAGACTTAGAAGCTTGAGACTTGTACTCTCTCTCCCTAATGATGCAGGTATCTGTCCGGTTAAATCGTTTTCTGCAAGCTCAAGAATGATCAAGGTCTTGGAATTCAGTAATGACACTGGTAAACTCCCAAATAGCCTGTTATTGCGCATATCCAATGATGCTAGAGAGGAAATATTTCCTAGCGAGGGTGGGATTATACCAGAAAATTGGTTTTTCTCTAGATTCAGAATGATTAGAGATTCCCAATTTATCCAACAATCTGGAAGAACACCTGACATGTTATTGTTTCCTAGATTAAGAACTCTTAGCAGTCGCGGTTCTTGAATCTCGTAACACAGATACTGATCTAGAGACCCCGATATATTGTTGTACGAAAGATCTAGGAAATCAAGGTTGATTTTACTAAAGTTACTGGGCAGGAGACCGTTGAAATTGTTGGCACTTAGATCTAGAACCGCTCCTTGTGTAAGAAAACTAACATCACCCAACTTCCCTAAAATGCTATTGTGGGATATGTTCAAGTAGGTTACGGCAGAGAACGTAGTCCAAATCCAATTGGGGATGATGCCTGATATGTTTGCGTTAGCTAAATCCAACTCTGCTAACATGGTTTGCGACTGAACCCACGAAGGAAAACGAGGGCCTAAACTGCAAGAACCAATTCTTAACACAGTGAGTTGGAAAGGCGGGATCCAATTTTCATTTAGCTTAAATGCTAACTTGTTATCCCCAATCCACAAAGTGCTCAAGGATGTCAGATTGGTAAAGTGGTTTTCGGTCACAATACCCGTAAAAAGATTGTGATGAAGAGTTAGAAAAGTTACCTTCCCAAGCTGTCCAATACTTTCAGGAAGACTCCCATTCAACTTGTTAAAGGAAAGATCTAAGAAATCCAACGATGATAAACCACCAATCGTTTCAGGGATCGAACCTTCAAGTCCATTTATATTCATCTGAAATGTCTTCAAGACTGGCAAACTTCCTATAGAATCCGGAATGATTCCGCTTAACTGATTGTAAGCAAGATCAATGCTGGATAAGTTTTTCAATCTTCCTAGTTTTCGTGGGAGTCGACCAGTTAGATAATTGCCACGCATAGATAATAGCTCCAATTTAGGGGACTCGCACTCACAAAGTCGTTCAAGAAGCTCAGACACATCTCCCGAAAAATTGTTAGATTGCAGATCAAGGGTAGTCAAATTGCAAAGATTACTTAACGATTTAGGTATCTCCTCGGCAATTTGATTGTTCGATAAATCAATATGAACAATCCGGGATAAGTTCTGAAGATTGGTAAGAATTGGAACAGAAAGATTGCAGTTACTAACATCAAGCAAACGAAGATCACGTAGGCTAGACAACCCATTCAATATCGACGAAGAATTAACAAACATGTTACTTGAAACACGAAGAGTCGTCAAAGAAAGCATGCTACGGAAACCACTATGGGTTCCAGGAGTTAGACCTCTAATAAAACAATTAGTAAGATCTAATAATTCTAAATCATGTAGTGTAAAAATCCAACCAGGCAACAAACTATCAAATGCGCTAAACGAAAGATCTAGGACGATAAGAGAAGTAAAACTAACTGTGGTTGGATCACTAGGAATCTGAGTTAAGCTACATGAAGAAAAGTGTAGTTCTTGCAATGAAGAGAGAGTACTGATCACTTGAAGCCAATTTGAAGCTTCGGAGAGGTTAACGCCCGCCATATCTAGATGCTGCAATTGTTTTAGATTCCTTAGCCAGCTTAAATTATTTGAATGAAGATTACTGAATAACTTATCGTCCTGAAGAGCTAGAACTCGTAACCTAGACAAACTCCCGAGCTTCTGAGGAACTTCCCCGCCAAATTGCGACTTTGACATATTTAGATAAGTCAGATTTTTTAGTGAACCAATGAATGCTGGAACAGGGCCGAATCCAAAGTCGTTGCAACTTAAGTCTAGATACCTAAGTTGTACCAACTTGATCAAGCTAGAACTTATGTTTCCACGTAACATTTTTTTTGACGCTTCTTCGAGTTCATTATCGGTGTCATCAGGTCCACGAAGGCGAATCTCAAGGACGTGCCCTGTGAAGTTATCACATACCACACCAGACCAACTGCAACAATAATCATTACCGGTCCATGACGAGAGGCGGTTGGCTTGGTCAATAAGCTTGTTCTTGAACTGAATGAGTGCCAATCTTTCGTTTGCTTTACATAAAACATCATCTTGATTTTGGTTACATAGACATAAAGTGCAAAATGATGAGATTACAAGAAACCAAAGGCAAGATGATGAAGAAAGAGTAAGTATCATTGTAGTAATGTTGAACTTTTTATTTTTTTGACACTTTTTGCAACTTGCTTTTTTAAGGACAATGTTAGACCACATAATATTACGAGACCCCCTCATCTTGATTATATATCTAGCTACCTTGTACGATGACCAAGAACTTGTTTGATAATGACGTAACATTGTGACACAGATATGACATCACACTAAAAAAAATATATCATTTTATCAAACTAAGTGTAAAAATTAATTACATAAATAACTGTGAACAAATTTTGAAAAACAAAAGAGTTTTCATATCTATATGTGTTTTAAAAAAAAGTTCACACTTTTAATTGTGAATAAATCTAGCGTCTACACTTACAAGTGTGCACTGTATTGTAACACGCAATTCCTCCACACTTTTTCTCCTGTGTGAAGAATTTGAGTGTTACAAATATAATACACACTTGGGACAAATTATAAATTTCTTCACACTTAAAAGTGTAAATTTTTTTTTGAACACATATAAGTGTGAAATTTTTTTTGTTTTTTAAAATTTATTCACGCTTATTTATGTAACTTATTTTTACACATTTATAAATGATAAATAAACTCAAAATATTTTACACACTTTCTAAAAATGTGATAAAATGATATTTTTTTTATAGTGTCGGCATGAAAATTAATAAACTAATTTTTTATGTTGGTTTAATAAGATGATAAGCTAGAATCTCTAGTTGCATGAGAGATGAATGTTCTCAGAATGCACAAGAGGGAAATATGTAGAAAACATACAACCATCGAACCTCTAGCCGCAAAGACGTGACGAGATCATTGTCTAAAAGAAAACGTTATCTTTCACGCGCTACAGTATTGTATGCAAACACTTTCTATAAATCTTTTTATAAAAATGTAAAATTTTGTTGAGGTTTTTATTTGTTTGATACATATTGCAACTTGCTTTTAATTTGTAAGGACAATGTTGGACCATAGAAGATAAAAGACCCCGGCCCTCATATTGATTATATCTTGGTACTATGTAGGGGTGGCTATCGTCGACATGGCACAATCGACACGAATCCGATACAAAGTTAAAAAAGTTAGGTTAAGGATAAACAGTTTCAAGTTAAAAACAGGTCAACCCGTCTAATAAACGGGTCGTGTTTGAATTGAGTAAATATTAAAAAGGACAACCGTGAACCCATTTAAGTATATAAGCCACTAAAATTTAAATATATAAGCCACTAAAATTAGAGTATGTAGCTTGAATTTTATGTTGGATTTGAATTAAATATATTTTGTTATGTACTTAATATGTGAATTATGATTATATCTAGATATCATTGAATTTGTCGCATAGTTATTTGTATCCTATTTTTATCAATTTTCAGATCTTTATATTATTTTTGTATTTAAACTAGTTAAAGCGACAAACTACAAACCTTATTCACCGCTTGATCTATTTATTTAAACAGGTTAAACGGATCACAAATGAATTACACGTGTTATGCAGGTTTGTGTTAAGGTTGAGTTTCTTGATACAATTAATAAATGAGTCGTGTTTGAATAGAGGTGATAATAACATGCCAACTCGCGAACCCGAATAAGTCAACCTAAACATGACTCGATTGTCACCCCCAAGAACTTGTTTGATTATGATGTAGCATTATGACACAAATATGACATCAGCATGAAGGCCATGAAAATTAAAATGATTTTTTCTTGTTTAAATGTAATAATTATATTATGAGCTCATGAGCACCGTACAAGAGGTAATTAAACGTTCTTAATATGCATGAGAAGCCGGGGAACGTATCTAGACGACCCAAATTCACTAAAGATTAGCCATTGAGGTATGCGAAATTGGTAAAACCTTGCAAATATTGGATAAGAAGAACAAAAAAGGGGAGTATACATGACTTACGTTATCTTTTGACGTTGTTGTTCAAACTATATTGTGGGTTACGTTCTCTGAAAATTTAAAAACGACGTGGCTTTCTCGATAAAGAGATCGAAGAAGAACCTCGTCTTCAACGATATTAAACATCTTTCGTTTTCTTTGATTTCTACTATAGCTAAGAAATACTCACTTGATTGGATAGAATGGTTCATCAATCCTTGTTTAATGCTCTTAAGTATTATTGTGTAATTTTGTTCCTAACCCGGTTGTTTTTATAAAGATTGTCGCTTAAAAGAAAAAACATTATCTTTCATATGACAGTTATAGCATTAGCAAACTGATGTCCTTTAGTTTGTGCAAATTGTTGAAGGTTTATATAGATTCAATCTGTTTTTATTGCACAAACACTGACGCTGTTACATGGTTTACTAGTACAAATATACGAAAGGTAAGATATTAACTAAAGTAACATATAATTAATTTCAACTTTTTATTTTACAAGAACAAATTAATGAATTACAATGTGCAATGCGTAAGTTCTTAAATCAAAATTACACTTAATTACATGACAAATGTGTTGTGTCATATTCTTAAACAAAAACAAAGTTAATGTTTAAATATGAACAAGAAACTCTCTCGATGAGAATTATGAGCGTTGATGGTTTATCAACTAAGGAGAGTAATGATATATAAAATATTTTTCAATTATAAATAGTATTATTTTGTAGGCTCATAACTTATATAGTATTTTATACTATACTTGATATGTACTTTTCTTACATTAGATTTATCTTACTTTTTTCTCTTTTAAACGCTTAAAAGTTAAGATACTTTAAAATGCAAAGTATTTCATCATGCTCGTAGAAGGAAAGAAGATACTAGGTCAGTAAGACTTTGTCGGATATTGGTGACTCGAACGTTATCTTCGTAGTTCAAGAATTAGCAAGGTTACATGTATCTTCAGGTAATCTTCAATTTCCCAGAAGCGTCTTTTGATAACATTGATGTCAACAATTGCTAATTAGATGTCGGTTTTTTGGGGCTTTAAAGAAGACACTCATGGCATTTTTTGGGTTAAATGGAAATCTATTCTTTTCGATCAGAAATTTGGGGGTTTGGGAGTCGGTTGTCTCCACTCGAAAAACCTTGGTAGGCAAATGGAAATGGCGTTTCCTTACCAAGGAGAATGCCATTTGGCGGATTGTCATTAAAGAATTCTTTGGTCTTTATGGAGGCTTTGGATCTTCTGTGAATTCTCATGGCATTGGTGGTATTTGTCTTGACATCATCAATGTTGAAAAGTTAATTGATAGTATTGATGGCTCCTTCAAATTCCCTTTCAACTGCAAAATCTCAAGTGGTGGTAATACGATGTTTTGGAAGGATTCTTTTGGTGCGAAGACGGATCACGATTGATGGATAACTTTCCAAGGTTGTTTGCCCTTGAATCAAATAAGGACTACCTGGTCCGTGATAGATGGTTCTCAGTTAATGGCGTTTGGGGTTGGCCGATGTCTTGGCGTTTTGCCCCACGTGGTAGAGAAATTGATGATGTCTGCACACTAGTGTCTCTTATCGGGAATCTCTCTCTTTCTGAGGAGGGTTCTGATAATGGGTTTGGTCTAAAGATCCGTCAAGACAGTTTAAGGTTAGCTTTCTCTTCAAAACGATCCAAAACATTTCCCTCTCTGATCATGCATTGGATGATCGTTTTCGCTGGAACTCTTGGATCCCTCAAAAGGTTAATGTATGTATTTGGAGAGCTTCAATATATAGGCTAGCAACCCATCCTAACCTCCTTATGCGGGGGCTTGATATTCCCTCCATTGCTTGCCCTTTCTGTGATAGTAATGAGGAGGGGATTGATCATTGCCTCATTAACTGCTCGAAGGTCCTCTCGGTTTGGAAAAAGGCTTGGTGTTGGCGGAATATCGAGTCTCTCGTTTCTTTCCCCTTCTTTTCTATTAGCGATATTGCTCTTGGGAAGATAAAGGTTAACGGGTGCTCAAAAATTTCAAAGGTTGTTCAGGGGGTCTTTTATATTGTCCTTTAGGTTATTTGGAAGTGAAGAAATAGGCTTGTGAATGCAGTCTTAGAGGAGAAAGCGGGTATCTTAGAAGAAGACTTGCTTCCGGCTATCCAACGGCTCTCCAAGCTTTGGCTTTCTGCTCGGATTACCTCAAGCCCAACTAATTGGAGTGTTTGGATTGCTAGACCTTTTAACTTGTTTATGTAATTGTTCTTGTTCTTTTGGTGGTTGTTTTTTGTTAGGTCTTGTGTCATTGTATATATAGTCCTGTTTTGGCCTCCTCCTTGGAGCCTGTTGGTAATTAAATTCCTAGCTTTAAAAAAAAAATAAAAAAATAAAAAAAATTGCTAACTTGGTATCAGCACATAAATTAACTTATGCTATTTTTATAGTTTAATATATTAAAGGCCGCCACACTATCAAATTAACCCAACACAAACACTTTTTTTTACGCGATATTTAGTGAGATGTTTTGAGCTTTTATATGCGTACAGTAAAACCTTTTTAAGTGTAAAACCATTAAAAAAAATAAAATAAAGAATCATCATGACTTTCACTCTTAAATCCTAACAAATATTGTTTGTTTTTATAAACAAAATATTTTCTTTATAAGTGTATAGATCTATTACATGTTTCCGCGCTTCTTCCTAAAAGAGAAAATATGAGCGTAATAATTGAGTGGAAATTTCATGTTAGTATGTAGGTAGTGCCAATAGATAACAAAAAAAATTGTTGACGTTACTATACACATCTATTCCTACCTTTATTAAAATTCCGTTGTTAAGAAAATCACTTTCATGTATCCATGTGTCCACATTCATCTTCTATATTTTCTTTTCAACATTTATCTTTCATAGTCTAAATAGTCTTTTATCTTGTTGACAGAATTATCTGTATAATTCAATCAGTGAGTTGCGATATTAGTTTGAATTTGATTAGTCGCATCAACAAAATAGTCACTTTTTGTTTCCAAAAGTTTGACCCGGGTCTCATACGTGAATACATTTCTTCTCCAAAGTCATCTTCAATGTAAACATGAAATTTGTTATTTTTGTGTGTGACACCGTCTTCAAACAAAACACTGAAAACTAGTATAAGAGAATAGACCGAGAGGACTAAAATATATACCTAATTTTATAAATAAACATGTGTGACAACATTGTGTTGATTGCATCAAATGTTCCAACTTCTAAGTATGTAAAAACCAATAAAATACTCACATGCATGTTTAGACATAAAATTCCTTATAATCTTTGAATCATTTCTCGTGATAAAATATTTACTGTGATTTAATTGTCAATGAATTTTCCACAAGGTTAAGGTTACACCAAATTAAATCTTTTTAACAAATTGTTGAACGTTTGACTTAAAATAGTCTTAAGAAAAAGAAAAAAAGTTATTGAATTAATTACATTTAGCTTTATATAAGTTATGTGTTTTTAAATAAGTTATGGCATAAATTTTTTCAAATGCTATTTAAATATATGGGTTGATATTGTGTGTATAAACTTGAGCAGAAAAAACAAAATTGGTGCAAAAAAAAAAATTTTTTTTACACCAAATTTTCTATGTGCATCTTCAGAATATCTTATAAGTCTATTGAATTTTGAGTGAAATATTCAAGCCAGAAAAGAGTGGAATAAAGTGCAATGCATAATGATACACAGAAATTATGAACATTGGTGTAAAATAATTACATAGTGCAAACAATTGTAAAAAAGCTTGGAGTAAATTCATAATCTATTATATAATAAGGGAAAAGAAATAAAAAAATGAAAATGAAAGTCTCACATCAACCAATAGAATAGCTCAATTTCAAAATCACGGCTTTATATTAACTAATTGAAAAGTCAAAATTGAGTTATATTGTCAACATTACTTAATTTTTCATCTAGTCAAAAAATACATAAAAGTATATTTTTCAAAATTGTAAAAAATAGTAAAAAAAAAAGAAAAAAAAAAAAAAAAAGGAAAAAATAGGAGGAAGTTATTTTTAATAATTTAGTGGTTAAGTTTACAATACTAATAATGCCTAAATTGACAATAAAGAAACTTATAAAAAAGGAGGGGTAATTATATAAATATAAAATGTTAAAATTTAAAATAGCTTTATATTATGATTGGTTAGTATCAAATTTTAAATTTTATATAACAAATATCCCCATTTGTATTTTTTTTAAATAACAACATTTACCGTTATCGTTTAGTTTATAGTGTTTTTGTTTAGTAATTAAACTAGTAGATCGACTCTGACACACCCAATTAGTACGACTTATGTTAAAACTCATTTAGTGTGACTTATGTTAAAGCTCTTGGCATGTGGAGGGATCTAAAACTAGCATAAGATTTAAATGTAAGTTTTACTTCTCCATTTAATGTTTGACACATTAAAAGATGCACACGTGACTTGACATTAACTTTGTGTATTAACTAGATTTTTGTCGAGACTTAAGGCACATTTGGTAAAGAAAATTTTAGAGACTAAAAATACAGAGAATTGAATATGAGTGACAAATTTATAAAGTTTCGCTGTTTGTTAACGCTAAATAATTGAAATAAAAAATAATCACCAAAATCTTTTTTATTTTCTTTGAAAAAAAATCTAAATAAAAAAGGATTATACTATGATAATATCACCAAGTTTCATTTATCAAAATTTTTTAAGCATCAAATGCTGCACGTAATTTTTTTACATAATTTTTTAACGAAGTCCATTCTTTAATAAAATTATAATTGGAAGTGATTACAAGGAAAAGAATAAAAATTAAAACAAAAATTCCATTTCTCTAATTTCTCTTCAAAAATGATGGAAATGAAGCTAGCCAAATTACACTACTCATTTCTCTCTATTTTTTTCACCAATTTCTCTTCAGTTCTTAAATTTTTTTCTCTACCAAACAATGAAAATTAGACCAATTCTATTTCCCTTATTTCTTTTATCTCTACCAAGCACACCTTAAATGTTACAATCTGTTCTCGAAATTTATTTTGAGAGGAAAGAAAGTGAAATTGAGTGAAATTAAAATTTGTGGTGTTCTTGAGTTTTTATCAAGAAAGTAAAGAAAGTGTGATGAAGTAAAAAGGGAGTAACATACTTGTGTTTTTAGTTTAAAATGTTTTATTCTATTATTGGGGTGAAAGTGAACGACCCACTTTTTTCCTACAATTTTTTTTAATTCTCTTTACTCTACTTTCTTTGCTTTAACTTTCTCTCTTTTACTCAATTTAAAAACACGTTGTTAATCTTTTAACTCGCATTATGTAGTATTTGTTATGAACAACATTTAGTTACCTATGAAAACTTTATTTGGCTTATGCATTTGTTAAAAGAGAGCTTTAATTGTCATGAGGTGTTTAAAAGTTTACTAATATCTGCATCACTTCTAACATTCCGTGATCTATATTAATAAGGAATTAAGCATTACAAATTAATTTTTGTGTACTATACTTTACTTACTGTTTTATATCTTGCAAAAGTAAATCAAAGTATAAGTTATCATTATTTGTTGCATGTATTCATTGTAGACATCCTTTTGCTTAAATAAAAACGGGTAAAACACTTATCTATCGAGAGAGTAATAAGAGAAAAGGGTATGAAAACTAACTCATATGCCACTAAGGAGAAGTAATCTAACGAGAATAGTACGTTATTAAAATAAGAAGAGTGAGAAGAAATTTTAATCACATATTTTAAATAAGGGGGAAAAATAATGCAGAGATGCATTTATTTTTGTGATGCATCTCAAATTTGTGGTTGTAATTACTTTTTATTCTTTTCATCTTAATTATATTTCTAGTTTGATCCTAACTCTGCCACAAACTCAGATGTATGTGTTTTTGTTTATGTCAATTCCAGCCAATTTTTTTGTTGAAAGTTTACAAAATGACAAGCATAAAGCTAATATAAATGTATCAAAACAATAACAAGAGGAATTCGAATGTTAAATATCACTTATAGCACTTTGATACACTTTTGGTTTATAATGATGCACTTAAATGAAAGGTATGTTTGTCATTATACATGTAAGCTATTATCTGTATTGTTTTATTATACTAAAGTTAGTTCTGTTCTTTTCTAATTTATAGCTTGAATTAAAAAAAAAAAAAAAAAAAAAAAAAAAGTTTACGACTTATAATTTAGTTTTAATAAATAAACACCATTTTTTAGAACAATTAGATAATTTGGTCGATTTTGGATACATTATCACATGTAAATAATCCAAGTTAGGTGCTTGTCTTTTGTAGCTATATATGTTCTCACTTATTAGATATTCATAAACTCAAAATTTATAAGGACCACCTCTATTTTATGATTTGAACAAGCTTCCCTATCTCAAGAGTCAAGACACATGACACGTTCACATGGAAGTGTCTATTTATATCAACTTGGGCGTGATACTCTGTATCAAAATGTTTTCATAAACGAAATTTCCTTCCCCATTCACAATTCACTTTCAAAAGATAAACATAGAAGCATGCAACAGTATTCTTGTTTTTAATTTTTATGTTGAATTGTACACATAAAGACATGCGCATAACTGATGAAAGAAGATTTGTTCCTCGTTAAAATCAATACTACGTAGCTAGTAAAACCTAAAGTTTTGACTTCAAACTTTACTGGATCAAACTCATCGTATTTGTACTACTGTATCCATTTAAATTAAAGTTTTAGAATAGTAGAAGCATATAATTATTTAATTTGCCAGTTGAGTTATACTTTATGTTAGCACAAGTTATGTAACATTCAGGCTCAAGCCAATAAAACTTTAGTCTAGAATGTACCGATCATGCCTATTTATTTGCTAATTGTAATTGTGATTATCATCAATAAAATATATCATTTCCTTTTTACATTGTATCCGCTTGGTTACGATTTTAATAATACCTAACCCTAAAACCAAAACAACCACCACTTTAATTTTCCGGCCGTCGGCTTCAGCCGGCGGTCCGGTTTTCACAAGATTTTTGAGCAACAGTACATAGTCTTCAAAGAAAAAGAAACAATCTAAAGACAAAGCAATATTAATCAACCTTTTGATATGCATAGTAGCCACAACTATAGCAATGTTTTCTTCGGTTTATCTGCTACGTACATCGAAAGTATATTTCCTCTAAACAATTGCCTCCACGTCGTGGGCTTTATAAAAGGAATTTGATCACATTATTCAAACTTTAGAATGTGGTTGACGCTTACATCAGAAGAAAAAAATGGTGGATCTTTATGTTTTTTTTAAAGAAAAACACGCTTCGTTTGTTCGAAAGATTTTTTGGGGATCGAAGTTTTAGAACCAACTTTATTTTTTTCCTTTTCTTTTGATGTTTGACATGAGTTTTTGTAGTAATTTCTTTTGTTTTAGTTGTAAGGGATACTTTGGGTTATCTCATTTTAGTTGTAGGAGATACTTTGGGTTATCTCGTTTGGTCAGGATACTTTGGTTTATCCTGTAAGGGATACTTTGGTTTATCCCATTTGGTCAGGATACTTTGATTTATCCGGTTTGTTGCTGCTGAAGATGCGCTTTCGCTTGCAGTCGAATGTCTTCATCAACAATTATTTATTGCTTTAATTTACTGTTTTATAAGCTTTAAATCTTCAGTCCGAGCTTTCGTGATTTCGCCATTCGGACTGCGGGCGAGTGTTAGCCCAAATTATGTAACATTCGGGCTCAAGCCCATAAAACTCTAGTCTAGAATGTACTGATCATGCCCATTTATTTGCTGTTTGTAATTGTAATTATCATCACTAAAATATATCATTTCCCTCTTACAGAAAGACATGAAGTTTATCAAATCTTTCTGAAATTGTTCTTAAAAAACTTTCAATGCAATGCAAAAAAATATTTTCAAAAAACTTTATGAAATAGTAGAAAGCAATTGTTAGTTTATGCACTGGAAACTTTTTGAAAAAATAAAAAGCTATTGTTAATTTATGCATTGGAGATACTCCAAGGCTAGTCACAATGGGAGGGTCGACCGGATGGGTTGTGTTCGGTTGTCAACCGGTTGCCCCATTGTGGCAACAAGGTTGTGCTCGGTCGGTTGAGGTGTTTTGGACGAACTAGTTTGCTTATAAGACCGAATTGGTATGTCACATGTGGACAAATATTTGTGCCGTTTGGGTTTAAAAAAAAATAATTAAAAACTTTACCACTTTTACAACATTATAAATACCAACCTCAAACACATTTGTAAACACACAATTCAAACAATTTCTCATAAACACTTTCAAACACATTTTGATAATTATGTCTTACAAGATATTTTTTAATTCTTCGTCTTCCGAAGAGGAAGAAGTTATGAGCGAGTTTACGGAGTTTATGGAATTTACGCAGTATGCTTGGGACAAAAAAAAATTATGTTAACGTGATGTTTCCCTGTCAAATTGCTTTACTAACAAAATTTCCTTCCCTTTTAGACAATTCAAACACGTCAGTGTCACATCATCATTTAACATACCACCAAACAAGTGTAGTGATGACAACCAAATCAGACATAAAAAAACCTCAATTTACACAAACATAGCCCACGGTGTATTCCACAACACATACAAACTAAAAAAAGGTTGTCAAACCGTTTGGTGGTCTGCAACACCAAACAAATGCACAAAACAAGAGACCCCGCGTGACTGGGGATTAAGAGAATGGGGATGGCGCGTGGTTGATGATGGTGGTGGATCACCCACCATTACCCCAGTCTTACACTATGACAATCATGACCAAGTTGTTTTGTGACAATGATACAACATAGAAAGATGCATAGTTATTTGACAACGATATCACATGTATGGGTTAATTTATGTCAATGTGATGTTTCCCCTTCAAATTGCTTTACTAAACGAAAATTCCTTCCCCTTTAGGCAATTCATATTTAAATACGGCTATAGTAATGGTCACCAAGCACACAAACTTCATATCAGCGTCACATCATCATTTAGCACACAACCAAACAGGTGTAGTGGTAAGTGGTGACCACCAAACCAAACACATAAAAATACCCCCACCTTTTACAAAAATAGCCAACAATATATCTTACAAACATACACAAACAAAAAAAAGTTGTCAAACCGTTTGGTGGTCTACACCACCAAACCAATGCACAAAATAAGGGACCCTCGTGACAGAGGATTGAGGTCATGGGGGTGGAGTGTGGTACACGGTGGTGGTGGATCACCCACCATTACCCCAGTCTTAGAATATGTCAATCATGACCAAATTGCTTTGTGACAACGATATAACATAAAAACATTAATTGTTATTTAACAACAATATCACATGTATGGGTCAATTTATGTCAACGTGATGTTTCCCTGTCAAATTGCTTTACTAAATGAAAATCCCTTATGTCAACGTGATGTTTCCCTGTCAAATTGCTTAACTAAATGAAAATCCCTTCCCTTTTAGGCAATTAAAATTTAAATACGAATAGAAGTAATGGTCACCGAACACACCAACTTTATGTCAGCGTCACATTATCATTTAACACACCACCAAACAAGTGTAGTGGTGATGATAAGGTGTAATTTTATACGTTTTTAAAGGGTCATTTAGCCTCTAAATTCGTACATATTTGATCAATTACTATCCTAAATCGTTTCTATTTGAGTTTTAGGCGTTTGGGAAGTAAATGTTGGAAATTGGAACATTTATGGCTCGATTGGACAAGAAAACGAAGAAAACGACAAAGTAAAAAAGGTCACAAAAAGGAGATGTGACGACGTCAGGTTACCAAGTGACGTCGTCACTTGAAAAGCAACGAAGATTACCAAGTTATAATTTTACCAAGTGACATTTCAGACGATGGCGACGGTCTTGAGCTGACGGAGTCAGGACCACAAAAGTAAAGAGCGACACCGTCACAACCTATAAGGTGACGACATCACAATAAGGCGGCTGCAGTTCTCGAAACCCTAATGACGGCGAGCTGACGACGTCAAAACTATAAAGTGATGCCGTCACAAGTGTAATCCTATATATTTTTTTGTATGTTTTTCATTGTAAAGAGTACAACTTGGAGAACCTAAAGAGACCACGAATTTCACAGCTTTTGTAAGGGTTTTTAGCCCCCATAACTTCCATTTTTTATTGAAAATAAATTATTCAATCCTTAATCATTACAATATGTCTATGTGTTGTGTGATTATTTGTTTAACTTCTCTTCTACTTAACATGCTAGGCTAAATTTATTAGCGTTTACTTAGATTTGAATGAAACATAGTTATTGATTATTGATTGTCGTCTCTTGTTTTGATTAGTTGTTATTGCGTTAGAGTAGGAAAACTGGCTAGATCTTAGGATATTTTCTTGAACGTCCGACTAAACGCCCCGCTACATAATGCAGTGTGTTGTTGGTTGTATTTAATGCGTAATTTACATCCGCTGACATCGATATAAACTTGATGAGAACAAGAAGTCATAGTGTAATGAATTTAGCGCTCTAATTAGAAAAAGGAAGTGACAATTCGACTAATCAATAGGAGATAACTAGGGAGTAGTGAGATTCTAAGTAAATACGCTTTTACCTATCATACTAATTCACCAATTTACTTTTCTGCACATTAAGTTTAATTAATTTATTTACTTTAGTTATTAGTTATAAAAATCAAACTCTTCAAATCCCGAGATTTTACTTTGCTTTCTAAAAAATATAAAAATATAATTATAATCATCCCTCCACCTTTAGACTTATTCCGTTATACACTTCGAGCCTACCAAAATTATTTTCCTAGAGAACGATCAATCCCCCGTGTCTTACTTATACTACACTACAATGGTTAGGTACTCTGCCTAGGAGAATTGTAAAACTTAGTGTTTTTACAATTATCTGTATCAAGTTTTTGGCGCCACTGCCGGGGAATAGTCTAGGTTTCGATTTGTATCTCGTTTAGGTCTACTCACTAGATTTCTATCAAGTGTGGCTTTTCTTTTTATTTTATAGCTTTCTTTTAGTCTATCTTTTCTTTGTTATTTTTTTTGTTGGGATAATGCTAAAAAAATGCATCGAAGTTGACACCTTTGGGATTGTGTATACCCAATTATTTTTTTTCATTGTAACACAAAACTTGATAATTTTTGTTATTGTATGTATGATTTCCAACGTGTCCCATGCCAGCGTGTCCGAGTGTTACACGTAGACTGCCAGCGTGTAAAGACCTACTTTTTTTTATTGGGAGAATGCTAAAAAAAATGCATCTAAGTTGACCATTTTTGGGATTGTGTGTAGCCAACTATTTTTTTTTTCATTACAACACAAAACTTTTGAATTTGTGTTATTGTATGTATCAGTCAGGCTAAGCGTTACATCGCTAGCCTTTTATATTAATGGTCGTTATTAAATAACTTCAAATTTTGGTTTCTTATGTTTTCACACGTTTTCATCCATTCTTATACGGTTTTGTCCGTTTTTATAAGTTTTCGTCTGTTTTCTTACGTTTTCGTCCATTTTTATATGTTTTCGTCCGTTTTCATACGTTTTCGTCCGTTTTTAAACGTTTTTCGTTCGTTTTCTTAATTTTTTGTCTGTTTTTATACGCTTTCGTCTGTTTTTTTTACGTTTTTGTCCGTTTTATTATGCTTTTTACGTTTTTATACGTTTATGTTCGTTTTTACATGTTTTAAAGCGTTTTTGCTCGTTTTTATACGTTTTCGTTCAATTTTTTTACATTTACGTAACATTTTCGTTTGTTTTTACAAGTCTATGTTCGTTTTTACCCGTTTGTGGTTCGTATTTATATGCTTTTACACGTTTCCGTTTGTTTTTATACGAACGAAACGTGTAAAAACGAACGTAAACGTATAAAGACAAACGAAAACGCATAAAAACGAGCAAAAATGTAAGAAAACGGACGAAAACGTATAAAAACAGATGAAAACGTTAGAAAATGAATGAAAACGCAAAAGAACGGACGGAAACGTATAAAAATTGATGAAAATGTAAGAAAGCAAACGTAAACGTAAAAAACTGACGAAAACGTATAAAATGGACGAAAATGGATGAAAACATAAAAAACGTAAGAAATGGACAAAATGTATAAAAACTGACGAAAATTTATAAAAACAGACAAAAAGCTAAGAAAATGGACGAAAATGTTTAAAAACGGACAAAAACGTATAAAAATGTAAGACAACAAACGAAAATGTAAAAAAACCAGACGAAAGCGTATAAAAACATATGAAAGCGTAAGAAAACGGACGAAAACGTATAAATACGGACAAAAACGTATAATAATGGATGAAAACTAATAAAAACGTAAGAAAACTGAATTTTAGTTATTTACTAACGGCCGTTAATATAAAGGACTAACGATGTAACGCTTAGCCTGACTGGATACATACAATAACACAAATTCAAAATTTTTGTGTTACAATGAAAAAAGAAAAATAGTTGGCTACACACAATCATAAAAGTGGTCAACTTCAATGCATTTTTTTAGCATTATCCCAATAAAAAAATAGTTTTTGACACGCTGGCAGTTTACGTGTAACAGTCGGACACGCTGGCATGGGACACGTTGGAAATCATACATACAATAACAAAAATTACCAAGTTTTGTATTACAATGAAAAAAAATAGTTGGGTATACACAATCCCAAAAGGTGTCAACTTCGATGTATTTTTTTAGCATTATCACTTTTTTTTTCCGTAAAACCCCTTTCATTTGTCAGTATGGTGGATGAAGTTGCATTTGAATCATTTGTAACACCTCCAAAACGACGTTAAGGCTAAAAACGAAGCTTGTAGACGCGTTTGGTGACACCGATTTTTAATAAAATCGACGTAAACTATAAAAGAGACCCGACAAGTATAAAACTAACTTGTCAACATGAAAATAGGTTAAAATGCATAAACAAATGTGTAGACTGAACATAAATAGGGTTGGTTTCACGTTAATGTACGTTTAAAGACGTACATAGGGTAACCTATTTGATTACCCGCAAAGGTTAATTTCCGCAAAATTAAAATAATAAGTAAAAGCGATTGTTTAAATATTGACTTAAAAAGTACGGGTGGTTACATCATTGACAATAAAGGAACAATTGTATTACACGAATGGATTTGCTTCTGTTGTTCCAATTAATTTTTTAGTGATCTTAGAGATATCTAAGAGGAGATGGGGGTAAAGCTAGATAGGTTTGATGAATTCTATGCATGTGTGACTTCTATTAAACAATCATTGTTATGATCAACTCCTTTTAGTGAAACCTTTTGGAAAAACATTGAGAAAAGCTTCCTAACCATGAACCATAAGTTAAATGAAATGATAAGTTTGTATACATCACAACTTGAGGAAATAAATGAAGAGGATTTATCCGACCATAGGCACCATGGACAAAAAGACTTAGTTTTTAAGAATATAGACTTCGAATTGGGCCAAGATTGTGAGATGGTTAGAGTTGAGCTATCTAGGTGCATGCTTAGGTTAGATTTCACCAAAACATATGATAAGCATGAAGAATCCTTTAGGTAATTGTAACATAGTAATCGAGTTATGAATCAGACTTAGAATTTGAAATGGCTAGAGAAGGATTTGAGATACTTAGGAATGCGTTTGGGTTAGAACCTACCAAAACACATGATGAACATATAGGTGATTTAGATACTATGGAGAATGATGTTAGAAATCCAAACATATTAAATACCCTACAAATTCTACCATCATTTGAGGAAAAAACACTACCCGTGACTTATTCGGAAGAAGTAGAAGAGACTATAGGAACCCCAATAGAGGTAGAACCTTTGGACCAAACAAGAGGAAATAGGTTTAATACTTCTAGTCATAACATTTCTCTTAATTCTAGGGAAGTTCCTAATTTTGATGAGTCGGAGCCTCAAACAAAACCATTACCATCCACAGATGTAAATCTAGGAATTAAAAAAGGCCCCGATCCACTCATAAAACTATATAGTCTGGGTAATTTTACGATGAAGATAGTATACTCTAAGCCTTGTAGAGAGGAAGCCAATATAGGAGTGAAACATAAACTTACATACCTACATCACCCATTTATTAATGATCATAAGAAATGCTATGGATTTAAACCACGTTCAATATGTCAAGATGGATCTCTAACCAAGAATATATCTGTGACAACCCGTACTTTCAGGACATTTCTAGACACGATTCATGTCTCATTTTCTCAACATTTTAGTAAACTTGGTTTACTTGTTTCAAATTCGCGTAACCTTGGAGGTTTAGCGGCGAATTCATGATCATGACATCACGTACATTTCATATGGACTATGATTAGTCTACATTTCATTGACATCATGTGCATCTCATTGATTCATTCACGACATTTCATTTCACCCTTCAACGCGTAATTTTTATGTTTAATAATTTTTATCGCGTGAGTTTTTATTTTGATTATTTAATCCATTACTTTCAAAAAATGATCCCGAGGTATTTTTAAACTCACATTTAGTTCATAAAAACTATATTTTTAGTTTTCCTAGTGTTTCACATATATTTGGTATATTTATCGTTAAAGTTTAATTATTACGTCGTTTTCTTAAAAATCTTACGATAATTATTTTATCACCCGATTTTCACAAGGAAAGTATTTTTACAATTTTTATCACCTCAATACAATCTATTTTGACTTATTAAAAACTTACTTGTACCAAAATTTTCCAATTTCCTTTACTTGTACAAATTACTTACATTTTACTTACTTTTTCTACAAATTAAACAAGTTTTACACATATATATTTATACAAAGTTTTAAAAAGAAAAAAAAAAATATCATTGAGAGACAACCCTCCCCCAAAAACCGGCCAAGGGGAGGGTGCCCTCATAAATGTGGCAAGGTGTATGTTTTCTTTCTAATAATGCATGTATACAAGTCTTACACTCAAGATATTATTTCACATACATCTCATAGTTTCAAGTGTGAAAAAAATATATTTCTCTCATCTTTTGGCTTCAAGAACCGGCCACACTAACAAGAACCAAGGGATCAAAATTTTCTTCAAGTCAAGTGTGTTTATCAACCTAGATCATATCCTTTTTATGGTTTTGAAATAAAAACCAAGGATATTTAAGTTAATCCTTTGTTACCTACACCTCTTCATTTTCACTAGTAAGCATATTCTTATCATTTTAATGTTTCCTCTTCATTTTCATATGTTTCTTATCATTTTTGGAGCTTATATGCATGTTATGTGATTTATACCATTTATTTCATGATTTTAGAGGTTTTATATACTTATAGTCATCCTATAATTATTCCCAAGTTATTCTTTGGTCTTGATGGTGATTAGGAACCCATGACACCCTAAGAAGGTGTATGGTAGGATTAGATTAGCTTTGGAGTTGATTTGAAGGGATTAGAATAGGTTTTGTCCGAGAAAAACTATTTTCGTAAACTATATTTTACGTTCTGTCCTTAAAACGAATTTCTGGAAAAACCTACTGTTGGTACGACCTTTTGGCCTTGATATTTAGAAAATATACTTTAAAACGAATCCGTGGCCGCTTGAACGGATAAAAACGGAGTTATAACGAAGCCGTGGTGAATTTTTAAAGTTTGACGACGAAATATATTATTTTCAGGATTTTCAGCATGCAGTTTTTACATATTTCGGGACAAAAACGAGCCTTAAGCTTCACAAATTATTTCGACTAGTCAAAAATATATTAGTTTACTTCGATACGAAGCTAAGGACATATTTTACGTAGAAAACGGATTTAAAACGACAAAGATATGGCCGTTTTCATAAAGTTGCCGTAAATATTATTTTCTGAAAAACTATATTATTTCTACGTTACAAGTATTTCATTAGCTATATCGTCCATGTTTGCGGCAGTTTTTAACTATGATGCAAAACTTTTTATAACGAAGTGTCTTCTAGTAAAATCAAGTTCATCGGCCATATTTTTCAAAACAAAAAGCCGTTTGTCAAGCGGAGTCATAGTGAATTATTTACGGATGTTCAAACATTGGCCGAAACTCATTTTTCTGCACACAATTTGCAAAAACCACCATCTTTAGCCTTTGATATCTTTATGATCGAGACCTTTTGGACGAAAACTCCTGAACTGAAACTTCTAGATATCGATACAAACTTTCCAAAACCGTCGAGTTCGTTCTCTAACGATCGACGTACACCGTTTTACGACCACTTCTCCGGAGCCATTTTTGTTGATTTAATAATTTTTCCGACGACATTGTTTTGCGACGAAAAGTGGTAATTTCACCAAAAATCATTATAAAACCATTATAGGATGACATTTTGACGTAAAAACATGTAAAGTCATTTTCGAAAGGGTCAAGACGTCAAAAGAGTATTTTTCGACGCTAAGTAATATTTTCAAAACTCGTAAATGGTATAAATAACATACGTAATGCATGCATAGCATTACATTGCAACTCATGAGATACCATATCATTGATAATAGGTCCCGGTTGACGCATTACATTATAAACCTCAGTGTACTCACTTTTGCCATTATTCCAGTTTATCCAAGTGAGTTTCCATAGCCCCTACTTTTACTTGCTTTCATAACTGTTTTGGGGGAGATACATGCTCAAAACTGTTTTCATGCACTTGCACAAGTACTTTAAACTCTTACATATTACTGTGGATTCATAGCCCCACTTTTACTCTATTAACTGTTTTACAATCTCTTGGGGGAGATACATGCTACATTTTTAATCGAACACAAATGCTTTGAACTGTATGCTATATCCGATGTTTTATTGTCACTAAGTATTTTGCCATGTTCGAAGTCCCTACATCATGAACCATTAGTCACTTTCGAGTGAGCGCGAGTATAGTGAATAGGCCTATTGGAATTAACACTCCCGCTCCTATTGACCCATTTAGGGGAAATCGAGCGCGCTATATTTGAATCATAGAGGTAAATTGGCAAATTACCTATTAGGGCGGCGATGAAACGATGATTACCAATTTTTATTGGTGCGATGTTTACGCTTTGGTGTCATGAACTTAGTGAAATAAATACGATGTTGATTTTAACGATGAGTGTGAAACCATTTAACTCACACTACGATTATGGTGTTCGAACGAATTACATAAACTCTATATACATTCTGGCAATGGGTTGTGAACACACAGGTTGCAAGTTTTGTATGGGCGGGACTTGGAACTGAGTGGATTTACAATGCCTTTGCTGCATAAACGATTTTGATACATTGAGCCATGCACTATTTTGTGAATTCATTTGACGATTTCTGATTGAACATTAACTCTACATATCCTGGCAGTGGGTTGTGAACACACAGGTTGCAAGTTTTGTATGGGCGGGACTTGGAACTGAGTGGATTTACAATGCCTTTGCTGCATAAACGATTTTGGAAGTCTTTACATTTCAACGATTTACAATGCCTTTGCGGCTTAAACGATTTTTAAAGGCTTTACATTTTAACTCAAGCTCTATGAACTCACTCAACCTTTGTGTTGACACTTTTTAGCATGTTTTATCTCAGGTATCTAAGGCATTCACTTCATGGCATGCATTTGGACACATCATGGAGTCGTGGTGACGACGCGTCTTACATGGGATTTATATACTTTACAAACATCGTTTGACTGTACTAAACTTATTTTCCGCACAAGTTGATTTCATTTGGGACCTACTTTGTAAACTCTGATTGTTTTATTAAATCAAACGATGTATTTTCCAAACGACACTTTAGGTCGTTCAACATAACTGTGATTGTGATGCTATGACAGTCAATCCCCAGGAATTCCATTCCGCTGCAAAACAGGTAATTTGGGGGTGTAACAGATTGGCATCAGAGCTTCAGTTATAGAGAACTAGGTTGCATCATTGACCCTAGACTATAACTACATCATCATAGCATCTCATCATTTCATCACAAGTGCATGTTCACTTTGCATGCGATTTATACGTACATTTTTCGAGTTATTTACTTTCATTTCAAAACGATTGTCACATGGATGCCCTTAAATGCCCATCCCATTATCTTTTCCCCATACTCTAACGTGGAGAATTCCTTGTCATTCCCTATCACAATTTTTATACCAGCTGATTCATCATCGATAACGTCGAATGCCGAGATAAACTTTTAGTTAGGGCGAAGTCGCTCTCACTCCTTTGTTTCACCACTAACATGTCGAGTTACACTTTATTCACACATTAAGTCTCTAAACCATCATACATTTGAAACACTTACAACACCTCATAACCCATCTTTTCGAAAACCGTCGATCATTTTGAAAAATAACCTCAAACTCATCGTTTCTTATCACATTTCTTTGAAGCGCTTATTATTAACATCGGATTTTGCTACGTCTCACATTTCCTCTTGTTTTGAAGAAGATATGGCACCGAAGAAAGCTACAGTTGAAATGACCCAAGCAGCAATTCAAAAGTTGGTGAATGATAGCATTGCTAATGCTTTAAGAACTGAAAGGGAAACAGTGGCTGCTGCTGCTGCTGAGGCCGCGGCTGCTGCTGAAGCCGCAAGACTAGCTGCTGCTACTGGTAATGCCGGAGGATCTGGGGTTAAGAAATGTTCGTACAAAAATTTCAAAAGTGGTGAACCCACTAAGTTCCGAGGTACCGAGGGAGCTACAGCTATGGTTAGATGGTTTGAAAAGTTGGAATCGGTATTTTTGCTTTGTAACTGTCCGGATGATAGTAAAGTTAAGTTTGCTACGAGCACTTTACTCGATGGAGCGTTGTCATGGTGGAATTCATACGCTCAACCGATTGGTATGGAAAATGCTTTTAAGCTTACGTGGGAGGAATTTAAGAGCTTGGTGACTAAGAAGTTTTGTCCTCGAACAGAAATCAAAAAGTTGGAGACGGAGTTCTATGAATTGGTCACGATTGGGTACGACATTGACACATACATTCGGAGATTCCAGGAATTGGCCGTGTTATGCCCGTCCATGGTTTCTGATAATGAGAAGTTGCTAGAGGCTTTCATTGGGGGACTTCCCGAGGCGATTCAAGGAGATGTGACTTCGTTTGATCCACAAACAATCGAGGAAGCTATTCGAGTTACTCAGAAATTGATGGCACAAGTGGTGAAGCGAGGTAAGTACACCAACACCAACCGAAACAACAACAACCCCAACAACTGCTTCAATTACAACAATACCCAAAACAACAACGATGATAACCAAATCAACAACAACAAAAGGAAATGGGAAAACGACCAAGGAGATTATAACAACAACAACCAAAACCGCAACACCAACCGTCATCAACAACAAAATAGAAGGCAAGAAGCGGGAATGGTTTATGTCGCTGTACCAATGAGAGGTAGAGGGTATGCTGGAACACACCCACTATGTAATCGATGTAATTTTCATCACTCGGGTCCTTGCCCTGCCAAGTGCCACAAATGCAAAACACCGGGACATCTAGCCAGGGATTGTAAAGGTAAAGCCGTAGTCACATGCTTCGGATGTGGGGAACAAGGACACTATCGGAATCAATGTCCTCAAAACCAAGGTCAACAAGTCGAAGGTGCTCATGGGAATGTATATATGTTAGAAGGAGCTCGTCAAGGTATCAACGACGCGGAAGACTGAAGAAGTTCGGAAACTAATAGTCTTATTTCTCCTTATGTATTATGTCGTACTAAGTTTATGTCTTTCATCGTATTCGAAACTTTATGACCTAAGATGTACTACTTTTGCTAACCACTTGTTGTAACATATTCTCATCTATCGTACTTTATTTCCTTTCGATTCGATATCATTTACGAGGATTTTAATTCTTTTTACCTTAACTATCATTTTAACGACACTTCTCCATGTCTTTTCTCCTCGAGGTTCATCACAATTTTAACAACAGTTGACCCAACACCAAACAAACATATGAGTCGATTAGTCCAAGCATTGCATAGTTACTCCTAAATTATACATAGCCTGATCACCTATGTCTAATTCAGGAAGAATCATGCAATGAAGGGAGTAGTAGGCTTATATGTGTAAGCAATTCCGTAATCGAGCCAAATTTTCAAAAGAATTTTCTTCAAACCACTTGTTTCCAGTTTGATCCGCGTGACAGTTCTTGTTTGATGAGTTGCAAAGATCGAGCTAGAAACAAGTTGTTACCCAAACCGATTTAGCCTAATCTCATGACAGTTCTTGTTTGATGAGTTGTGAGATTAAGTAAAAATCGGTTACCAAAAAGTCTTTTGAGGGTTTTGCTCGGGAATGGGAAAGTTTGCCACATCAAACCCTAAACCTGATAGACTAGCACGAACTGAATTCAGGGACTGAATTCCTTTTTGGATGGGCGAATGTGACAACCCGTACTTTCAGGACATTTCTAGACACGATTCATGTCTCATTTTCTCAACATTTTAGTAAACTTGGTTTACTTGTTTCAAATTCGCGTAACCTTGGAGGTTTAGCGGCGAATTCATGATCATGACATCACGTACATTTCATATGGACTATGATTAGTCTACATTTCATTGACATCATGTGCATCTCATTGATTCATTCACGACATTTCATTTCACCCTTCAACGCGTAATTTTTATGTTTAATAATTTTTATCGCGTGAGTTTTTATTTTGATTATTTAATCCATTACTTTCAAAAAATGATCCCGAGGTATTTTTAAACTCACATTTAGTTCATAAAAACTATATTTTTAGTTTTCCTAGTGTTTCACATATATTTGGTATATTTATCGTTAAAGTTTAATTATTACGTCGTTTTCTTAAAAATCTTACGATAATTATTTTATCACCCGATTTTCACAAGGAAAGTATTTTTACAATTTTTATCACCTCAATACAATCTATTTTGACTTATTAAAAACTTACTTGTACCAAAATTTTCCAATTTCCTTTACTTGTACAAATTACTTACATTTTACTTACTTTTTCTACAAATTAAACAAGTTTTACACATATATATTTATACAAAGTTTTAAAAAGAAAAAAAAAAATATCATTGAGAGACAACCCTCCCCCAAAAACCGGCCAAGGGGAGGGTGCCCTCATAAATGTGGCAAGGTGTATGTTTTCTTTCTAATAATGCATGTATACAAGTCTTACACTCAAGATATTATTTCACATACATCTCATAGTTTCAAGTGTGAAAAAAATATATTTCTCTCATCTTTTGGCTTCAAGAACCGGCCACACTAACAAGAACCAAGGGATCAAAATTTTCTTCAAGTCAAGTGTGTTTATCAACCTAGATCATATCCTTTTTATGGTTTTGAAATAAAAACCAAGGATATTTAAGTTAATCCTTTGTTACCTACACCTCTTCATTTTCACTAGTAAGCATATTCTTATCATTTTTATGTTTCCTCTTCATTTTCATATGTTTCTTATCATTTTTGGAGCTTATATGCATGTTATGTGATTTATACCATTTATTTCATGATTTTAGAGGTTTTATATACTTATAGTCATCCTATAATTATTCCCAAGTTATTCTTTGGTCTTGATGGTGATTAGGAACCCATGACACCCTAAGAAGGTGTATGGTAGGATTAGATTAGCTTTGGAGTTGATTTGAAGGGATTAGAATAGGTTTTGTCCGAGAAAAACTATTTTCGTAAACTATATTTTACGTTCTGTCCTTAAAACGAATTTCTGGAAAAACCTACTGTTGGTACGACCTTTTGGCCTTGATATTTAGAAAATATACTTTAAAACGAATCCGTGGCCGCTTGAACGGATAAAAACGGAGTTATAACGAAGCCGTGGTGAATTTTTAAAGTTTGACGACGAAATATATTATTTTCAGGATTTTCAGCATGCAGTTTTTACATATTTCGGGACAAAAACGAGCCTTAAGCTTCACAAATTATTTCGACTAGTCAAAAATATATTAGTTTACTTCGATACGAAGCTAAGGACATATTTTACGTAGAAAACGGATTTAAAACGACAAAGATATGGCCGTTTTCATAAAGTTGCCGTAAATATTATTTTCTGAAAAACTATATTATTTCTACGTTACAAGTATTTCATTAGCTATATCGTCCATGTTTGCGGCAGTTTTTAACTATGATGCAAAACTTTTTATAACGAAGTGTCTTCTAGTAAAATCAAGTTCATCGGCCATATTTTTCAAAACAAAAAGCCGTTTGTCAAGCGGAGTCATAGTGAATTATTTACGGATGTTCAAACATTGGCCGAAACTCATTTTTCTGCACACAATTTGCAAAAACCACCATCTTTAGCCTTTGATATCTTTATGATCGAGACCTTTTGGACGAAAACTCCTGAACTGAAACTTCTAGATATCGATACAAACTTTCCAAAACCGTCGAGTTCGTTCTCTAACGATCGACGTACACCGTTTTACGACCACTTCTCCGGAGCCATTTTTGTTGATTTAATAATTTTTCCGACGACATTGTTTTGCGACGAAAAGTGGTAATTTCACCAAAAATCATTATAAAACCATTATAGGATGACATTTTGACGTAAAAACATGTAAAGTCATTTTCGAAAGGGTCAAGACGTCAAAAGAGTATTTTTCGACGCTAAGTAATATTTTCAAAACTCGTAAATGGTATAAATAACATACGTAATGCATGCATAGCATTACATTGCAACTCATGAGATACCATATCATTGATAATAGGTCCCGGTTGACGCATTACATTATAAACCTCAGTGTACTCACTTTTGCCATTATTCCAGTTTATCCAAGTGAGTTTCCATAGCCCCTACTTTTACTTGCTTTCATAACTGTTTTGGGGGAGATACATGCTCAAAACTGTTTTCATGCACTTGCACAAGTACTTTAAACTCTTACATATTACTGTGGATTCATAGCCCCACTTTTACTCTATTAACTGTTTTACAATCTCTTGGGGGAGATACATGCTACATTTTTAATCGAACACAAATGCTTTGAACTGTATGCTATATCCGATGTTTTATTGTCACTAAGTATTTTGCCATGTTCGAAGTCCCTACATCATGAACCATTAGTCACTTTCGAGTGAGCGCGAGTATAGTGAATAGGCCTATTGGAATTAACACTCCCGCTCCTATTGACCCATTTAGGGGAAATCGAGCGCGCTATATTTGAATCATAGAGGTAAATTGGCAAATTACCTATTAGGGCGGCGATGAAACGATGATTACCAATTTTTATTGGTGCGATGTTTACGCTTTGGTGTCATGAACTTAGTGAAATAAATACGATGTTGATTTTAACGATGAGTGTGAAACCATTTAACTCACACTACGATTATGGTGTTCGAACGAATTACATAAACTCTATATACATTCTGGCAATGGGTTGTGAACACACAGGTTGCAAGTTTTGTATGGGCGGGACTTGGAACTGAGTGGATTTACAATGCCTTTGCTGCATAAACGATTTTGATACATTGAGCCATGCACTATTTTGTGAATTCATTTGACGATTTCTGATTGAACATTAACTCTACATATCCTGGCAGTGGGTTGTGAACACACAGGTTGCAAGTTTTGTATGGGCGGGACTTGGAACTGAGTGGATTTACAATGCCTTTGCTGCATAAACGATTTTGGAAGTCTTTACATTTCAACGATTTACAATGCCTTTGCGGCTTAAACGATTTTTAAAGGCTTTACATTTTAACTCAAGCTCTATGAACTCACTCAACCTTTGTGTTGACACTTTTTAGCATGTTTTATCTCAGGTATCTAAGGCATTCACTTCATGGCATGCATTTGGACACATCATGGAGTCGTGGTGACGACGCGTCTTACATGGGATTTATATACTTTACAAACATCGTTTGACTGTACTAAACTTATTTTCCGCACAAGTTGATTTCATTTGGGACCTACTTTGTAAACTCTGATTGTTTTATTAAATCAAACGATGTATTTTCCAAACGACACTTTAGGTCGTTCAACATAACTGTGATTGTGATGCTATGACAGTCAATCCCCAGGAATTCCATTCCGCTGCAAAACAGGTAATTTGGGGGTGTGACAATATCAAATTTGGAGATGATAAAAGATGATTATTTTCTAGGAGAAAGACTTGATTTACCTGCTACACCAATAAAATTAGGTAAGGTTATAATGAAAGAAACACGCCCTTTTGAGCATATAATTCAATCACTAATCCTTCATCATATGGCTCACTTCCACCATAATTGTGTGTATCGCTACTATCCCCCGCACTTCATCTTAAGTGTAGGGAAAACCTCCTTCTTATCTGTTAAATGAGGGTAGAGTCGGCTCGTGACTCGAACAAAAACAAGAGCTTCTCGGGAGGCAACCCGGTCATATCTCATTTACTTGTTTTTTTTTTGGTCATATATGTTTAATTATAATTGTTTAATTTTCATGTTTTTAATATTTTGTGAAAAGGCTTTATTTTGTTTTTAACCTTGTCTTGATTACATATAAATATATTTACAAAAGATAAGTGTATGAAAATTCATATTTTGTTTAAAAGAACAAAATTCGAACATGAAAAATTTACAAGTCATGATTAGCATATAAATTTACAAGTCATGATTACCACTGATTTTATGCGAGATTTCGTGTTCGTTTTATTATAGATTTACAGGTTATATTCGACAAGAAGATGAGATTGTCAAATGATATGAACTTCTTGGAGGAGGATTTGACTATATTTTCATTTTTCATTCATACCGAGCTAAAGCTAATTTTAGAACCAAATTTATTTTTTATGACATTTACGAGTGAAACTTAGTCTTAATAAAACATCTCATGGGTAAAAGTTATATAGCTATCGCAAAAATCCTACCACACAAATTTCACCCTAAAAATGTGAGATTCGCCTTTAGATATTTAGGATAAAGCATTCACATTTAATGCTTATGAGTGTACCGTTAGTATATAGATTCTAAAACTTGGTTTATTGATACATCCCGAGGTCACAAGTGAGATTACATGGTGTAATTAGGATTTACTAAACGATAAGAGGCATTAAGATAACCCTTGTTTTAAACTTGTTTATTATAATTACGTTGGCAACATTGGTCAAGTAATTACCCCACACCCTTGCCATGTGCTCATTTTTAATACGATATACCCCTAGTGAACCCCTCTGAGTCTATCCTTTTCGCCGTTCTTGTGATATTTCGGTGAACCCCTCTTAGCAAATGTTACACCCAAATCGCCTTAGCATTCCTTGTATGCTCTTATTTTAGTGCATTATTGTTACAACATTAAACCATTAGTTAATTGTCTAGTTGCTTACATGGTTTCTAAGTCAAGTCATATCTTATAAATACAGTTTTGGGATGATTGAGACTAATGGGTTTAGTACTATTTGTTATGAAGTAATGGAGAAGAAAGTAAAAATTATTACCCCATATGTACGTTAATTTTAAGTACTCCACGTGTTTTGATCCTCGCAATTTGGGTCATTAGTTAGTTTATTTTTATGCAAAAATGCAAGTGTAGGGATGCAGTTGTAAATCCCATGTTAATTTTGTTTAGCAGATCAAAATATGGCAGGGCAAAAGTGTGTGAAAAAAAGGAGAAAAGAAAAAAATGATGAAAAAAATACAAAAGAAAGAAAAAAATATACGGTCTGCCATCTTGCTTATGTTTAAGTCAAAAAAGTGTCGAGAAAAGCAAAAGAAAGAGTTGAGTTTGTCTATCGAGTCATGGCTTAGAAACGCCACTTCGTACATGTAACTGACTTAGATGATTAACTTGCCACCAGTAAATTTCCCCATATCCACAAGATCGTGTTTTCCTCACCCTTACACCTAACGTTACAACCCTTTAAAAGTCATCTTTGATAGTTTATCATAGGTGTTTACACCAAAGTGGTGGTTGTTTGATCCTTTATCAAGCATATGGTAATTTAGGTGCTATAACAGGTAGAGAGTGTTTATCTTTCCGTTTTCATACATGTTATATCACTTGTACACCCGAGAGATGAGAGAATCCAAACACTTTATGTGAGGTGATAGTATATAATTTTCGTGCTTGCTATGACAATTGTAGAATGAGTTATGTTGTAAACTATCTTTAAACCAATATTAAATGCCCTCTAACTTGGAAATTGATTGGGATAAAAGTATATTTGCTTGAGGACAAGCAAATCCCAAGTGTAGGGATATTTGATGAGATGGTCATTTAGCCTCTAAATCCATACATATTTGATCAATTACTATCCTAAATCGTTTCCATTTGAGTTTTAGGCACCTGGGAAGCAAATGGTAGAAATGGGAACATTTCTTGGATAAGAAAACAAAGAAAACAACAATGTCAAGAAAACGTCACAAAAAGGAGTTGTGACAGCGTCAGGATTACCAAGTGAAGTTGTCACTTGAAGAGCAATGAAGATTAACAAGTTATAATTTTACCAAGTGACGCTTCAGACGATGGTGACGGCCTTGAGCTGATGGCGTCAGAACCAGAAAAGTAAATAGCGACGACGTCACAACCTATAAGGTGACGACGTCACAATAAGGCGGCTACAGTTCTCGAAACCCTAATGACGATGAGCTGACGGCGTCACAACTATAAAGTGACGTCGTCACAAGTGTAATCCTATATATATTTTTGTATGTTTTTCATTGTAAAGAGTGCAACGTGGAGAACCTAAAGAGATCACGGATTTCACAGCTTTTGTAAGGGTTTTAGCCCTCATAACTTCCATGTTTTATTGAAAATAGTTATTCAATCCTTGATCATTACATTATGTCTATGTGTTGTGTGATTATTTGTTTAGCTTCCCTTCTATTTAACATGCTAGGCTAAATTTATTAGTGTTTACTTAGATTTGAATGAAACCTAGTTATTGATTATTGATTGTTGTCTCTTGTTTTGATTAGTTGTTATTGCGTTAGGAGTTGAAAAACTGGCTATATCATAGGATATTTTCTTGAACTTCCAACTAAACGCCTAGCTACATAGTGTTAGTGTGTTGTTCATTGTATTTATGCGTGATTTGCGTTTGTTGACATTGGTATAGACTCGACGAGAATAAAAAGTCATAGTGTTAGGGATTGACAACCCTTAGCAATTGATATTAAGGAATACAACGCTCTAATTAGAACAAGGAAGTGACAATTCGACTAATCACAGGAGATAACTAGGGAGTAGTGAGATTCTAAGTAAATACGCTTTTACCTTCCATACGAGTTTATCAATTTACTTTTCTACATATTTAGTTTAATTAGTTTATTTAGTTTAATTATTAGTTATAAAAACCAAACTCTTCAAACCCGAAATTTTACTTTGCTTTCTAAAAAATATAAAATTACAAAAATAATCATCCCTCCACCTTTAGACTTATTCCGTTATATACTTTGAGCTTACTGGAAGCTCCCAGAAAATTTCATTGTACTTAAACCTTAATCAGAAATTAAGCACGATTTATATCATCATGAAATTTTCTAAACATCACATTTGCATATCATTTGGCATATGCATGATCAACGCAGTTTGAGCGTTCATAAATATTCCGTTGTGATCAGAATGAAATACCTCACGATCCCGATAATCTTAAAATGCGTAACGAATATGTAAAAATTTATAAAAATACGAAATAAATTCTAATAAAAATATATTAAAATTCATATTGGGCTTAGGAACCTATTGGGCTTCATATCACCTCACGACCCAACCCAACTACCATTGGGCCTCGTATACCACCGAACCAAGCCCACACCATTTTTTCTTTGGGCCTCGCTACCCAATTCGAGCCCAACTTGTTTGATTATTTTCATTGGGCTTTGTTTTTGCGTTGGATCCTTAAGCCGAGCCCATACCCACACCTTTGAACACTTGGGCTTCGCTGCTAGCCCAACTCGTCCGAAATAAAACATCAAACCCAACCAAATTACAACTTACAAAATTATGATATGCCATTCTTTGTCTAGCAACCGGTCGAGTAAAGAGAAAGAAAGAACCAAATCAAAAACTAGAAACTTTCCCTTGAGTTCTAAGGATTTCGTGTAAGAGTGGACAAAAAGGGGAGACAAACCACATTTAGCCACCCTAAGAAATTGTTTAATAACCTAAAACTAGTTTGACCTCACTTTGACTTCATTACACAAAGGATATTGTGTCCCTTTTCTTGCCAACCTAGCTCGACATGGCCACTTATCTCCCCATATTTTCGGCTGCCACATAGTGCATGCCATATACAAACACAAACATAACCTTACTCCTACTTAGGGCTAGGTGAAGCTTTGCATAAAATAATGCTAACACCATACTTTATTTTCCCTTATAAACCCACGACATCCTCACATACCTCCAACTTACTCATATCACTCTCACACCACAACACATAAATCGTCCATTGTGGATACCAAATGGGAAAGGAACGAGACAAGGGAAAACGGTGAAGAAGCAAGGTTTAGAGAAATTTGGGTAAACATTAGTCGAATAGTGTTATAAGGAGAACACGGGGTTTAGAGTTCGAATCACCTTCTCATTGTTTCATCTCCACTCTTGACGAGTGTTGTAAGTCATCTAAACTCATTTGATTTCCAACTCGTTTATCTCACATGTATATACATGATTATATCACACATTCAAACGTTACACGCACCTTTTACACTAGATTATACTATGTATCTAGGAGTAGACAACCTTCAACACATAATCACTCATTAGTTACATGTTAAAACTTGTTAAACACGTCGAAAACACATCACAAAACCTTGAGGAACTCTCGTACACACTTAATTTCATACGCAAAAGCTAACGGGCCTAAAGCCCAATTAACGAGCCCAACAAGCCCAAACCGTGTACAAATAAGTTCCTACCGGGCCCAATAAGTGTATAATAAGCCAATAAGCTATAAAAATAAGTTAGAATTAAGTTTGTAATCGTTTCACAAAGTTTTCGTTTTCTAAAATGTATTTTGGACTTAAATTGCAAATATTGTTGTCCTTGGGTTAAAACTGTAACTTTTAAAAAGTTAAAGGGTCAAATATTACGTATAATAAACATGCATGAGAAGTCTAAGGGATAATATGGCCAATTTTGAAAGTAAAGGGGTATGATTTCACGTGCATGTGCACGAATAAAACCACAGGGACCGAACTTGTCATTTGTTTAAACTAGTTATAAGTTAAGTTTTGGGTGGAAAGTGTAAACTTGGAAAATCTAAGGTCTAAATGTGTTAAAACAAGCCTTGGAGCTGTTTTCGTAAAAGTAGTTTTCCCAAGGGGTAAAACTGTCAAAATCTAAAAGTTTTGATGTAAAATACATTCGGGTAGAAAAGTGTCATTTTCTCAAACTTGAAGGACTAAACTCGTACTTTTCGTAACTTGAGGGTAAAAAGTGTAAATTGGGGAAAAGTTTAGAAAAACTTATAAACTTAACGTAACTTCGTAAAAACGAGTATTTTTATCATATGAGTATTTTCTTATCGGATATCGTTAAATATATTACATATGTAAATACATACATACATATATATATATATTTATAAGAATATATATATATAATCCGATAAAACGCACGTGGGATCTAAACAAGCTAAAATACTCAACAACACTATCATTTTACGAGATCACAACGGGGGGGGGGGAAACATTTCACTTATGCGTAAGTGAGGATCATTAACTAAGGCAATGTAGCAAGTAAAATTAACTTAAAACGTTAAGCACGCAAGCACACTATTGAATTGGACAATTCAATGATCTATTGAATAAGAATATTCAATGCTCTACTATTTTGGTCGCGAACCAAAATGTTCATCATAACTGAGACTCGCCATCTCATCATTTTTAGGTTTCAGTTTGGAACCTCCGCTACATTGTGCTTGATCTGTTTGTGCTTGTTCATATCATCAAGGTGAGTTCATAGCTGCGCTTTTACTTTATTTTGCAAACCCCGCGAGGGAGATACATGCTCTAAACTAGAACACAAGGTTTTTCATAAATGTTCGCTTCTTGATTATTAGAATTGCCTAAGTATTTAGCCATAAGTCCCCTGTATCATGAAGCATTAGTCACCGCGAGTAAACGCAGATATCGTGAATAGTACTATGGGGAGTAACGACCCCGTCTTGGTTTTAGAGAAATAACCAGGGCGCACCATATTTGAATTGCATTAGGTAATTGGCTATTGCCTCCTTTGTGGCAAAACTTATGTACACCAGTAATTCGGTGTATGCAGTTGAGTCTTGGTTACATGAGCTTAGCGCATAATAATCTGTGATTTTCTTTATGATATTGTTAGTTTACAATGATCATGCTCTTATACTTGTGTTCAACTATTATTTAAAACTATGAATTTCACTCAACATTTTTGTTGACCTTTTAAGCATGTTATCTCAGGTAATCTGTGAAGATTATGACCAAGGCGTGGAGTGGGGCATGGCAAGTCTTTTCTGGTGGTGTAAACATAAAGTTGTCATTTCTTTCAAACTCATGATCTTTATTTTGGGAAAAACGCTTGAACAATTTACAATGTTTTGTAACAACTATGAGTTTTCGATGAATGATAACTACTTTTAATAAAACTGTTGGGATATAAAAGAAAAAGTATTGAAGAAAGTCAAAGTGCTGAAGAAAGTCAAAATGCTAAAGAAAGTCAAAGTACTGCTTATGAAGAAAGTCAAATTACTGCTCGCGTCAAAGTACTGCAAAGCTAAAGAACAGCTATATCGTTTATGGAAAGTTATGTTTATCTAGAACATTCTTATTTTAGAATTAGTATTACTTGTCGTACAAGGATTGTAATTGTAAACCGACTAGGGTACTCCTTATGCCTATAAAAGGACCCCTAGATTGGCATTAGAGATACGTGAATTAGAATTTACAAAGTACGATATTAGAGTTATTAGGGTTGTTAGTGAATCTGTGTATCAAGCAGGTTCAAAAGTATTAATAAAATCGTTGAAGTTTAAGTTATTCTTCTTAGCTTTATTAAAGTAGTTTCCGCATACTTAGTAGACTAATATCAGTGTTTCATTGTTAGTAACTTAGGATTTATCCGAGGTTGCTAAGCCCTTACAAGCTACATAGTTAGTTTGGTCAGAGTATAACGATCCAACAAGTGGTATCAGAGCTTGTGTGGAAACTCTAATTAAAAAGAAACCCTTAAAAACCGATTTAACAACAAACCCTTAAAGATGTCGACTAAAGCTGCACCACTTCCATCCATCACCTCACTAAGGATTCCTATCATCAAGAAGGGATAATATGATCTCTGGAGCATGAAGATGAGGCATTACATTGCTATTACAGACCGTGTACTGTGGGATGTGATTGTCAATGGTAATGAAGTTCTTGAAGAACCTGTAGAAGTTCCTGGACAACCTAAACCACCTAAGCCTACCTTGCCAGCAGCTACAAAAAGAAATCAAGAAAAGGCTCTCAAAATATTGCTGTCTGCTATTCCTGATGGTCACTTGCTAAAGTTCCATGATGCTAAGGATGCAAAACAACTATGGGCTGCTCTCAAGACAAGATTTGGAGGTAATGATGCTTCCAAGAAGATGCATAGAAATCTGTTGAAGCAACAATTTGAAACATTCACTGTTGGTGAAAGAGAAGGTCTTGATGCTGCCTATGACAGATTCCAAAATCTTCTTAGTATGCTAGAGTTATACAAAGCAGAGGTATCTGTTGAAGATGCAAACCTGAAGTTTTTAAGAAGTTTGCCATCCACATGGCATGTAATTGCTACTATGATCAGAGGACAACCTGGTTTGGACACTATGGACTTTGATGATCTCTACAACCATTTGAAGGTATATGAGCATGAGATGAATGGCCAAACAAGTTCAAAATCTCACAGTATTGCTTTTGTGTCTTCTGAAAAGAGAGGCAGTACTTCTACTAAAAGTACTGCTTATCCTACTCAAAGTACTGTTGCTTAAAGTACTGTTGCTTATCCTACTCCTACATCATCACCTACAAACACCATCCACTCAGATGAAGTTATATGTTCCTTCTTCGCTCAACAAGCCACTTTACCTGTTACTTATGAAGAAGATTTGTCACAAATTGAAGAGGATGCTCTAGAAGAAATTGACATAAGATGGCAAGTCGCCATGATCACATCAAGGATCAAGAAGTTCATGAAGAAAACAGGAAGAGGCATTGACTTCAAACCCAAACAGGGTATCACGTTTGATAAGTCCAAGATTGAATGCTTTAATTGTCAAAGAACTGGACACTTTGCAAGAGAATGCAAGTTTGCTAAATATCAAGCAAATAGAATGATTGAAAAACCCAAGCTTGAACTAAAGGAAATTCCTATTACTGAAACAAACCCAAAAGCTTTGGTTGCTCAAGAAAATCTATCAGAGGTTGACTGGAATGCTGAATTTGATGATGAACGAGTAACCTACTCTATGGTTGCAGTGGAAGAGTTTGATTGGAGCACAACTTTTGATGAGGAACCAGTATTTGCTGCTTTGGAATCAAGCGATGGCCTTGGAAGCTTTGATTGGAGCATGGAAAGAGAAGAAGAACCTGTTCTGCTTGCTATGGTAGCTACTTCACCAAGTTCACCCACTATCTCTGAGGTATGTTCTAAGTGTAATGATTTTTATCAAAAAGTGCTTAAAGATTATGTAACTGAAAGAGATAATTGTAGAAGGGCTAGGTCTGAGGTAGCTGGTTATCAAATAACTTTAGAGTCAATGGAAACCAAAATAATAACTCATGAAAATAATGAAATGGCTTGGGCAGAAAAATATGAACAACAGGATTATCAATTAAAATTAAGTGAATGGAAGTTAGGATGTAAGATTTCTAAAATTGAAAAGCTGACTAAAGAACGGGATGAATTGTTAGAAAAACTTGCTGCTTGGGAAGAATCTGGCCTTTCACATGTTAGTTTTGTTGAAAAACAGAAAAGAGCACACATTAAAACTGGCCTAGGTTTTGGTATGGAATTTAGTAGTACAGAAGAGAACCCACCTAGTGATAAGGAGCAAATTAATTCAGAGGAGATAACCACTAGTGATGATGAACTCATTAGCTCAGAAGAAAACATATCTAGTAATGAGGAATAAATTAGTCAAACACCTCCTGAATTTAAGAAAGAACACTAACTATGAGCAACTGTATGCCTTCTTACTTCAGAATGAGAGACATGCTATGTTTGAACGAATGATTCTTGAACAGTTCAAATCTAAACAGGGAGAAACAAGTTCGTCAAATGATTCAACAGCCTTTTACACCAATGTTGGAATTACCACCAAAGCTTCTCAAGTCATACCCACGGGTAATGGTAATTACAAGCTAATTCCTGATCCAGCATATAAGCCTCCAGACTCAAAAACACTCATGGAAAACTTCATCAATCAACTGTCTCTCATGGTTAGTCAAAATATAAATTCCACTCCACACACCAACAATAACCTCAGAACAGCATCCAATCCACACAATCAAGCTACTGTCAGAGATGGTAAGGTAGTGGTGCAGAATGTGCAAGGAAGACGGTATGAACAAGGGATGATTGGAGCAGGTTATGGTAACACTGGAGTAGGTGGAGGATATGTGGCTAACTAGAATTGTGGAAGAAATGCCAATAAAGGGCAAGCAAAGCCAATCAAATGCTACAACTGTGGTGGTGAGGGACATATTGCGAGGAACTGCACATCTCCAAAACGTCCACAGAATGCAGAATACTTCAGAGACAATATGTTGCTTGTGCAAGCTCAGGATAATGGAGCAGCTTTGGATGAAGAGGAGTTGTTGTTTCTTGCAGAAGGAAATGCTAAGACATATGATGCTGATGTGGATGAGCATCCATTTCAAGAAATAGGTCACAATCATCAAAATGCCTTTCAAGTTGCAGACTGTGATGCATTTGACTCTGATGTCGATGATGAACCTACTGCCCAGACAATCTTCATGGCTAGCATCTCACCTATGGTCTCTCCAAAGGTCTCATCACCACAACAGGCTGGTCCATCCAAAGAATCAATCATCTCAGAGGTATTAAAACTATACGATGAGGTGGATGAGCAAAAGATACATAACGAAGTACAAACTCTTGAAACTTATGAATCAGATATTGATAATGAGGGTAATAGTAATATTGTCGCATATGATCTATATGTGACACAAATTGAAAGTGAGATTGTGCCAAGTGATGTATCTTCTGCAGTCATTGATGATTATGTTTTTGATGAATACACTGCATGTGCCCCTGATGATTCTGTTATCTCTGAAATGAATGCCTATAAAGAACAAGTTGCTATTTATGAACAACGTGCTAAGTTTGAGTTAACTACCTGTGAGCAGGAAATGGATGACCAAATGAGTACAATTATTAGAAAAAGTAATTTTAGAGAAGAAGTATTAAAAAAAGATTTAAACTCCTTACAAGAAAAGCTTTCTAAAACTGTTAAGCAAAAGCAAGAGCTTCAAGATAATGTTAAGGTGCTTAAACAAGAATTTAATGCTAAGGAATCAAAACTTTTGAATGACTTTTCTAATCTAAAAACTTTGAAAAACAAGCTTGAAAATAAGTTGTACGTACAAGGGTACCATTCAGACTGCTCACATGATCACTAAGCATAGAGTCTTAAGCGATAAGCATAGTATTCCCCTTGTTGAGGAACCAAATCCCGAGGTTGGTAAAAAGGCTAGAGCTGCTCATAAGATACTATATGATGGAAATGAGATTCTTAAGCCTAGGCAAACACCATCATGTGATGGAAGCACAGAAGAGGATAGAAAATTAGATGATGCCTCTAGGGAGAAAATGGACAAGAAGCTTAACGATCCTGAGTGTAAAAATAAAAATATAATGATCAAACCTCATGATTACACAAAAGAAAATTGGATCTCCCTAAACAGGTTTAAGCCTCAAACTCAATTAACCACAGAACAAATTTTTTGGAAGAAAGATATGGATAAGCAAAAAGCAAGTGAACTTGTTGAAATAAACCCTCCCCTTAGGAAAGTGCCTGCAGCTACTGTGTATCCTCCCAATACACCAATGCACTTAGTTCCGAGAACTATTTCCACTAATAGCAAGACCTTAATCAGCCTGTATGTTGTTTATCAACTATTTGTTGATTTTGAGAAAACGTGTGAGAAAAGGATCACACCGACTGGGATTACTGAAGGGGAAAGGGGTTTTGAGCAAACTAAAGAATGTTATTTAACTGAAGTCATGCCTTTCTTTAAACAATTAAAAGGTCAATTTGAGAGTCTTCAAAAGGGAATTAACTCAGATATCAAAGAAATGGAAAAGGAATTTGATGCAATGATAGTTGAGGTAAATGATTATGAACGGGAACTCAAATATAATGAAATTGAAAGGAAGAATTTGCATATCTTAAATGAGAACTTAGTATTAAGTTGTGTGGCTCAAGATGTGTTTTATACTGTTACTAAGCATTCTATTACTGCTTCTCAATTTCATGAATTAACTGTTGCCTTGAAAGTTTCCCATGATCGTGTCATTGAGCTTGAAAACAAAAACTCAGAACTAAATGAGAAAATTGATCAGGATGATCACGATAATTTGGTAAAACATTTTTCTAAGATAGAAGTTGAACATTTTGATTTGCAACTAAAATATCAACATCTCAAAGAAAATGTCAAAACCTCAAACATCAAGACATCCTCAAATGTTCCAGAGTTTGCTGCACTTTTTGAAATAAACAAACATGACGAACAGATTCAAGCTCATTGTAACATGATCAGAAAGTTGAAAGCCCAAATTCTACAATTAAAGGGTGAAAAGAACAATGTGACTGGCTCCCAAATGCCTCCTCCTTTAGATTCTCAGTGTTCTCAGACTTTTCATCTTCAAAACTTGGTTAATGTTTTACAAAAGGAAAATGAGAGTTTTCTAGAAGAAAATGAAAAAGTTAAAACGAAACTTTAAAGAGTTATATGATTAAATGAAAGTCACTCGTGACAAGAACAACGAAAAACTAACGTCTTTACAAAAGGAAATTGAGAATCTGAAGAGTCAGGTAAAAGGGAAAATGCCACTTGTCTTTAATGAGAATGTTGCATCAAAGTCATCTGCTGACTCCAAATATATTGTGACTGTTAAATACAATCCTCCTCATCTTAGAAATAATGAACTTGTGTTTCATAACTATTTCGTTCACCTTAAGGATAGTCTAGAATGTCTCTGTGAGATTGTAGAAGAAGATTTCATAAATAAGCCACTTGATAGAGAAATTAGGTTTGCTTGCATTCAGGCCAAATGATCTCAGAAGCTGCTAGAATGTTTAAAAGCAACATGTCCTAAATCCTTAGGTGTGAAAGATAAAGTTGTGATGCCTTGTTCTATGCCTAGTGCCAAGTATGCAACCCATTCTATGCCCAGTATTAAGAAAGTGAATTCTAAAGTGCCTTCAAATAGTTCAGATCCCTGCACTTCTAGTTCAGGAATGCAAAAGGTAGCTCAACCAACTAATGTTCCCATAATTCCATCTACAGGAGTAATGAGTGACTTTAAAGCAAGCGAGTCAAAGCCTCCAGGCAATACGAAGCAAGATAGGACCTCGCAAGCTAAGAATGTGCATTGGAAGTGTAGGACCTTAAATCTATCAACCTTATCACAAACCTAACACGTTATGCGTAGAACACGAACAACACAAACACAAACATATGCGTAAATAAAGAAGGAAAGATTAAGATGATGGTGACTTGAATATATGAAACCGTGTATGTGAAGAGAGAAAGATGAACACAATATGTTGTATTGCTCCAAAGAAAACACACACACACACACACACACACACACTCAAGCACACCCCTCAAATGACCATTTGAGGGGTATTTATACTCTAAATACAAGATGCCCTAATGGGCTTTCTATGGGCTTCGTGGGTTGGACATGGGTTGGATTGGATAAAAGGCAAGCTTAACATAACTAGTACCCATTTAGCTTAGTCCAATCCACGAGCCCGTTGACTATTCTATCACGATATCTAACACACGATATAAAGTTCCTAAATGTGAATGACCATCACTTCTAATAAAAACTATTAAGGCTAACAATCTCCCCCTAAGGGGTGGTCATTCAAAAGATGCTCCACTTGATTTGGTCTTTACTATTCTTGAGCTTGAACTTTGTGCATAGATATAGAATAGTCTTGATTCTTTGTTCCTTCATGCTTTGTGATCAGATAATGTGGTTGTCTGCCATTGTCAACTTCGTTGGTTTGGTGTCTCCACGTCTTTCTCCACCATGCTCACACTTCTATTTGTCTTTTGGTTACCAATGATGTGGTTCTCGAGTCTTTAAACTTTGTAGATTCTTTGACATTGACGAAGAATCATCTTTAACTTTGAGTAGCCTTTGATTTTGATGAGAACTTTCATGTGTTGTTGGTATGAGCATGTGGAGAGTCTGCACGATCAATCCGCTCAGGAGCTTCCATAAGAAGAAAATATAAAAACAGGTTAGTAATAAGCGGATTCCGGCACTTACAAGTTTGAATTTTGAGGGTGTTAACAGCATAGTGTGAAAACACGTCTCTAATTCTCACAGAGGCCGTTCTTGAACTGGAGTCCCACAAGTGAGATAACGCGATGTACCGAAATACACCTACAGTTCAGATGAGTCGCTGAAGTACACCGAAGCATCACCCCACGACTGTAGACCGTTTGAGACACACTAAGCGTAATCCACGGGGAGTTACCGAAGTGACCTGCTGTCAGGGCTGCTTGATGTTGACCCTGGCAGGAGTTTCCATTCAATCACTGAAGATCACAGATGTGAAACTTCTCATAAATGTTCTGGCAGATTACTAAGATCTACGTAGGACTCTAGAATATATCACGTGTGTCCTAATAGATGAACAACAAGCGATGTCATGTCAAGTGTTCCTATGAGATCTTTTGATGAATCTCGTGGCTCTAGACTCAATAGTGCATTTTGGTTTTCCTGAGCGGAGACTAGGGAGAGGGTCTCCTTCTTCAATACCAATGATCTCTAAGAGAAAGTCGATAGATTATGTAGGTTCCCAGTGAGAATGAAACAAATCATTTTAAGAGGAATTGAGTGGCTAGAAGGTTTAGTGCAGTGCGTCACTGGGTCTATGACGTCTTTGTCTTCAATACCGGCGTCAACTAAGTGACAACCAGTAGCATATGAATTGAACCCGGTTTCTGCCCTAAGGTTGAATATAGAGGGCTATTTCTTTTCACCCTTTTTCATTATATTTCTTTTTAATTCTTCAACCCCTTCTTTCTCATTTCTCACATTGCTCCTTTTTTCAATCATTCCTAAGGACTTCTAATACTGACTATTTGTGATATCCTTGGGTAGATCCCTCCGGCTCTGGCGGATCATAGGACGAATTTCCTATCCTTAGTCACCTTATAACTCCATAACTGTCCCATGTTGCCATAAAACCTTTTCTTGAAAATCTCTCAGAGTGTTTATGATTGAAAACATGTTTGAGACACTCGAAGAGTTTTATATTTTCAGAAACACTCCCTCTTCACATGTGCTTTTAAGTTTTGATAGAAATCTGCACATAGAGGGTAGAGTTCACACTTTTTGAATTGATAGGCTTATGATAGACAATTCCCCACGAGACATGGTTACGTTGCCTAGTTAAAGAGTTCCATTGTCAGTTTTTAGGTGACAACTAGCTCTAATAACTAACTTGAAGTTGTAAACACTCCTTGAAAAGGAGGTTAGACCCATGAAGGTGCATATCTATCACAAGTTTCTCGAGATGGTACATTTACTGACATTGATTCCCCGTCAATTCATTGGTTCCGTCTGAGTCGAGCTCATTTTGAGATTCAAACAACGATCATTAAAACTTTTTGATCACATTTTAATCACGTCTCCTCCCCCTCAAAAATAGCATATTCGTGATATTTTTGATATCAATGGATTAAACAACATTTTAGAATCTTTTGGGGAGACAAACGGATTTGATTTAAGCATGAATTTGGAACATTTTAGTTTTATACTCCCCCTTTAATAGAGCATAATCAATTAAAGGGTTTTAGAGGGAGTTATCTTGAGCACAAAATATTTTGAAAGATTTTGAAAAATCTTTTTGAACAATCTTGAAAAGGTGCTCAAGATGATGATGATTTCTCACCATTTTTAAATGTAGTGCACTGAAGCGTACACTAGTGATTTTCATTAAAAAGGATGAGTTTTGATTTGAAAATAATCAAAAGTCATCATTTTGGTCCGGGTTTTGTACTGAAGTATACGAAAGCCATATTTGAAGAAATTTTGAGAAACGACATGTTTTGGAAAACATAAAAGAACTCTCGCTCAAGCATCTGTACATACCCGTATCATTGTTGAATGACATTTCTAGAAAAGTACAGAATATCGATTATACGAGAGACATGTCGTGAGAAGAATATTTTTGGATTTTTGATTTTATATTGTTTTTGTATTTTTGAAAGATTTTATATTTTGCTTTTGTTGGATTTTCAAATTTTGTATTTTGTTTTTCAAAAATATTTACAGCGAAGCTTTTTGGAAAAATCATTTTCAAGAAGATTCGAGAAGACGTTCTAACTCCTTAGGGGTTAGGCTTCACATTCCAATTCGTCGAACTAAATCGTCAAACCTTTCTTTTGGAAGGGCTTTAGTAAATATATCGGCGAGTTGGTAATATGTCTTCACGAAAAATAATTCAACAGTACCTTCTTCCACATGTTCTTTTATTAAGTGATAGCGTACTCTGATATGCTTAGTCTTTGAGTGATGAACATGATTGCATGATATGGCTATGGCACTTTTCGAGTCACAATACATAGGTATTTTATCGAAAGTAAAGCCATAATCTGTGAGTTGTGTTCTTATCCATAGAACTTGAGCACAACACGCAGATAGAGACACATACTCAGCTTCAGCGGTTGAAAGTGCAGTGCAATCTTGTTTCCTTGAAGACCAACTTACTAACTTTTCACCCATAAATTGTGCGCCTCTTGATGTACTTTTTGCTGTAACTTGGTCACCTGCGTGGTCCGCATCTGAAAAGGCAATTAGATCAAATCCGGATTCCTTTGGATACCAAAGACCCTTGTGAATGGATGTCTTCAGGTACCGAAAGATCCTTTTAACCTCTTTGAGGTGCAGTTCGGTAGGCTTAGCCTAAAACCGTGCTAATAAGCAAACAACAAAATGAATATCGGGTCGACTAGCAGTAAGGTACATGAGAGAACCAATCATGCTCCGATATTTCTTCGGGTCAATAGGTTTCCCAAACAAATCGGCTCTAATTTTTGGTGATGTTACCATTGGTGTTCCGACAGAGTCACAATTATCCATACCATGATTTTTCAAAATCTCAGTTGTATATTTAGCTTGATTAATAAAAATTCCACGTGGGGACTGATGTATTTGTAAACCAAGAAAAAACTTTAGTTCCCCCATCATGGACATTTCAAATTTGCTTTTCATGAGATTTACAAAATGTTTTGAAAGACTCGGATTAGTGGACCCAAAAATGATGTCGTCCACGTAAATCTGAACAATCAAAATGTCGTTTTTGCATTTTTGTGTAAACAAGGTAGGATCAACTGTTCCTTTGGTGAAATTGTTTAGGATAAGGAAAGAGGACAGTTCGTCATACCACGCTCTCGGAGCTTGTTTCAATCTATAGATTGCCTTTTTGAGTTTGTAGACGTAGTCTGGATGTTCCAAGTCGATGAAGCCTTCTGGCTGACTCACGTACACTTCTTCTTTCAGAGTCCATTCAAGAACGCGGTCTTAATGTCCATCTGATAAACCGTGATATTTTTGTGAGCTGCATAGGCTAAGAATATCCTGCCTGCTTCAAGTCTAGCTACCGGCGCGAATGACTCTTCAAAGTCTATCCTTTCCTCTTGTCTGTATCCTTTGGCCACAAGACGAGCTTTGTTGCGAATTATAGTCATCTCTTCATCCCTTTTGTTCTTCCATAACCATTTGAGATCAATGACGCGAATGTCAATTGGTCTTGGAACCATTTCCCAAGAGTCATGAAGACGGTATTGGAGAAGTTCCTCCTGCATCGCTTCTATCTATGCGGGTTCTGCCATTGCCTCGCGAATGTTCTTTGGCTCTATATTGCTAATTGAGCAAAGGTAAATGCACAAGTCGCAATCGGTAGCAACTTGGCTCTCGTCTGAATTGGCCTTGAAGGTTCACCAATAACTTGTTCAATTGGGTGGTCTTTTTTCCACTTCAGAGTAGAAGGATACCGTTGGTTAAATGTATGCGAGTTAGATGGTTCTCGTAAGCTTGAAGATGATTCAGCTGATTCCGTAGCAAACGGGTTTTCAAATAAGTCTTCATCTAACGTTGCATCGTTCTGGTTTTGGTTTTGCTCGTCAACTACTGGTAGAACGGGTGCAAGAACTTGAGTAGATGTAGATGATGTTGATGGATTTGGTGCATTGGTTTCGACCGTTGTAGATGCATCTTCTGTTGGTGGTGGTGGATGATTTTGAGCGGGTGCAGCGGAATGATGGTTTGATGCATTTGTCGAGGTTCCACCATAGTATTCATCGAACATTAACTCGAAGAATTTCTCCCATTCTTGTTCTTTAGGATTGTCATACGCAGTTGATTGAGCTCTTTGAGGTACGAGTCCTGAACTGATGTGTCCAGAAGTCTGCTGGTTTAGTGCGGGTTCTAGAGCGAGTCTCTCAGAAGCCATTTGTGAAAGTTCATCAAAATTCACGTTCATCGTCTCCATGATCCTCCTAGTTCTTCTGTTATACACCCTGAATGCCCTCGAGCTGTCTGAATATCCAATGAAGATTCCAATATCACCTTTAGCTTTCAGTTTCCCTAGATCTTCTCTGTCGTTTGTCGGATAGCACAAAGCGCCAAACACGTGAAAGTAAGAGATATCAGGTTTTCTGTTGTTCACAATTTCCTATGGGGTTTTATTGAATCTTGGATGGATTAGGGATCGGTTCTGAGTGAAACAAGCAGTGGCAACAGCATCAGCCCATAGAAATAATGGTGCACTAGAATAAATTAGCATAGTGCGAGCAGCTTCCACAAGAGTACGATTTCTTCTTTCAACTACCCCATTTTGTTGTGGAGTTCTAACAACTGATGTCTGATGAGTGATTCCAACATCTTCAAAGAAAGTTCTTAACTCCTGATTAGTGAATTTAGTGCCGTTGTCTGTTCTTACAACCCTTACAGGAGTTTGAAGAAGTACTTGAATACGTTTCAGAAAGGTGATGATGATGCTTGGTTCTTTGTCTTTTGATCTCAGAAACTTAACCCATGTATATCTCGAATAATCATCGACGATGACAAGAATATACTTTTTCCTGTTAATGCTTTCAACTCTCATTGGGCCACATAAGTCCATGTACAGCATATGCAACTTTGCTTCCGAACTAGGTACGGATTTGGGTTTATATGATGCTCTTTTGCTTTTTCCTTGTTCGCATGATGGACATAAGTGATCCTTGGTGTATTTGAACTTTGGAAGTCCGTTGACGATGTTGTCTTTGGCAAGATTGTTGATGGTGTCAAAATTGAGATGGGATAACATTCTATGCCACAACCAGGACTGTGTTCCAGATGCTCGTGTCATAAGACATATTGGTGATGAAGAGGCCATTTGATTGATGTCGATAGCATACAAGTTTGTATCTTGATTCCCAGTTAAGAGATCAGTGCCATCCAAGTTTCTAACGAAGCAAGCATTTTTCCTAAATGCAACCTCTAAATCTGCATCACAGAACTGCCCGACTGAAAACAAATTGTGTCCCAACCCTTCGACATAGTAAACCCGAGTGATCAAATAATTTCAAAAAGGTAGATCTCCATAACCCATGATAGCTGCTACATGATCATTTCCAAAACGTACGGTTCCCATGAATTTCCAGACGAAATTGATCAGCAGCTTCAGATTCCCGGTCATGTGCTTGGAGCAACCCAAGTCGACGATCCAAAGACAAATTTCGATAACCTGCCAGTAACAGAAAAAGAATATTTTGGAAACCGTTTTGATTTTGGTTCCTTTGGGTTAGAGGTAAAATTCTGATCACACTCAAAGAGGTTTGCTACAGGGGGTTCTGGTTTATCACTCATTTTACCATTCTAAAGTGTGAAAGTTCTACCTGTGGGTTTCCAAATATCATCCCTAAAGTAAACACTATGGTTCTTGTCAGTAGTGAAAAGCCTAAGTTTTGCAACTAGTCTTCCTACTTGTTTAGCGTAAGATCTTTTTGGAACGTTCTTCTTAACAGGCTTATCATTCACATTCGTAGAAACACAATCATCTTGAACATTAATTAAAGATTTCTTGCAAGTTAAACAAAGAGATTCAACACATGCATTAGACTTCGCAAGTTTCATAGGTTCAGTACATTCAGATGAAATGTCTTTCTTATTCAAAAATGGTAAAATCCTAGGGTGTTCTTCTACTTTCTTCTCTTTATTCAAGCTACTACTCCTAGAGGCAGTCGAGACTATATTGTTCCTTGTATTGCTCTTAGGCTTTAGTCTGCTGCTCCTAGAGGTGCTTTCTAGTCCTGTAGAAGGTAAGGCACACGCATTAGGATTCACATTTTTATGAAGGGAGGTGGTTTCAGCTTTCCTAGTCTCTTTAGAGTGCTTTTCTAAACTTATGGCATTTGTTCCATATGTTTTAGATGTGGAGGCAGACGCATTAGTGGTACTCATCTTAAAAAGGCCAGGTGCTAAAACTTTTGGTTTCTCGATAACCGCTTTTCCTTTATCAACAATTAGTTTAGGCAAGGCAGGTGGAGTGACTGGTTTTGATGAGACATTTTTCTCATTGACTTTTGGAGGAGGCATAGAAACAGACATTTTTGGTTTGGAAACCGGTTTGGGATCATTTGCTTTCTCCTCAGTCAATGGTTTTGTAATCACAGTTTCCACTACCTTTCCTTTTTGACTTTCCAGCTGAGCCCTCAAAAGATCATTTTTCGCTTTCATGTCATTGTAGGCACGCTCATACGACAATTTGTCATATTTGCATTCCTCAGTTTTTCGATCAAGTTGTTTAAAATATGACACATTTTCTTTTTCAAGTTTTTCATATTTTGGAACAATTTCGGAGGTCACAGACTGGAGTCTTTCATGATCTTCAACAGAATATGTTTGCAAAATGATGGACATAATATCAGTAGTCAGAACATCTTCGAAGAGTGAATCATTTAAATTTTCCAAAACTTTGATGTGTTCAACACTTTCATTAGCTTGCTTTACCAGGGATTTATGATCCTTGACAAAGTCAGATGTTTCTTTAAAAAATGCTTGTTCAAAATGAATTACCCTTGATTTGATGTTATTCAACTGAGGGGCAATTTGAGTTTCAAAAAACTTTTTCTGTTCATTATCAAAACTATTAAACCAGATGTTTGTTGTAATATTAGTTTTAGTTTTAACAGTCTCTTAAAGATCTGCAATTCTAGTTTTCACATTTTCTAAAATACTTCGCGCATCACTTGTGTTAAAAGGATTGTTTGAAGACATTTGTTCAATGTTCGAAAGAGATTTGGATACAACAACTGGTTTTGAAACTGATTTTGAAACAGGTGTTGACACTTTGTTTGAAACACTTGGTGTGGTGAAAAACGTTGATTGGTCTTTATGAGAAACAAATGAAATACCATTAATTTTGTTCCATTTTATATAATCAATTGGTTTGATTTCTGGATGTTTTTGTTTCATTTTTGATCTACTCTCCTCAGATAGTTCCAACGTTTCAAGAGAATCATGTACAATTATGGGCGCATGCAAAGGTTTGCCATTGTTCAACACATTCCGTTCTTTCTGAGCTTTCTTGAGGAAACAAGGAGGTGAGTTACCAAGAGCCATTTTATGCACAGTATAAAAAATCGGATTTACTTGATTAGAAAGCATCTTGTTTGTTTTAGCGGAATGACCCGTTGTAAGAAGCAAATTATCCAATTTTTTGATAGTTTCATTTTTATCCAGAATTTCATCAAGAAGAGAATCCTCTCGTTTTGAAAAATCAGCAATCAACTGTTTCTTCTCTTTTTCAAGATCAGAAAACAGTGCTTTTTGTTTAGAAATTTGGTCATTTAGATCAGATATTTCCTTGTTTAAAGATTTTATTTTCAAGTTCAAATTCACATCAAGTGTGTCATACTTGAGTTGCAATTGTTTTTCTCTTAAAACAGAATCTCGATAACCAATTTCTAATTATGATAGGTTGTTTGTATGAAATTCAAAGGCTCTGGCGTTCTCTTTGTAACTCTCAAGCTCAACGGTCAATTTAGCATTCGCTGCCTTAACTTCGCGATTGACCGTTCTAACTTTCTCAATTTCAAGGCCACAGTTATTGATTAATGATTCAAAGTAAGCACGTGTTTCCTCATCAGTCTCAGTATTTTGTGCCACACAGCCTCCACTAGGATCCACATCTGGAGTTTCAGAGTTAGTATTGCTACAACTCGGATTGTCCAGGTATGTATCATAAGTAGGTGCTGGCGTCACAAAATGCTGTTCGTCATGAGTAAACACATCAAATATGGCATTGTTATAGCATGGATCATTGATTGGTACCTCAGATACTGCGTTGGCGTCATAGACAGGAGGTGCGTCAGAGTCAGTGTCGTACTTAGTCTTCTGAACATTTGCCATGAGGATGCAGTTCGCATTGATTTCCTCGAGGTCTTCCAAATCATCCACAATAGCGAAAAAATCATTTTCCTCAGCACTCAACTGCATCCCAGCTTCTTGCTTCTGTGCTAACAGCATAGCTTTCCGAAGAAACTCAGCATTCTTCTTGTGTGGCTTAGTGGGACAGTTTCGTGCCATGTGACCCACTCCTTGACAGTTATAACACTTAACCTGATTACCCTGATTCATATTTCCATAATTCCCAACGACTGGAGCTGCAACATTCCCATTCTGATTACCCACTGTTCTATTCCCAACATTCTGACCCAACTGATTACCCTGATACGGAGCCGCCTGATTACCCATGCGAAATCCAGTAGCATATCCCTACTGATTCCCAATAACTCCAACCATTTGTCCTTGATTACCCATATTCACACCCGGCTGTGTAATTTGCCTATTGCGAGTGTTTGATGAAATCCTTTGGTTGTTGTTAGTTGGTGTGGAATAGCGACTTCTGAACGCTTTACCCAATAAAGATAATACCTGTAGCAAGGGTTCTTCTTGTTCAACTTCAGGATCAGTGATTCCTTGTTCCTGGTATTGTGGATACTGTTGTTGTTGAAGTACTTGTTGTTCTGGTGGATAGAATTGTTGTTGAGGGATAACAGCTTGTGGTTGTGGAATGTATTGCTGCAAGTTGTTGTTGTTGGAAGATGATGAAGCTTGTTGTTGTGTATTCACTGAGGGTTGAGTCTTTGCAATAAGAGCCAATGGATCATGATTCTTTGCCAATCTTTCTTTCCTGACTTCATTCACTTCAGCTTAGTTTTGTTTCAGAAAATCGTTTAGTTGATCAAAGTTCATCTGATGTAAGTCTTTTGTTTGGTTGACAATAGTGACATATCGTCCCCATTCTTCTGGAAGATTGTTCAGGAACTTGATGTTTTGCACGATAGTCCTTGGTGCTAACTTGTTTCTGATAAGCTCATTCATCAAAGTGCAAAACCTTCCATAGTAGGATTCAATGGATTCTCTTGGAGTTGAAGTGAACTTTTCCCATTCAGTTAGCAGCTTGTTCTCCATGTCTTGTTGACCAATTTCTGTTCCATGACAAAGCCGTCTAACACGTTCCCACATATCGAAAGCAGTTTCACAACTGTCTACAGCAGCAAAGATGTCTCTTGGTAAACCCAGTTGGACAATATGAATTGCCATGTCATCTGCTTCGACTTGTTTCTGATCCTCTTCAGAGTATTCCGATTCTTTTTGAAGACGAAAACATGGTGGGACGGGAGGTGTTGCATCAGCATTTCTAGGGATTTGGACTTGTCGAGGCTTGAAGGGTCCATTCTGAATGGATTGAATCATCAGTTTTCCATTAGGTTTGGTCTTGATGTAACAAAGCATACGACTTGTCCATTGAAGATAACCACCTTTTTCCAACATAGGAGGACGGTTTTCTGCACCGACTGCATGAATATCTTGTTGAGTTGCCATTGATGAAGGTATGATCTGATAAAGTTGATGTAGGATCGATTCAACGATAAAGGAGGTGTGTTTAAAAAGATATTTCCGTTTGAAGTTTTTCTGAAAGTCGTACTCGTGAACTTGGTTCTTAGGCCTAAAAATTTTTCTCCCAAAATTTGAAATTCACTAGAAAAATCAATTCTAAGGTCGTATGAAAAATTTGAGTTATGACAATTTTGACGCCAAATTTGACCGAAAAATTTTGAATTTGGGTCCAAAAATTTGAATTTGTGACCAAAATTTTCCGAGTTATACCAAAATTTGAATTTCGCATAAAAATTGAACGTTTAGTCTCCTCAAAAATTTAATTTTTTTTAAATGAAGAGCTTAGGCGTAGACACAAGAAGTTACGAGTAGACTATGGTGCTTAGGCGTAGGCAATAGACTTAAGCATAGGATCTTTATGCGTAGGAAGCTTAGGCGTAGAGATTGTGCTTAGGCGTAGAGAGAACTTACGCGTAATACCCAAGTTACGCGTAACAATAGAGTTATGCGTAGACTAAAAACTTAAACGTAGAATCCTTATGCGAAAGACAAGCTTAGGCGTAGGAAAATACTTATGCGTAAGAAATTATATGCGTAAGATTTAGCTTATGCGTAAATCTAGGGTATTGCCCAAAAATCCTTTACACTATCACAGTGTAAAAGATATCCAAAAGTCGAAGTGTTCCACAAACTTATCCAGGTGAGGGAAGCACTGAGTCACCGTTATAGCTCGAAGAAACTGCACAAAACTCTTATGCGTAGAACCTTATGCGTAGAAAAAGGGTTTTGACTTTTCTTACGCATAAAAATAGGGTTTTGACTTACGCGTAAAAAAATTTCAGTGATTCAACCGATTTCTGATGCACAAACAGCTTCCAAGATACTCAAATAACACGAAAGTATTGACCTTAATCACCCAAAGTGCCTTTTATGCTTATGCGTAGAAATGAACAACGAACCAAACACGAGCTTAAAAATGAAGAAAAACACGTAAAGCTTTGAACTTTTTTCAAAAAACTGAAACTTTAGCACCAAATAAACCTTAAACCACAAGAATCTTGAATTTTTAAGTGCAAAAATTAAAGTTTTAAGCATGTCAAAGATGTATAACGAGAGCTTTATGCGTACAGTACCAAACTTCAAAACAAACACAAACACTCCTAAACCATTGTTAGGCGATTGATACCAATTGTAGAACCTTAAATCTATCAACCTTATCATAAACCCAACACGTTATGCGTAGAACACGAACAACACAAACACAAACATATGCGTAAATAAAGAAGGAAAGATTAAGATGATGGTGACTTGAATATATGAAACCGTGTATGTGAAGAGAGAAAGATGAACACAATATGTTGTATTGCTCCAAAGAAAACACACACACACACACACACACTCAAGCACACCCCTCAAATGACCATTTGAGGGGTATTTATACTCTAAATACAAGATACCCTAATGGGCTTTCTATGGGCTTCGTGGGTTGGACATGGGTTGGATTGGATAAAAGGCAAGCTTAACATAACTAGTACCCATTTAGCTTAGTCCAATCCACGAGCCCGTTGACTATTCTATCACGATATCTAACACACGATATAAAGTTCCTAAATGTGAATGACCATCACTTCTAATAAAAACTATTAAGGATAACAGGAAGAGAGTAGAAGACCACCCTAGGAACACTAAGTTTGAGTTGAATAAAACGAATCGTGTTGATTCTAGTATTAGCTATAAGCGTACTGTAATTAATTCGAATTCTGCTACTTTTGGCAAAACATGTAATGATGATTGCTTGATTTCTGTTACTAATCATGAATGTGGTGTGAATGATTTGATTAATGCTGTTAAATGCCCTGTTAAGATTGTTAATGCCAAAAAACATGTTAAGAAGGCTAGAAAGCAGTGGAGAAAGAAGGTTAGAAAACATTGGAAACCCACAGGAAGGACATTTAGTTACATAGGTTATCAGTGGATACTTACTGGCCGCAAGTTTAATCTTAATGAGTTGTGCCCTAAATTTTCTAAGTCAATGCCCATTAGAAAATAGATGTCTACTGGTAGAACAATTCCTTTAAGAAGTGAACATACTTTGAATAGGTCAAATACAGACACTAGCACTGCATCTATCCCTGATGATTCCATTGTTTCCACTTCCGATGTGGGTGTTCCAATCACTGTTACTAACCAAATGGAACCCATTCTTGCATGGGGATCCCAATTATCCAGTTATCCATTCTTGTCTGTGTTCAACTGCAGATCGTTCAAATCGTTCTGTGGTACCTGGACTCAGGCTGTTCCAAGCATATGACTGGAGATCGCTCGCGGCTCATGAACTTCGTGAGTAAATTCATCGAGACTGTTAGATTCGGGAACGACCATTTTGGTGCAATTATGGGTTATGGAGACTATGTTGTTGGTGAAAGTGTAATCTCCAGGGTATATTATGTTGAAGGTCTTGGTCATAACTTGTTCTCTATTGGTCAATTCTGTGATTCCGATCTAGAAGTGGCTTTTAGAAAACATACTTGTTTCGTTAGAGAACTTGATGGTGTGTAATTGTTAAGAGGAACTCGTGGTTCAAATCTATACACCATCTCTATCGAAGACATGATGAAGTCTTCTCCAATCTGCTTGTTGTCAAAGGCTTCGAAAACAAAATCATGGTTATGGCATCGTCGTCTCAATCACTTGAACTTCGGCACCATTAATAACCTCTCCAGAAAGGATCTTGTAAGAGGCTTACCCAGATTAAAGTATGAAAAAGATCATTTTTGTTCAGCATGTCAATTGGGAAAAAGCAAGAAATATGCCCACAAACCCAAACCCACAAACTCAGTAATGGAAGTTCTGCATACCCTTCATATGGATTTGTGCGGACCAATGAGAGTGCAAACGATTAATGGGAAGAAATATATTTTAGTCGTTGTTGATGACTACTCTCAATTTACTTGGGTAAAGTTTTTGAGGACAAAGGATGAAACTCCATATGTCATCATCAAACTTATCAAGCAGCTTCAGGTTCGTCTTAACAATACGGTTGGAATTGTTCAAACAAACAATGGCATAGAGTTCGTCAATAAAGACTTAAGTCAATTCTATGAAAGTGTTGGAATCAGTCATCAAAGAAGTGTTCCACGAACTCCTCAACAGAACGGTGTAGTTGAAAGACAAAATCGAACTCTTGTGGAAGCCGCAAGAACAATGCTAATTTATTCAAAGGTTCCAATGTTTCTCTGGGCTGAAGCCATTGCCACTGCTTGCTACACCCAAAATCGTTCCCTCATACACACATCTCATGGAAAAACTCCATACGAACTTGTCCATAAACGAAAACCTGATCTCTCCTACCTTCGTGTGTTCGGTGCTTTGTGCTATCCAACGAATGACGGTCAAGATTTAGTTAAATTAAGAGCTAAGGCGGACATTGGAGTTTTTGTAGGTTATGCATCAAACAAGAAGGGTTACCGAATCTACAACAAAAGAACTCGAGATATCATGAAAACTATTCACGTCACGTTCGATGAGCTATCCAGGCAGATGGCTCCAGGACAATCCAGTTCTGGACCCGCATCTCAACCTTCATCAAGTAGTCCCATCGGTTCTACTCTTGTACTTAATCCCTCACCAGCAACTCCTTATGTACCTCCTTCAGAAGATGATTTGAAGAAATTGTTTGATCAAATGTTTGATGAACACTATGAGCCAATTGCTAATGATCTGTCAATTCCATCAATAGAGGATGCTCTTATCCCTGTCAATGAAGTTAACCCTTCAGTTTCTATGTCATTAAGTCAAGAAGCGCCTGTTGCTGATCACTCTGTCTCATCAACAAATCATCAATCATCGAGTGTACATCATGGAATTGTGTCTGGCACCTATGTTGGAGATAATCCCTTTGCTACTCCTGAAGATGCCCCCTTTGAGAACATATTTGCTCCTGATCCATCGTCAGAACCATCTTCATCAAGAGAAAACGACTCTGCTACTTCAGTTCCTCAATAACTACCACACGAACACCTTAGAAAATGGACAGATGATCATCCATTGGACAACATCATTGGAAATCCCTCTCGTCCAATATCCACTCGTCAACAACTTGCAACTGATGCCTTATGGTGCTTCTTTAATTCCGTACTATCTAAGGTCGAACCAAAAGACGTTAAAACTGCCATGAATGAAGACAGCTGGTTCAATGCCATGCAAGAAGAAATTCATGAGTTCGATCGACTAGATGTATGGGAATTAGTACCTGCTCCTGACTGTGCTATGATCATTGCTCTAAAGTGGATCTTCAAAGTAAAACTTGATGAGCATGGTGATGTGTTAAAGAACAAGGCTCGATTAGTTGCAAAAGGATATCGTCAAGAGGAGGGTATTGACTTTGAAGAATCATTTGATCCAGTTGCACGTATCGAGGCAATCAGAATCTTCATGGCTAATGCTGCAAGTAAGAACATGGTTGTCTATCAGATGGATGTAAAGACGGCTTTTCTTAATGGAGATCTTAAAGAAGTCATATACGTCAGCCAACCAGAAGGTTTTGTGAATCCAGAGCATCCTACTCATGTTTATCGCTTGAAGAAGGCCCTTTACGATTTGAAGTAAGCTCCAAGGGCATGGTATGATACGCTATCAAAGTTTCTTCTATCTACTGGATTCAGCAAAGGAGCAGTTGATCCAACATTGTTCACCAGAATGTCAAGCAAACATTTAATTCAGGTTCAAATTTATGTTGATGATATTATTTTTGCCTCGACTGACCCCAATGAATGTGACCGTTTTTCTAATGAGATGGGTTCCAAATTTCAAATGTCCATGATAGGACAAATGTCATTTTTCTTGGGATTACAAATTTCACAAAGTCCCGGAGGCATTTTTATAAATCAATCTAAATATGCAAATGAGATTTTAAAGAAATTTGCATTTGATTCTCGTGACCCTGTTGACACTCCCATGATAGAGCGTACTAAACTGGATGAGGACCACTCAGGGATCATGGTAGATCAAACGAAATATCGTAGTATGATTGGATCCCTGATGTACCTCACAGCCAGTAGACCTGATATTCTGTTCGCTGTATGCATGTGTGCTAGATACCAGGCTAAGCCTACCAAAAAGCACCTTAAAGCGGTTAAACGGGTCTTTCGGTATCTCCAAGGAACCATCAATATGGGACTTTGGTACCCGAAGGACACCGGTATGTCACTAACAGCCTATGCAGATGCTGATCATGCAGGATGTCAAGATACACGTCGAAGTACGTCTGGAGGTGCTCAGTTTTTGGGTGATAAGCTTGTGAGCTGGTCTTCTAAGAAACAAATGAGTACTTCTTTATCCTCTACAGAGGCTGAATACATAGCCATGTCATCTTGTTGTGCTCAAATCCTATGGATGAGATCCCAATTATCTGACTATGGCTTTGACTTCAACAAAATCCCTCTGTATTGTGATAACAAAAGTGCCATTGCTCTCTCTTGCAACAACGTACAACATTCAAGAGCAAAGCATATCGACATTCGACATTCGACATCATTTCATCAGGGAGCAAGTGTAAAACGGTGTGGTGGAACTTTATTTTGTGAGAACTGAATACCAGTTAGCAGACATCTTCACCAAAGCTCTTCCCAGAGAACGTTTGAGTTTATCCTCCCACGAATTGGTCTAAAGAGTCTACAACCGGAAACACTTAAACGACTTTAAGAGGAAGAAGTGGAGTAAAAGGTTTTTCTTCATTCATCTCTTGTAAATAGTTATTCAAAAAGCAAAATACAAAATTACAAAACCAACAAAAAGCAAATAGAAAAAAATAAAACTTTCAAAAAAAAAAAAAAAAATCAAAATATTGTCATTTTGTCATGTTTTTCTTGATTCGATAATATCTACGGTCTTTGTGGTGTCATTCAAAGAGTGACACGGGTCTTTAGATGTTGTTCGAATGTACATAAAAAAAAATTGAGAGAAAATGAAACAAAGGTTTATAGTCATTTCAGTCTATAACCCGTTCCTTTAAAGAAAGAACAGAGCCATACTTTATCTTATCTTTCAAATCTCATGCTCTGATTCTAAAAACAAATATTTGTTATTTTATTGAAAAATAATTAAAATAACTCGATCTCAATTTTTGAAAATCAACTGGACTTGACATTAATCTCTATCTCTCAATCAACAACTTATGTCATTGATTGAGGGGGAGAATGATTTCATTTAAATCAAAAGGTTATTTGTCATACAATTGGTTCAGACCAAGGTTTATGTCATGTTTTCAAAAGATATTTAAGCATGTTTAATCTTTGGAGTTTAAAGTCGCAGATTTGATCCTTATCGGTTAGATGTTTTCATAAGCAAGTCACAATTCTCCTCAAAAAGCTTTCAAAATCAATTTAAATCTACAGAGATCACAAATCTCAAATGATTTGAAAATTGTGATCGGGGGAGAATTTGTGATTTAAATTGGATTTAAACTGATAATTCAACGGATGGTTTTATAAGTGATTAGCAAGCTCTCATTCCTTCATGTGCCAAACGATTTCAAATTTTCCATACACATGTTGAGGGGGAACATCTATTTCAAACCAAAAATGATTGAAACGTGATTGATTTGTTTCAATGTGCAGGTTTTCCCTAATATGTGCAAAACACTTTCAAATTTCTATGCACATATTGAGGGGGAGCAACTTTTTGAAAAACACATTCTTTCCCAAAAATATCCTTAAAACAAAGTATGAAAAATACTAATGTTGATCAGGAAAGTGATGATTGATATCTTTTAGAAAATGGTAATCAAAGAAGTGAATCCTTCTTCTTGCCTCCGTGTGCCAAAACTATTTCAAATACATGATGCACATGTTGAGGGGGAGCTCTTTTTCTAAAAATATCAAAAACAATTCAGGTACAAAATGCTTTGATAATATATCACAAGTATCTGGATTGATTTTCAAATAGTTTTCAATTGGTTCCAATAGGAGATGAACAATACCAAATAGACCGACCAAATTTACTTTATGTATGGTGATATAAGGATGGTTAGGTTAGGTATTCGTTCCTACGATCCCGCCAGAGCCGGAGGGATCTACCCAGGGACAATCCACTAGATAGTGTAGAAGTCCTTAGGTATGATGAAAAAAGGAGAAAAGTGAGAAATGGGAAGAGTGCGGACTGAGATTGAGCTAGAACTGGAATAAACCCAACAAGGTTCTAGTTATGAAGTCTCGGTAAGCACTGAAGGGGTTGAAGAATGAAAAAGAACTAAGTGTGAAAAGGGTGAAAAGAAATAGCCCACCATTAATTCAACATTAGGGCAGAAACCGGGTTCAATTCATATGCTACTGGTGGTTACTAAGGTAACACTGGTATTGAAGACAAGACATCATGGACCCAGTGATGCACTGCACTTATCTTCCCAAGCCACTCAAGTTCCTCTTAAAAGGACTTGTTTCATTTTCACGGGGAACCGACATAATCTATCGACTTTCTCTTAGAGATTGTTGATATTGAAAAAGGAGACCCTCTCCTTAGTCTCCAGCATAGGAACCAAATGTGCACAATTGAGTCTAGAGCCACGAGATCATCAATAAATCTCTTTAGGACACTATCAATGAAGACTCTCTGTTTCACACAATGTGGAAAGAGAGATTATATTTTAAGATTCCTACGCATTATCCTTATGGTATTGCCAGAACATCTAAGTGATATGTCAACATATTCACAATGACAACGGAAAACCTTCTAGAGCCAACATCAAACAAGCTCTTGGTAGGTGGCATGTGAGATCTATCCAATAGATCAACCATGTGACATCTGAACAGAAACAACGGGGCGATTCAAAATTATGAATCAATCCTGGTTCAGGTTATGGATTGACGGATACCTTTGAAAAACCGGTCGGTGTGCTTAAAATTCTTTTCTCTAGCACATCAACTGTGTATTAATATTTCAAAAATAAAAGGTGTTTATGATTGATAATTGTTTTTCATTAAAACCTTCGTTGTATTGCAAAAACAATTTATTAAGCAATACTCGATTGTTTTTCAAATCTCTTTTCATCAATCAGTGAATCTCAAATTCGCTGGTTCCCTCACTCCGTGTTGTCTTGTTTGAGACGTTCCGGTCTGAGAACAGCTTGAACAGCTGCGAAACCCTGTCAAGGAGATTCTTCGAAATTATACCTGATCACAGGCGGTACTTGTACTGATCAACGGGGAACCGTGGGCCGTGTACCTCAATTCAATGAAAGTGATCAAAGACACTTTCGTGCGCTTTATTGCTAACTGTTGTATGCAGGTACGCCCGACGTTTGCAGCTGATCAAAATGGAGAGGTCAATCCATAGCCGCATGCTCACACATCACATTCATCTCTAAAGAAATCATGATAAGTGCATCGACGACTCTGATATTTTCACTCCATGCTTCTGCTACGCTGCTGCAAATATCATGAATCAACTAAAGCTTCCGCTACTCTGATGAGAAGAAATCATGATCCAGAATGTGAGCATGTCGGTCCAAATGTCACAACATCACATAATTTCAACACCACAAAGGAAGAGTAAGAGATTTATGGTAACTGATGATCTCAAAGCTGGCTCAAAACTCATGATCACGTGGATCAGTTAAAGACCTCCACTTGGATTATCCAAACATGCAAAAATGAAGAATCAAAGACAACGGGCTACTGAGCAAAGAACTTTAACACGAATCAAAGAACAATCTTAATGTAATATCTGTTTGTATTCAATGTAATTTGAGGTGACCTCCCTTAGGGGGAGATTGTTAGGATTTAGTAAATCCAGTTATTAAAGTGTCGGTCACCTCAAGTATATGTAATCGTTAGAAAGCTCGTAGTCGTAGTTGTTTTATGTTAGATAGTATTTAGTTAAGTATCACCGTGGAGGACGGACGGGTCTTTACCCAGTGTATGCTTGATCCACAGCCCGTAGGTGGCGTTTATGTAAGAAACTATAAATACCCTCTACCTCCCAAGGTAGAGGGTTGGAGCTCATAATAATACTTTCACTTTCTCTCACTAAGTTCTCAAACATCTAAACTTTCTCTCACTAAAACCACATAGTATACGCCTATATTGATCATGGTTTGATGTGTTTGTGAAATCCAATATGTTACACAAGGGTTATCATGCAGTTCCTCCACCCACTGGTTGTTTTCAACCACTTAGGACAGATGTTTCTTGTTTTGGAGTAGACAATTTAGAGTTTAGGAAAAAGCTTACTGGTCAATCTAATACAGGTCCATATAATTCTGAATCCCCAAAAGAAATAGTTGAAAAACCTAAGGATGTTAATGTTAAGAGTTCAGCAGTACCTTCATCTCAAAGTACTGCTAGACATTCAGTAGTACCTTCAAGAAAAACTTTTCAAAATACTGCTAACTCATTTTGGGATAGTTTTGGTCATTCACCAAAAAGACATGATAGGTTTGGTCACAGAACTAAAGGAAGCAATTTTGGGATTACAGGTCAAAAATTACGTTTTGTTTGTTATAGTCCTGATCATTTGATTAAGGACTGTGACTTTCACTCATGATATTTAAGCAAATTCCCAAAGACCACTACTACCAACCATAAGCCAAAGGAGAATAAACCAGTTTGGAATCATTCACATAGGGTTAACCATAGTAATTTCTCAAAAGATTTTAAGTACCCTCACCAGAGAAGACCTTTTTCCAAATCACCAGTACCCTCAAGCAACACTTTTCAAGGTACTGGAAAGACAAAGTTTTCTCAAGCAGTACCTTCTCAAAGTACTGCTAGGTTTTCACCCAATCAAGGTACTGCTAGCACTTTTTGGAATGGAAGCCCTAGGAGATCCAATTACTATCAATCTAGAAGGCGTTTCACCTCAAACAGAGTACCTAGATCAAGGAAACCTACACAAAAAGTTAAAACCAACTGGGTTAAGAAAGAAAGTACTGATGGGGAACAAACAGTACTTTCAGTAAGTAAGGATGAAAAAGGGAATTTTGTTGAAAAAGAAAAGGAGAATTTTGATGAAAAAAAGTTTTTTGTTGAAAAACCAACACATGTTTTGGAACAAACGAAAATAATTGATCATGTGCTTAAAAACAGTGGAGATTACATACTTAAACAATTTAAGTATGTCACTCCACAAGTGGAACACAAGTCAGTAATGGCTTGGGTTCCTAAAATTAACTAACTCTTTCATCTTTGTGTAGGGCAACCCATAAGATGAGCTTAAAGATTATTTAATTGTTGATAGTGGTTGCTCTGGAAGCATGACAGGAGACAAAGAGATTCTGTCAGATTTTAGATCTTATTTTGGGGGAAGGGTTGCATTTGGGAATGATCCTAGTGGAGGTAGAATTACTGGAAAAGGAACCATCAAGGCTGGAAGCATAGACTTTGAGAATATTCGTTATGTAAAGGAGCTCAAGTTCAACCTTTTGTCAGTCTCTTAGATATGTGACAAGAAACACCCTGTGTTATTCACTGACACAGAATGTCTTATTCTTTCCTCTGGATTCAAGCTTGTTGATGATAACTTGGTAACACTGAGAGTACCAAGAACCAATGATGTGTACAGTCTGGATTTGAAGACTCTTAAGTCTACTGAAAGAGCAACATGTTTAGTAGCAAAGGAAACACTTGAAGAAGCACATCTATGGCATAGAAGATTAGGACATGTGAATTTAAAGAATATCAACAAGTTGGTTAAAGGAAATTTAGTTAGAGGTTTACCTTCCAAAACATACAAGAATGATAATTCATGTTCGGCGTGCAAGAAGGGTAAACAACGCAAAAGCTTCATGCAAGAAGATTGAGGAAATAGCTATTAGAGAACCTTTGGAATTGCTACACATGGATCTGTTTGGTCCTATTTCTGTTGCAAGCTTAAACAAGAAAAAGTACTGCATAGTTGTAACAGATGATTGTAGTAGATTTAGTTGGGTCTTTTTCTTGGGATTTAAAGATGAAACCTTTGATGCTATTCATGATCTTATAATATCCCTTGAAAACCAATTGAGACTCAAAGTAAGAGGTATTAGATGTGATAATGGGACTGAATTCAAAAACAAGCTTATGGATGAATTTTGTGCCAAGAAAGGGATTAAGAGGGAGTTTAGCATTGCTAGAACTCCACAGCAGAATGGTGTTGCAGAAAGAAAGAATAGAACATTGATAGAAGCAGCCAGAACAATGCTTGCAGATTCCCTATTACCTATTCAATTTTGGGTTGAAGCTGTAAGTACTGCTTGTTATGTGTTGAATAGAGTATCAGTCACTAAACCTCAGATGAAGACACCTTATGAGTTGCTTATGGGAAACAAACCTAACATACGTTTTATGAAACCTTTTGGATGTCCTCTGACTATCCTCAATACTATTGATACTCTGGGAAAATCTGATGGCAAGCCAGAAGAAGGATACTTATTGGGTTACTGTACCAACAACAAAGGATTTAGAGTATACAACAAGGTTACCGAAAAGGTTCAAGACTGTCTTCATGTTGAATTTTTAGAAGATCAAGAAAATCAAAAGGGTAAAGGTCCTAATTGGATGTTTGATCTTGATGTTTTGACTCCTTCTTTGAACTATGTTCCTGTTAGAGAAGAAAATCAAGCTATTCACAAAGAAGAAGATTTACAGTACATTGTTCATGGAGTCAATATTAGACCTGATGCTGTTCCTGATGAAGAACCTATAACTATTGAGAAAGAGAAAAGTACTGTTAAACCAACATCCAATTTATCTGATGAAGATCAAGCTCTCCAAGATGAGCTTAATAGGATGCTTTTTCAAGAAACATTAGCACATTCTTATGAGGATGATCAAAGAAGAGCTTTTGAAGCAGCAAATAAAAATGGTAAGTCTACAGATTACTCTCACAGTACTTTAGAGTACAGTACTTTAGATCACAGTACTTTGGATCAAAGTACTGCTGCACCAATTGACAGTACTTCTGATGATTTGAATGATCCTAACATACCTGGATTAGAAGACACTTATGATGAATTAGATGATGAAGGTATTTTCTCAAATTCCAATGAAGGAGCTGATTTCACAAATTTGGATGATGATTTTGAAGTTCCACAGACTCCTACATTAAGATTTCATAAAAATCATCTTGCTGGTCAAATCATTGGACCTTCTACTTCTGGAGTGCTCACAAGAACCAAAGCTAAAGGCTTCTTTAAGCCACATAATGCTTTACTTAGCTTTGTGTATAAACAAAACAGGATGAATCATAAGGATCAACAAACATGCTTATTCACTTGCTTTATCTCTCAAGAAGAGCCCAAGAATGTAGCTCAAGCATTAACTAAAGAGAGTTGGGTTGAAGCCATGCAAGAAGAACTTCTTCAATTCAAACTTCAAGAAGTTTGGGTATTATGTAATTTACCAGATGGAAAGAAAGTCATTGGTACAAGATGGGTTTTCAGAGTTAAGAGAGATGAAAGAGGGAATGTTATCAAGAACAAAGCAAGATTAGTTGCACAAGGATATAGACAAGAAGAAGGAGTGGACTATGATGAAGTGTTTGCTCCTATAGCAAGGATTGAAGCCATTAGATTATTCCTTGCTTTTGCATCATACATGGGCTTTCCTGTTTATCAAATGGATGTCAAGAGTGCCTTTCTTTATGGCAAGATTACAGAGGAGGTCTATGTCAAACAACCTCCTGGTTTTGAGGATCCTGCACATCCAAACAAAGTTTACAAAGTTGTTAAGGCTCTACATGGCCTTCATCAAGCACCTAGAGCTTGGTATGAAAGACTCTCCACTTTCTTATTGCAACATAGCTACAGGAGAGGAGCAATTGATAAGACTTTGTTTATCAAGAGAGACAAGAAGGATATTATGCTTGTTCAAGTCTATGTAGATGATATTATCTTTGGAGCTACAAAATAGTCTATGGTGAAAGAATTTGAGCAGCTCATGCAACAAGAGTTTCAAATGAGTTCCATGGGTGAATTAGCTTTCTTTTTGGGGCTTCAGGTTAAACAATCAAAGAATGGAATCTTCATTAGTCAAGATAAGTATGTCACTGACATTCTTAAGAAGTTTAACTTCGATACTATGAAGCTTGTCACAACACCCATAAAAGCTATCAACTCATTAGGAAAGGATGAAAATCGACAAGCTGTGGAAGTCAAGCTTTACAGATCAATGATTGGCTGTCTTATGTACTTAACTGCATCTAGACCTGATATCATGTTTGCTGTATGTTTGTGTGCAAGATATCAAGTCTCACCTAAGGTCTCTCATATGAATGCAATCAAGAGAATTTTTAGTTATTTGAAGCAACAACCTAAGTTAGGGTTGTTGTATCCAAAGGATTCACCTTTTCACTTGGAAGCTTTTTCAGACAGTGATTATGCAGGTGATACTTATGATAGAAGATCAACCAATGGAGGATGCCAATATCTTGGAAGAAGATTAGTTTCATGGCAATGTAAGAAACAAACCATTGCAGCAACATCATCCACTAAAGCAGAATATGTTGCTGCTGCAAGCTGTTGTGGACAAGTACTGTGGATGCAGAATCAACTCTTGGATATGGGTTTAACTTTAAGAATACTCCTATCAACATTGACAATGAGAGTACAATTTGCATTGTGAAGAATCCTGTTTACCATTCCAAGACCAAGCACATTCAGATTAGGCATCACTTTATTAGAGATTGTTATGAGCATAGGCTCATTAATGTAGTCAAGGTTCACACAGATGACAATGTAGCTGATCTACTCACAAAGGGATTTGATGTTTCAAGATTCAATCATTTAGTGGTGAGTATTGGTATGATTAACTATTAAGCAACAATTAAGGGGAGGACTTATTAGTTAGTTAGTTAGTCTCATGCATTGTTTAAGGGGAGGCAATACAATGCTTTTTGATGTTTTTGCCATTGTGATGAAGAGGATGGAAAAGTACTGCTTATTGTGTATCTGAAAGTACTGCTCTGAAAGTACTGCTTACGTGGAAAGCACTGTTAGTCTTGTCAACGTACTGTTCCAACGCTCAAAAGATGGGGTAAAATTCAAAACAACGGTAACTTTATTAATTGGGCTGTGATTTTTTTAAATTTTACCTATAAATAACTACCCTCCAATTGTGACAACTCGTACTTTCATGTCATTTCTCAAAACAATTCATGCTTCACAATTTCATCATTTATCGTAAACTAGGTTTGCGTGTTCCAAATTCGCGTAACCTTAATGGTTTAGCGGCGAATTCATGATCATATCACCACGGACATTTCATATAGACTAGATTTAGTCTACATATCATTAGCATCATTTTCATCATGATAGTTCATTCATGATTTTGCATTTCACCTTAAACGCGTAAATTTCATATTAAATAAACGCTATCGCGTAAGTTATTATTTTGAACATTTAATCCGATACTTCCAAAAATGATCCCGACATATTTTTATACTTACATTTAGTTTATAAAAATAATATTTTGAGTTTACCTAGTGTTTTAAATTTATTTTGTATATAAATCGTTAAATTTATATTATTACGACGCTTTTCTTAAAAACTACACGATAATTATTATATCACTCAAATTTTACAAGAAATGTATTTTTACAATTTTTATGATCTCAATATACTTTACTTTGATCTATTAAAAGTTTATTTTTAGACAACGCTACCCTAAATATCCAAATATATACATAACTACTAAACAAGATTTACAAAGTACCCATTTACTTACACTTATACCTTTATATACATAATAAAAAGAAAAAAAAATATATGTATTGTAAGTCCATCCCCCTTGGCGTCAAATGAGGGTAACTCATTAATGAGTGGTAACATTTTCTTACAAATTGGATCTACACTCAACCTTACTCTTACACTTCATTTCACAATCAAATAATACAAGACCAAGTCAAGCTTTTCTCTCTTCTTCCTTTTCTCTCAAAACCGGCCAAGCATAGAGGGTGAAGAGATTTCATCAAAGTTTTTCCAAGATCAAGTTTTAACAATCTAGTTACACTCTTAATCAAGGTTTTGAAATAAAAACCTAGGGTGTTTAGGTTTAATCCTTTGTTCTTATCACCTCATCAAGTAACTAGTAAGCATATCATTTACATTTTACATCTTTCATTTTCATTTCATATCTATTTCATCATTTTTGAGCAAAACATGCAAGACATATGAATATTTATACCATTTTTATCATTGTTTTAGAGTTTTATATATATAAGTCATCCTATAATTTATCCCTTGTTATATATTGGTCTTGATGATGTTTAGGAACCCATGACACCCTAAGAAGGTGTATGGTAGGATTAGAATAGCTTTGGAGTTGTTTTGAAGGGATTGGAATAGGTTTAGTACGAGAAAAACTCTTTTCGACACGTCTAAAAAGTGGTCTGATCTTATTTTGTAATTCTAGAAAATCCGACAGTAGACACGAATTTTTGGCCTAGATATTTAGAAAGTATACTTTAAAACGAATCCGTGGCCGCTTGAACGGATTAAAACGGAGTTATAACGAAGAAGTTATGAATTTTTCAAGTTTGACGACGAAATATATACGTCCTGAAAATTTCAGCACACTATTTTTGTTTTGTACGAGTCAAAAACGAGTCTTAAGCTTTATAAATTATTTCGACTTATCAAAAATATATTAGTATACTTTGATACGAAGCTAAGGACGTATAATACGTAGAAAACGGATTTGTAACGACTAAAATATACACGTTTTCACAAAAATTGCCGTAACTTTATTATTTAAGAAAAACTATATTATTTCTATTAGACAAGTGTTACGGTAAACAAACGACCATATTGAAGGTTATTTTTAACGATGATGTAGAACTTTTTGTAACGAGATGTCTTCTAATAAAAGTGAGATCACCAAGCATATTTTCCAAAATGACCAACCGTTTGCATAGCGGAATTGTAATGAATTATTTACGGTTGCTTAAACTTTACCGAAACTCACTTTTTAAACAACATTTGGACAAAATCACCATACTTAACCTATGTTTTTCTTTATGAACGAGACCTCTAGGATAAAAACTTAAATGCCAAAACTTTGAGATTTTGATACAAGCTTTCCAAAACCGTTGAGTTCGTTTCCTAACGTTCGACGTGCACCATTTTACGACTAGCTTTTCGAGGCCATTTTTGTCACTTTCATGAAATTTCCAACGACATTATTTTACGACGAAAAGTTAAAATTTCACAATAAATCCTTAAGAAACTATTGTAGGATGACATTTTGACGTAAATACTTGTAAAGTAATTTAAGAATGGTCAAGACGTCAAAAGAGTATTTTTCGACAATAAGTATTATTTTCAAAACTCACAAATGGTATAAATAACATACGAAATGCATGCATAACATTACATCATAACTCATTGCGTATCATAACATTCACAATAGGTCAAGGTTAAAGCATCACACTACATCTCGGTGTACTCACTCTTGTCATCATACCAATTTATCAAGTGAGTCATAGCCCCACTTTTTCTCGTTTTAATTATTTATGAAACTCTTTGGGGGAGATGCATGCTCAATAATTTTTATTACATTCATGACTATTTGCAAACTATATGTTATCTGAACTGAATGTTTAGTCATACGAAGTAACAGTTTTGCCATGCTTAGAATTGTCTTGGTATATTCATTGAGCTAATGGTCTTGGTATATTCATTGAGCTAATGGTCTTGGTATAATCAGTGAACTAATGGTCTTGGTAGAATCATTGAACTAATGGTCTTGGTACAATTCTGAACTAATGGTCATGGAACAATTTGAAACCATACGAATTATGTGTTATATCAAGTAACTGTGGATACATTAAGTTATGCACCATTTTGTGAATTCATTTGACATCATGCGCTTGAGCATAAACTATATCACATTTTGGCAATGGGTTGTGAACACACAGGTTGCAAGTTTTGTATGGGCGGAACTTGGAACTGAGTGGATTTACAATGCCTTTGCTGCATAAACGATTTTGAAAGGCTTTACATTTCAACACAAACTCTATGAACTCACTCAACCTTTGTGTTGACACTTTTAGCATGTTTTATCTCAGGTATCTAAGGCATTCACTTCAGGGCATGCATGTGGACATATCATAGAGTCGCGGTGACGACGCGTCTTATTTGGGTTTTATGAACTTTAAAACATCGTTTGAATTGTAACAAACTTATTTCCGCACAAGTTGATTTTCATTTGGGACCTATACTTTGTAACTCTGATTATTTTATTAAATCAAACGATGTATTTTCCAAACGACACTTTAGGTCGTTCAATATAACTGTGATTGTGATGCTATGACAGTCAACCCCCAGGAATTCCATTCCGCTGCAAAAACAGGTTATTTGGGGGTGTGACAGATTGGCATCAGAGCTTCGGTTATAGAGAACTAGGTTGCATCATTGACCCTAGACTATAACTACATCATCATAGCATCTCATCATTTCATCATAAGTGCATGTTCACTTTACATGCGGTTTATACGTACATTTTTCGAGTTATTTACTTTCATTTCACATCGATTGTCACATGGATGCCTTCAAATACCCATCCCATCATATTCACATCACTCTGACGTGGAGAATGCCCTGTCATTCCCTATCACAATTTTAACATCAGTTGACTCAACACCAAACAACATATGAGTCGATTAGTCCAAGCATTGCATAGTTACTCCTAAATTATACATAGCCTGATCACCTATGTCTAATTCAGGAAGAATCATGCAATGAAGGGAGTAGTAGGCTTATATGTGTAAGCAATTCCGTAATCGAGCCAAATTTTCAAAAGTCCTCCTACAAACCAATTTAGCCTAATCTCATGACAGTTCTCGTTTGATGAGTTGTGAGATTAAGTGAAAATTGGTTGGTAAAAAGTCTTTTGAGGGTTTTGCTTGAGAATGGGAAAGTTTGCCACATCGAACCCTAAACCCGAGAGACCAACACGAACTGAATTCAGGGACTGAATTCCTTTTTGGATGGGCGAATGTGACAACTCGTACTTTCAGGTCATTTCTCAAAACAATTCATGCTTCACAATTTCATCATTTATCGTAAACTAGGTTTGCGTGTTCCAAATTCGCGTAACCTTAATGGTTTAGCGGCGAATTCATGATCATATCACCACGGACATTTCATATAGACTAGATTTAGTCTACATATCATTAGCATCATTTTCATCATGATAGTTCATTCATGATTTTGCATTTCACCTTAAACGCGTAAATTTCATATTAAATAAACGCTATCGCGTAAGTTATTATTTTGAACATTTAATCCGATACTTCCAAAAATGATCCCGACATATTTTTATACTTACATTTAGTTTATAAAAATAATATTTTGAGTTTACCTAGTGTTTTAAATTTATTTTGTATATAAATCGTTAAATTTATATTATTACGACGCTTTTCTTAAAAACTACACGATAATTATTATATCACTCAAATTTTACAAGAAATGTATTTTTACAATTTTTATGATCTCAATATACTTTACTTTGATCTATTAAAAGTTTATTTTTAGACAACGCTACCCTAAATATCCAAATATATACATAACTACTAAACAAGATTTACAAAGTACCCATTTACTTACACTTATACCTTTATATACATAATAAAAAGAAAAAAAAATATATGTATTGTAAGTCCATCCCCCTTGGCGTCAAATGAGGGTAACTCATTAATGAGTGGTAACATTTTCTTACAAATTGGATCTACACTCAACCTTACTCTTACACTTCATTTCACAATCAAATAATACAAGACCAAGTCAAGCTTTTCTCTCTTCTTCCTTTTCTCTCAAAACCGGCCAAGCATAGAGGGTGAAGAGATTTCATCAAAGTTTTTTCAAGATCAAGTTTTAACAATCTAGTTACACTCTTAATCAAGGTTTTGAAATAAAAACCTAGGGTGTTTAGGTTTAATCCTTTGTTCTTATCACCTCATCAAGTAACTAGTAAGCATATCATTTACATTTTACATCTTTCATTTTCATTTCATATCTATTTCATCATTTTTGAGCAAAACATGCAAGATATATGAATATTTATACCATTTTTATCATTGTTTTAGAGTTTTATATATATAAGTCATCATATAATTTATCCCTTGTTATATATTGGTCTTGATGATGTTTAGGAACCCATGACACCCTAAGAAGGTGTATGGTAGGATTAGAATAGCTTTGGAGTTGTTTTGAAGGGATTGGAATAGGTTTAGTACGAGAAAAACTCTTTTCGACACGTCTAAAAAGTGGTCTGATCTTATTTTGTAATTCTGGAAAATCCGACAGTAGACACGAATTTTTGGCCTAGATATTTAGAAAGTATACTTTAAAACGAATCCGTGGCCGCTTGAACGGATTAAAACGGAGTTATAACGAAGAAGTTATGAATTTTTCAAGTTTGACGACGAAATATATACGTCCTGAAAATTTCAGCACACTATTTTTGTTTTGTACGAGTCAAAAACGAGTCTTAAGCTTTATAAATTATTTCGACTTATCAAAAATATATTAGTATACTTTGATACGAAGCTAAGGACGTATAATACGTAGAAAACGGATTTGTAACGACTAAAATATACACGTTTTCACAAAAATTGCCGTAACTTTATTATTTAAGAAAAACTATATTATTTCTATTAGACAAGTGTTACGGTAAACAAACGACCATATTGAAGGTTATTTTTAACGATGACGTAGAACTTTTTGTAACGAGATGTCTTCTAATAAAAGTGAGATCACCAAGCATATTTTCCAAAATGACCAACCGTTTGCATAGCGGAATTGTAATGAATTATTTACGGTTGCATAAACTTTACCGAAACTCACTTTTTAAACAACATTTGGACAAAATCACCATACTTAACCTATGTTTTTCTTTATGAACGAGACCTCTAGGATAAAAACTTAAATGCCAAAACTTTGAGATTTTGATACAAGCTTTCCAAAACCGTTGAGTTCGTTTCCTAACGTTCGACGTGCACCATTTTACGACTAGCTTTTCGAGGCCATTTTTGTCACTTTCATGAAATTTCCAACGACATTATTTTACGACGAAAAGTTAAAATTTCACAATAAATCCTTAAGAAACTATTGTAGGATGACATTTTGACGTAAATACTTGTAAAGTAATTTAAGAATGGTCAAGACGTCAAAAGAGTATTTTTCGACAATAAGTATTATTTTCAAAACTCACAAATGGTATAAATAACATACGAAATGCATGCATAACATTACATCATAACTCATTGCGTATCATAACATTCACAATAGGTCAAGGTTAAAGCATCACACTACATCTCGGTGTACTCACTCTTGTCATCATACCAATTTATCAAGTGAGTCATAGCCCCACTTTTTCTCGTTTTAATCATTTATGAAACTCTTTGGGGGAGATGCATGCTCAATAATTTTTATTACATTCATGACTATTTGCAAACTATATGTTATCTGAACTGAATGTTTAGTCATACGAAGTAACAGTTTTGCCATGCTTAGAATTGTCTTGGTATATTCATTGAGCTAATGGTCTTGGTATATTCATTGAGCTAATGGTCTTGGTATAATCAGTGAACTAATGGTCCTGGTAGAATCATTGAACTAATGGTCTTGGTACAATTCTGAACTAATGGTCATGGAACAATTTGAAACCATACGAATTATGTGTTATATCAAGTAACTGTGGATACATTAAGTTATGCACCATTTTGTGAATTCATTTGACATCATGCGCTTGAACATAAACTATATCACATTTTGGCAATGGGTTGTGAACACACAGGTTGCAAGTTTTGTATGGGCGGAACTTGGAACTGAGTGGATTTACAATGCCTTTGCTGCATAAACGATTTTGAAAGGCTTTACATTTCAACACAAACTCTATGAACTCACTCAACCTTTGTGTTGACACTTTTAGCATGTTTTATCTCAGGTATCTAAGGCATTCACTTCAGGGCATGCATGTGGACATATCATAGAGTCGCGGTGACGACGCGTCTCATTTGGGTTTTATGAACTTTAAAACATCGTTTGAATTGTAACAAACTTATTTCCGCACAAGTTGATTTTCATTTGGGACCTATACTTTGTAACTCTGATTATTTTATTAAATCAAACAATGTATTTTCCAAACGACACTTTAGGTCGTTCAATATAACTGTGATTGTGATGCTATGACAGTCAACCCACAGGAATTCCATTCCGCTGCAAAAACAGGTAATTTGGGGGTGTGACACCAATTTTCCCTCTCACCTTATTCTTATCCATCCATCTCTCACTTTTCTCATCCTATTTACCATTGTCGTTTCACTACTTCTTATATCAAATATACAATGGCTAATCGTAACACAGTTAGTAAGCATAACATGGTGGCCAACCTGGACAAGACACCATCCAATGTTGCTTTTCATGACATAATTGATTTCCTCACTGGATCATCAATCAATTATGCTCTTTTGGTCGAACCTGATATCATTGAACCCTGGCTTCAACAATTTTGGGCAACTGCTAGATCTCATATGCAAGATGATGAATCCTACATTCAGGCTAAGGTTGCTGGGAAGATAGTTAGAGTAAGTGAAGTCTCTATTAGAGAAGACTTACTGTTTGATGATGTAGAAGGGGCTATTCGTTTTGACAAACAAGTTCTTTGGGATACATTAAGGGATATTGGTTATGAAGGGTCTCTCACTGAAACAACTTTTAAGAAACCCTTATTTAGTCCACACTGGAAGTACCTTATTCATGTATTGCTTCATTGCCTAAGTCCCAAGAGTACTTCCTAGGTACAATTTGGATCCAATATCGCCTCTGCTTTAGTGGGGTTGGCTACCAATCACATTTTTAACTTTTCAAGAATGATTCTCGATGGTATGCTATCTCACATCTCTAATGGTTCACCATTTTTAATGTACCCAAGATTTGTTCAAGTCTTCTTGAACAAACAGCTTAAGGATGAGCCTAAACCTTCTAGCTTGCTACCAGTTGTAGTCCTTCCACCTAAGGTTTTCACTTTCATGGCTAGAAAGAGTGACAAGTTTTTTGGGAGGGATACACCATTAAGAGCCCACATGATGGAGGTAGTACAAGCTGTTTGAGATGCAGCTGCTGAAAGTGAAGATCATGAACCTTCTGTTTCAAGGGAAGGTACTGCTTCTCAACGTACTGCTTCACAGCAAGGTACTGCATCTCAACCTACTACATCTTTGCAAGATATTTCTCATGGTGATTCAGAACCGGAGGTCAACCCACCATCATCTCCCAATGATTATACTTTCACATATGGGTCTCAAACATCTGGAGGAGATGAGGGAGATATGGCTACTGAGGGTCAAGTTCTGGATAACTATGCTTTGACAAGGTAGCTTTTAAGATTAAAGAAAGATTATGAAGCTCAAGTTGCAAAACTGATGAAGTTGAACAATAAATTTAGAATATTGAAGAATTTTGTCTGGCCATTAGTTCAACATCACAGATTGTGGGTCAAATCTCAAAAGAAGAAAGTAAAGAAGTTTAGGAAGGCTTTAAAGGGCAAGAAGGTTCACAAGCATTCTTCATTCCAATTGGGGAGGATATTAGAGCAAGAGAATTTGAATGAAGATGCTGAACATTATGAAGAACCAGATGTTGAAACTTATAAAGATGATGAACTTCAAAGTACTGAGCCACAAGGTACTGATGCTCAAGTTAATATTCAAATACTGAGCCTACTGAGCCTCAAGGTGCTGGTGTACAAAGTACTGGTGACCAAAGTGCTGATGTTCAAAGTGCTAGAGATCAAGGTACTGCTCTTCAAGGAACTTATAGGAAAGAGCTCATTACACCAAGGACCTTAATGTTTATGAAGAAGTTGGTCCTTTAACAATCTTACATGAAGAAGAAGCTGGTCATTCTAGTCCAATTCAGCAAAAGGAGCATACTGCTAGCGATGATGAGACAATTGCACAGATTATGCTGAATATGTCAAGACCAAGAGGTGTTAGTATCCCTGGAGTTGAAGAACAACCTCAAGTCTTGCAATCATCTTCTCAACCTACTTTAGATCCTAAAGATAAAGGAAAGGGTAAACTGATAGAAATAAAGAAGAAGAAGAAGCTTACTTTAGCAGAATTAAGAGCTATTGAGGTAGCTAAGAATGAAGAAGCTGCTAGAAAGCTACAGGCTGAGTCAGATGATGAAATACCAAAGAAACAGCCTATTCTACCAAGAAGACTAAGTATTGCTAAAGAAAGGAATGCAATGATGGCTTATCTGAAGGGTAGAGGATATACATGTCTGCATAAATTAAAATATATAGAGATGAAAGATCTATATGATGCTGTTAGAGAAGCTTATCAAAATGAAGTGGCTAGTATTATTCCTTTTGATGATGAAAAGAAGAATGAGGATGCAAGAAAAAGGAGCTTAAAAAGAAAGAGAACAACTGGTGATGAACAGCCATCAAAGAAGATAGAATTGAGAACAGATACAGTTGATGAGCTGAGAAATTATCTTAGAGTTGTAGATTTTGAGCATCCTAAGTCCAAAGAAGTTGCAGTAAAGAAGTCTAAGATGTATACATTTGAAGTTGTAGAATCAAAGGATGGAGACTATCTTATGTTCCATAGAGAAGATGAAAGCTTTAGAGTATTTAACTTGTTATGGGATATACTGCATTTGATTAATAGAGAAGATCTGTTTCACCTATATCAACTAGTGCAAGAGTATTTTGAGCATATTCCTTCAACTGGAGTTGGCTTAGTCTTGCTGGGAGATTTGATAACTATCTGGGAGACAGAAGAAACAAGCACTGATGAAATCTGGCACAACCAAGAAGTTTGGGAGATTACTAGTTGGAGATTCTTTGAAGAATCAGGAGTGCATGTTTTGGAGTTAGAAGATGGGACCATGATTCATATGCTAGCAGAAAGAAGATATCCGCTTACAAGAGATCTTATGAGAAGAATGCTAGATCATGGTATGGAAGTTAAAGAGGAGAATGAAACAGCTCTTATGGTGATAGAGTTGTTCATCAAATGGACAGAGTTAGCAGACGATGATGCATAATTACTGGTATGGTTTTATAATATAAATTTTTTGAAAAATTAGTACTTTATTCAAAGTACTGCTGGACAAATAGTACTTTATCAAAAGTACTGCTTGCAGCTTAAAACCAGTAAGTCTTTCAAAGAAAATAAATAAGCAACTTTTGTTAAGTACAAAATATTTTGAAACACAAGTTAAACAACAACAAATGGTTTTTGAGATGATTTCACTTGGTAAAAGTGCTTTGCATTAACACAACAAAAGGTTATCAGTCCACCATGTCTAACAAAAGGACTGGCTAATCCATGAGCAAATGGCTCTGGTAAAGATATCTCAAATCCGTTGATGGTTGACAACTTGCAAATAAGTTGTATGATAATCAACTCACCATATCTGCAATAGTGAAGAGTTGGCTAGCCCACAAGAAAAATGGCTTGTGGTAAAGGATGTGGAAAAACCATTTATATGGTAATTAGTTCACCATGGTAGTAAGAACTAACTAGTCCAAAAGGGTACGGAATTTGGTAAAGACAAAACAAATCCGTTGATAGCTGATGATTTACTTAAAATTATATGGTTATCAATGTACCATGGTTTTACACACCTAAACATTGGCTACTCCATAGTTAATGGCTTTGGTAAAGAGACATCAAAATCCATTAAATTTTCAATGATTCACCTCTCACAGGAGTTAACACACCTGGAAGTGATGAGAATAGACTGAAACTTTATGATCTGATGTACAATTTGCCATATGTTGTTGAGTAGCTGAAAATATGAAGGTTGCTGATAATAATTGCTGAAAAGGATTGCTTATAAAGACTACTTTGATGATAATAATACAAGCACAGAGAGTACAAGACAAATCTGAAGATAAAGCCACAGTCTTTCCATGAAGACAAAGATGTTAAAGTTAAAGATACAAAGGAACTTGAAATCAAGCAAGTAGAATTCAAGTTAGGGGAGGATTGTTGGGATATAAAAGACAAAGTACTGAAGAAAGTCAAAGTGCTGAAGAAAGTCAAAATGCTGAAGAAAGTCAAAGTGCTGCTTATGAAGAAAGTCAAAGTACTGCTCGCGTTAAAGTACTGCAAAGCTAAAGAACTGCTATATCGTTTATGGAAAGTTATGTTTATCTAGAAAATTCTTATTTTAGAATTAGTATTACTTGTCGTACAAGGATTGTAATTGTAAACCGACTAGGGTACTCCTTATGCCTATTAAAAAGGACCCCTAGATTGGCATTAGAGATACGCGAATTAGAATTTACAAAGTACGATATTAGAGTTATTAGGGTTGTTAGTGAATCTGTGTATCAAGGAGGTTCAAAAGTATTAATAAAATCATTGAAGTTTAAGTTATTCTTCTTAGCTTTATTAAAGTAGTTTCCGCATACTTAGTAGAGTAATATCAGTGTTTCATTGTTAGTAACTTAAGATTTATCCGAGGTTGCCAAGCCCTTACAAGCTACATAGTTAGTTTGGTCAGAGTATAACGATCCAACAAATCGCCTCTTTCGAGTTGTTTTCTATAATTATTGACTATGATCTCCATTCGAGTAACACCCGAATTAGTCTTCCGCTGTCATTAAGATTTCGGGGGTGTTACACTTACCCAAACTATTCCCTTAGAGAACGATCAATCCCCCGTGTCTTACCTATACTACACTACAACGGTTAGGTACTCTACCTAGGAGGATTGTAAAACGTAGTGTGTTTAGAATTATCCGTATCAGGTGATCACCAAACCAAACATATAAATATACCCCCACTTTTTACAAACATAGCGAACAATATTTCTTACAAACACACTGAAACAAAAAAAGCTGTCAAACCGTTTGGTTGTCTACACCACCAAACCAATGCACAAAACAAAGGACCCTATGTGACTAAGGATTGAGGTAATGGGGATGACGTGTGAATGATGGTGGTGGCGGATCACCTACCATTACCCAAGTCTTACAATATGACAATCATGACCAAGTTGTGTTGTGACAACAATATAACATAAAAACATTCGTTGTTATTTGATATGCGAGTTCAGGTCTTACATTTGTAATGCTCGTCTACCTATGATCTACACATGTACTATCGTAGTGTGCCCAGTCATATACAACGTATTTATGGTAAATACGAGGTTGTTTAAAGAGCTAAGGGGCGGTCTATCAATTTGAGTTTACTAATTCTACTCTAAGAAGACAATTTGAATGTCATGTTTAAATTGAAGAAATTAATTAAACTATATGAAACAATAAACGAAATTGAAATAGTTGTGCTAATCAATGGGAGAAGACATGCTAACCTAGTTACTCATTAAATAATTCAATGATTCAATTTCCTAGTGAAATGTCTAATTCTCATTCTTATCAGTGGTTCTAATATCACCTAGTTCCGAATGGTCATCGTTAACCTAAGCCTACAATCACTAGTTATCGATCCTAATGGTCATAGTGACCAATAAACTAGATCATAGTCATTTAGCTCTCAACTATCCTATGTGATTTGCCTAATGTCAACATTCCCACCTCTTGACATTTAAACACCTATTAGTGATGACTCACAACCGTTTACCCACAATTCTTAAGTATCTACTCTTACTTAGACGGTTATATGGTTAACCCCAATGCAACCGAGAAGAGTGATAAGTCTCTCAATCAACCTACTAGACTATCTTTGGGATGGTCACCTACTCATTAACCTACTGGGTACTAAATCGCCCTAGATACTACCAAATCGCGAGGATCATGCAACAAACACATACGATATCTAACAAGAACGAATATTAAACAAAAAATATCAAATCATTGCATTATAGAATTCATAACTAGGCTAACACATGAAGTGTTTAGCCGAACATAATGTTAATCATAACAAAAAAAATGTATAAATCAATAATGGAAATAGACATAATGTTTGATATGGTTGCTGTTGTAAAATGCTCATATCATATTAAATAATTATACAGCTAAAAATACGTGAGTCTATAGGGTCACACACGTATACACCGAGGTATCACCAGTTATAATGTATTTAATATATTTATAGTATATATATTATTTATATTAGTAAATATCTTACGATCACGTAACGGGCGTTAATTAGTTTGTTAGACTAAGTATTTAACTAAAGGCCTTTATTTAATATGTAATGGACTAGACCAAAAAACCACAATGGGTAGCCCATTGGGGTTAAGGGGGTCGGCCACTATGGCTAAGGAAAGGAAAGAAAGAAGCTTTGGGGGTTAAGTATAATTTACCTTGAGTTATATTGAGATTATGATTTATCATAATCTCATAACCTGGAAAGCAAATAACACACAAACTCTCTCTCCCTCTTCCTCTCCTAAAACTGGCCGACAAACACCCTCTTAGGGTTTGGTTTTGTTCGACCTTTACACAAGCAAAAAAAGGGTTGTTGGTTGCTAGATCTTGAAGCTAAAGGAACTAGAATTTGGGTGATACACAAGGACGTATTGTGTGGAAATATTATAAAGATCATCTACCTTGGTGATTAAGGGTGTTTGTGAGTTTCAAGGGTGAAACTAGATGCATTACTTGCTCCGTTAAATCAAGAGATCACACAATAAGAGGTAATAACATATGTTATTCAATTAATCATAACACATCACATGGATCCACAATTGGTGACATATTCGCTGCGTTTATAATGCTTTTGATATGTTTTATATTTTAAAAACACCAATAGTGGCATTGATTCGTTGTAATATAGCAGTTTTAATTTTTTAAGTTTTCCCGTTAGATTTAATAATCACTTGAGAACAATGATATTCAATCTTCCGGAGTCGTAATCCACGGCGAGATATGAATTGAAATTTATGTTTATGCCTTTTGTTTTATGCTTGATTATCAAATATTTTTGGTTTGGATTTTTTTAGAAAAGATTTAAAAACTATTTTAGCTAATAGAAAATATTTTAACTAATTAAAATTGTACTACAACTAATGGCGAATAGAAATTAAGCTAAGAACATGATAATAAAATATATGCTCGTCAAGTGAGGTGAAAAGGTAATTAAGTGTAAATAATCTATTAAGCCCGTTTAATTAATACCCTTCAAAATAAAATTATTTTCGCACAACGTTGGCTTATATTGAAAACAATTCTTTTTTTCTTAGTAATAATCACTAGATTTAAATAATCAATTATTCCCACGGCTTTTGCCCGTAAACACAATCAACTAATTATATGTAAAAATAATTCGGAAATTATTAATCAATAATCTTCGATACCCGTTTAAAGAACTATTTTCTCATAACGTTGGTTTATTTTGAAAACAATTCTTTATCTTGGTAAAAATTACTTGATTTAGAAGTTAATTTTCCAAACGGCTTTTGCCTGTTTGATATAACCAAAAATCAACCCAAGTAACCGAAGATTATCAATCAACAATTTCTAAGTTTTTCACACTCAAATCCAAATCACTACTCACTTAACAAGCATATAAAAATCTAATCAATACTCACAACTACTAAGCTCACAATAATAATCTCAACAATAATAAGCATTTTTCTACACTAAATACTTAAGCTAAATGAGAAAGGTAAGAGTTTAGCATCCGATCCGACGAAACGAGACTAATTACCACCTGATCTCATAAACTAAGACAAAACTCTAAAGATTATTTCTTTAGTAGCTTTTATTCTACCAAATAGTTAATAAAGTTGTGAACTATATTAACTAATAAGCTTAATAAAATCTATAGTTATACATTTTAAGAAAATAAGCTAGCTTATGAAATCCTTAAGCTCCTCGCCTTAGATGTAGGATTGGATGCATAAAAATAAAAACTTTATTAAAGTTAGTACAAGTAAGCTAGTGAATAAGCTATATAAGCTAGAAGCTTAAATCCAAAATATTAAGTATTTTGGAGTGAAAAAGCTAAAAGCTATGAGATTTAAAGCTAAATGTAAAGATTAAAAAAGTTAAAAGTGAAATAAGCTAGTAAAAAGCTAAAAATAAGCTAAAGATTAAAACTTTAAGACCAAAACTTAATAGATCTAGATCCACCCAAAACTAATTTGTCTACTTCGAAAAGTAGGTGCGAATTTGGTATATATAAGGAGTAGATCTAAAAGAATAAGCTATTGATAAGCTTATTTAAGTAAAAATACTAAAGTTGAAAGCTTTTTTAAATAAGAGATTTAAAACTATTTAGATCCAGAAACAATAAAGTAGATTTGAAAAGAAGATAAATAAAAAAATGATTATTTTAATAAGCTACAAAGAAAAGCTTATCCAAAAAGCTAATCTAAATAATCTACAAATAAGCTATATGGATGAGCTTATTTTAGACTAAAAAATGTAAAGATGAGAGCTTATAGTAAATAAGCTATGAGAGAGCTTATCACAAATAACCAAATCTAATAAGCTACAATAAGCTACATAAACTTAAATAGCATATTAGATAAGAAAAGAAAAAGAAAATAAAAGAAAGAGAGAATAAGAAGAAATAAGCACTAAGTGATAAACATAGTCTTCATTAATAAGCAAAAGAGCATTACAAAAAAGTCTTGAAAAAGCTATTACAAAAATAAGCACTAAATATGCTATCAATAAGCTTCTACAATAATAAGGCAAATAAACACTATTCTAAATCTAAACTACTTTTTCTGCGTATGTTTCTTGTGTGTTCTCTCTCCAACGCAAATGAGCAGCTCCTCCCTTTTTTTATAGGGAATTGATACTCACACAATATTTTTTGATTCATGCATCAAAATTTGTGCATTACAGTTTATACCGTAGAATACTGTAATGCAAAAATTGTGGTGGATTCATCAAAAAATGTGCTGTGGGTATCACCTCCCTTTTTTATAGCCTAAACAAGGCCTTCTAGGCCCTTCCAGCGCATTCCAGCATATTTTGGACACGTGTCACGTCTTTATTGGGCAGCCGCCAAGCAATCATCAGCCGTCAGCCACCTCGTACCTTCTGGAACCTCGTACTAACGTGGTCGCGCCACCGCGACGTGTTGTAATCCCATTGGCCAGCCGCCTTTTATCTACGTACCTACAATCATTGGCATCCGTCACCCACCGCCACGTAGCAGGCTGTCATTGGACAACCTCCAGCCACGTGGCAGCCTAGAATTGGCCAACCGCCAACCATGTCAGCAGTTGGGTACCACGTGGCGGGTTAACGGGTCTGGATCGGTTCAGGTCTAGGCTAAATAGCAAAAACTCTCCCCCCATGAGGATCGAACCCCTGACATTGAGGTCAAGGGTGAAAGCAGCCTAGAATTGGCCAACCGCCAACCATGTCAGTAGTTGGGTACCACGTGGCGGGTTAACGGGTCTGGATCGGGTCAGGTCTAGGCTAAATAGCAAAAACTCTCCCCCATGAGGATCGAACCCCTGACATTGAGGTCAAGGGTGAAAGCACTTTCCAACTGAGCTTGAAAGGCCTTCAATTATATTACACAGCTTTTTATATTTAACCCCATTCAGATTCTGGCCAGTTCATATTAATACTAGAGGTTCAAAAATAGATTTTGGCCTAGTCTAGTATAGGGGTCTTGGTGTCATTATCTAAAGTTGTATTTAAGTTTAATATGTATTTATAAAGTATAGATTAGTATGAGGGTGCATTGTGACAAGAACAAAGATGGTAACCTCCATCAGAAAGAATCGACACCTCCAGGAGATGTACCGATTCAGAAAGAGGCGCCAAACTAATTCATCAAAGGACAAGACTTTTCATGAAGTGTTGTGATGGTTAGAAGGTGTCTATTAGATTAGTATAAATAGGGATCATGTATCTCATTGTAATCATCACAGAAACAACAATATTTTACAGCAATAAAGATTAAGATTTATACAGATTCAATTACTGATATTATAGCATACTTGTTCCTGTATTTTCATATAAGTGGCTACTGCAAGCTTTTCTTAACACTCATATTAAGGAGCCGTACCTTGTTTTAACAGATCAAGATCCTTCAATGTTAATAGCTATACCAGATATGTTTAAAACTGTTAAACACCGGCTTTGTATGTGGCATATAATGAATAAACTTCCTACCAAGGTATTTATATATATAATTTTTTTTAGTTATTATTATTATTATTATTATTATTATTTTATTTATTTATTTATTTTTTTTAATATAGATCGGTTCTAGTATATGTGAAGAAGGAGGATTTAAGAAACGTCTATGTTCTCTTGTATGGAGGGAAAGCGATAAACCTGTTGAATTTGTTCAGAAATGGGAAGCTTTATTGGATGAATTTGATTTAGATAAGCATAAATGGTTGAATGATATGTTTAACATAAAAGAACATTGGATCCCTGCTTATTTTAGAGATATCCCAATGAGTGGTTTGATGAAAACTACTTCACGATCTGAAAGTGAAAACTATTTTTTTGGTCATAATTCTAATTGGAGTTCTACTCTAGTTCATTTTCTTTTTCGTTATGAAAGTGCCTTAGATCAACAAAGGAATAATCAACGTGTTCTTGATAATAATTCAAGAATTAATAGACCTTCATTGAAAACCAATCATTTAGTTGAACAACATGCTGCAGAATTTTATACTCTTGAAGCATTCTATGTGGTTCAGGCTGAGATTGTTGCTTCTATTGAGAGTTGTACTGGGTCTATGAAAAACTTGGGTTATGTAAAAGACATTGATAAAGAGTGGTTTGGAGAGTTTAAGGTATTGTCTTTTTTAAATAAATTAGTATTGTGAAGATTTTTTTTTAAATTCATTATAAATTGCAGTTAATTTTTTCATTTACTTTTTTCAGGTTGATTATGATGAAGGAACTCGTTCAGTTAACTGTTCTTGTCTACATTTTGAAAGACGTGGTCTGTTATGTCGTCATGCTTTTTATACTCTTAGAGGATATGGTATTAACAAGATTCCTAAACAATATCTTTTAAGACGTTGGAAAAAAGAAGCTGATGTTTTACCTCTTCTTAGATCTTCTTTTAAAGCAAATGGATCTTCAGGTAGTTGTATTTCTAAAATTTATTCTAAAGTGAATTCGATAATCAATCATTGCGGATATGATGAAGAAAAACTGGGTATATTTTTTGAAAGATTGAGCATCTATGAATCTGGATTTGAATCATCAACTGTTGCACAGTCTTCAGTAAATAAAGAGGATAGTATATCATCTATGATTGGTATTCCTAAACCTGCTGCTCTTGATGTTTTTCCTCCTGATATTGGATCAAATAAGGGTGGCGTTACTGGTGCAAGATATAAACCTTCTAATAATGACGTCAGATTTAAAGATCCTAAAGAATGTGGGAAAAATTTGAGAAAGTGTAGAATCTGTAACATATTAACAGATCATGATTTCAGGACTTGTCCAAATAATCCAGACAGGAAACTTCTTAGTGCTAAGAAAGACATTAAGAAGTCGAAACGAAACGGAAAGAAAGTTAAAAGAAAATCAAATAATGCTAATGCTGAGCACGGTACTGAAGAATTTAACTTTAAGGAGTAAGTTAACTTATCGTGTCCGCGTCGGTTTTGTTAAGATTTGAATCTGCATTAATTTTTTTTTTTAAAGCTATAAAGTCAAATTGATGTACTGTGATATTATCAATGTTATTTCTTTTTATTTTTTTCATTATTTATTTTCATTTTGTTAAGTTGTAATGTTGATTAAGTATTTTATTTTTAAAGGTTATAAAGTGAAATTCATACTGTGATATTAAAAAATTATGTACTGCGATATTAAAAAATTATGTACTGTGATATTAAAAAATTATGTGATTTTTTGTTTTAAAATTAATTCATTAAACCATTTTAACACAAAATATGAGTTTGATACACCTCGTTTTTTCATCAGAAAATAAAGTTAAAAACACAAAATATAAAGTTTACAAACATAAATACTAATTTAGTCTTCATCAGAGTTGCAATTATCTTGAGAATCTTTATCTTGTTCTTCTCCTTGATCACCCATCTTTTCAAGGTTTGCTACTTCTTTCTCATATTCTTTTAATGATAGAGATTTCTGATAATCATAGTCATCTTCAGATTCATCAATATACTTTATTCGCTTAAAAATATCACAGTCTTCTTCTTCTTCTTCTTCTTCTTCCTCCTCATCCTCCTCCTCCTCCTCCTCCTCTTCTTTAACTTCATTTTCTTCTTCTTTTTTAACTTCAATTTCTTTTTTAACATCTTTTTCTTCGTCATTTTCCATTTTTTCACGATTATATTGTTTCCTTTTCTTATTGATATTTTTGTTTTCCATTTTTTTCTTTTTTGTGTTTTTGCTTTATGTGTTTTTTTCACAAATTTTGCTGTGATATTAAGCTATTTATACATAAATTAAAATAATCAAATTGTTTACTGTGCATGTAATGATTGATTAAAGAAACAACTTGACCCGCCTAATTTATTATTATGACTATTCACTTAATTATTTTTAGTATGAAATTGCATTTTATTAGAAATAAGAAAATAACATAAATTAATATCACATTAAAAATTAATAATAAATTTTATAAATATCACACAACATAATAATATGAATCAATTTATATAAATGTTATTATGTCATTAAATATCATAATAAGTTTCAGTTAATTATCAGAGTATAAAAAAAAATAGATATCATAGTAGATAAAAAAATATTATATTAACAATATTCTTATTAGAAAAGGTTAATTCTAGTAAATTTAATTGAATATGTGATATCGCAATATTTACATGATTAATGTTATTATTTTATTAAATATCATTTTTTTCTTTTTGCGTTTTTGTTTTATGTGTTTTTTTTCACAAATTTTGCTGTGATATTAAGCTATTTATACTTAATATCATCTATTAAGATATTTATACATAAATTAATATAAGCAAATTGTTTAGTGTGCATGTAATGATTGATAAAAGAAGCAACTTGAGCCGCCTAATTTATTATTACGACTAGATAAGAAAAAGTTAATTCTAGTAAATTTTATTCAATATGTGATATCACAATATTTACATGATTAATGTTATTATTTTATTAAATATCACACTAGATAAAAAAAAATTAAAATACATAGCCGATGGTTACACCATATCATTAATATTACAAAGTTAAAAGCATCTCTTTTTCCGTCTATATAATGGATTCAAACGATCTCAACGTTGTGTATGACTTGTTTGTGGGACAAAATGTTTAAAATTTCGTCACGCACCAAGCCCATCTTCATCAAGTGTCCAAAGTTATCATTGCTTGCAATGTCACCATGTTTCTTTGACAATGTCGTTGGTTGCAATGTTCATTTCACAAAGGCCATCTTCACCTTGTAGCCTTGGACGCTTTTTATATTTCGGTAAAATATCTAAGTTTCTTATCAAATAAAAAACCATAGTATATCCTCCAGGATCGTGAATAACAAATTGAAAAAAAATAGTAAATTCAAATACATAATTTTCAGTAAGAACACTTTTTGTTTTTGTTTTTTTTGTTTTTTGTTTTTTTTTTTTTTTTTTTTTTGGTGAACTAACTTTGTTATTGAAGTGTAGGATAGATATGGTTGTAATGTTAGGTTTTTATAACAAGAGTAAGTTACTTTTTTGATGTGATTGATGGTTTGTAGCTCGAGGCAAAATAATATATTAATATTTTTTTGAAAGAATGTAAACGAAATGTAAAAATAATATATCAATATCTTTTGAAAGAAACATCAACTTCGACGGCTCGTGATTTTTTGGCCGATTATCGTGATTATCACTACATCGAGCTACCAAAAATGTCAGAGAAATTATCTCTGAATAGACGCGAATATTTTTCGTAATTGATCATCATTTTGTTTATCAATATAATATCTATTCGAAATATTATTACAATGAAATTAAAAAGATATATACTAAATTTTTTGAAACTATGCTTGATCAATTGTATATTTACGTTAAAATAATATAACTCAATTAAAATTATTTAGTAAATTAAATATAAACAAAATATACTTATAACAAACATAAATTAAAAAAAGAATATTAATTAAAAACTATATTAAAATTAAATGTAAAACTTTGACATAAAGTGATATTTTGAGTCTCGAGGAGGTAGTTTTTCAACACTATAATTAATATCTGACATGTATGTCAGTGTCTTATACATCTATCTTTCAAATTATTTAATTTACTGTGATATTAAGACAATAATATTATAACACGGTACTAAATAAAATTAAAGAGATATTAAATTTAATATCACAGTACATCAAAATTATTTATATAGTGAAAATATTTAAAAATAAAATTTTAAAATTAAACATAATATTTGACAAAACATCATTACATCGAGACATAAAAAAATGTCAGAGAAAAAATATTGCTGTAGACGCGAAGATTAAAAAAATTAATTGTCAAATTTCATTCTAATTTAAAAAAAATAAAAAAAAAAATATATAATTAATTTTGTTATAATTGTTATTTAACGTAAATATACTATTTACATTCTTAAACTTTAATATTACTTATAAATATTACTTTAGACTGATATTAGTTTTTTCCTTATATTTTTTATTTATATATTTTTAATTTTCATCTTAACTATGTATTTTACGTTTTTAAATATTTAGAAAACCATCGTATGTCTAACTCTGATATTAAGAAAACCATCGTATGACTAAAACGTGAAGATTAATATTTTATTTCAGAGACTTTGATATTAACACAATATCATATATTAAACAACTAACTCTGATATTAAGACAATATCACATATTAAATAAACAAAATCTTATATTTGGAAAAATGTTAATATTTTCTATCAGACATTCATTTTAAAAAATTAACTCTCAAATTGGTTTAGACTATGGTTTAGAGAATATCATATATTAAGAGAATTAAATCTGATATTAAGGCAAATATAGTACTGCCTTAATATCAGATTTAATTGTCTTAATATATGATATTTTCTAAACAATAGTTACTATTAATATCAGATTTAATAACAGAGTATTAAGTTACTTGTTTAATACTTTGATATTAAATCTGATATTAATATTAATAAACAAGAAACTCTGATATTAAGACAATATTAATATTATTTTAAACAAAACTAACTATTATAAAAAAAGATGTTATTTTAATTATGCTGTAAGAAAAGTTACTATAAATGATGACTAAAAAAAGCAATATTAATGAAAAACTATATTAAAATTAAATGTAAAACTTTGACATAAAGTGATATTTTGAGTCTCGAGGAAGTTCTTTTTAAGATTAATTAAGACAATACTAAATAAAAATAGTATGTCAGTGTCTTATACATCTATCCTTTAAACAGAAAATCAAATGTGATATTAATTAAGACAATACTAAATAAAAATAGTGTGATATTAATTTACGGAGATATTAAATTGTTATTAATATTATTATAATTGTTGCATTTAATATAAATATACAATTTACAACTTTCGTAGATGTTGTTGTGATATTAATTAAGACAATACTAAATAAAAATAGTGTGATATTAATTTACGGAGATATTAAATTGTTATTAATATTATTATAATTGTTACATTTAATATAAATATACAATTTACAATTTATAATTGTTATTAATATTATTATAATTGTTATAATTGTTTCAAATATAAATATATAAATATAAATTATATGTTTATATTCTTTCAATGATATTAATTTATTATTTTTCCTCGATATGCAAACCATCAATCACATCAAAAAAGTAATTTACTCTTGTTATAAAAATCTATCATTACAACCATATAGATTCTAAACTTTTGTCACAAAGTTCATCAAAAATAAAAATTACTGAAAAATTATGTATTTGAATTTAAGTTTTTTTTTTTTTTTCCAAATTGTTATTCATGATCCTGGAGTATATGATATGGTTTTTTATTTGATAAGAAACTTAGATATTTTACCGAAAGTTATATAGATGAAAAAGGGGTATTTCAAAGTTCTATAACTTCATTTGAAATTATCTTTTTCGTCTATTGTATGTATCTTAACAGTAGTCACGCAAGACGTACTAAAACTACATGCGGTGAAGGAATTGCATGATCTAATTCAGAAAAATCATTATTGATTTTCTTCTGAATGAAGATATCGATGATAGCCGTCACGTAGAAGAAGCCCCAACTACAATATAAAAAGTTGGGGACACTTGATGAAGATGGCGTTGGTGCGTGATGAAAGTTTAATTATTTTGCCTACCTATGTCTCGCCATACTCATAAGAATGAGCATGAGTAACATATTAGGCATTTCTGAAGAAAAATATTGGTTGTCCTACAAACAAGTCCTTTGTAGGACAACCAATATTGGTTAGCATCTTACTGGTCCGTCCATAAATTTGAGCACAAAGGAAGAGAAGGACAGTAGATTGCATATAAGAGCACAACTTGGAGAAGATACAAATAACATTTTATTGGTATGCCACTTCTGCGCAACATCGTACAACTCCCCAATAACATACCAATAACTAAAACATCCTCCCTCATAAAACACCACTGACATGTTTTTGAGTCCCTCAAAAATACCACACAAAAAATACACACTCACTCACAATACACAAGAAAAAGAAAAAAAATGGCTTGAACAATTGCATTGGCTCAAAAACGTTTGGCTCATGGATAACAAGACGCTCTGGTATGGTTGGCACACGAATGGCATGCCTTACCATTTGGCATGATTAACATTTGGCACACCAATAGCACCCCATACCTTGTGCTCTTAGAAATAATGTTATTCAAAAGAAACCATGTAATATATAACTTTGTAATATTAATTATATAGCGGAATCATCATCTATGAATTTAATTTTTTTTTTAATCTGGTGTTTTTTTTTTACTGAAATAACGTTAATCATGTTGAAAAATATACTTAATAAATTATATTAAGTATATTGATAATTTAATATTTTTTTATCTAGTGTGATATGTATTTTTTAAATATAAAATTTTCTTTGATTTTGATTTTAAATAGAACGTGAAGATTAATATTTTCTGATATTAAGAAAATAAAACATATTAAACATTTTCTGATATTAAGAAATATTAAACATATTTATTTAATGTACTGTGATATTAACACAAATATTATAAACAATTTTCCATTGCAAAATATTTAAGTCGTTGTTTTTCATAGACAAAAGATCAAAACTTTGTAATACTAATTATATAACTGAAAGTTATTACGATATTTTAAAAAAATAATAACGTTAATCATGTTGAGAAATATACTTAATAAATTATATTAAGAATATTGTTAATTTAAATTTTTTTTATCTAATGTGATATGTATTTTTTAAATATAAAATTTTCTTTGATTTAGATTTTGTATCTACGGTGACTTTAGGGTTTATAGATTTGAACTTGACATAAAGTAATATTTTGAGTCTCGAGGAAGTAATGTTCAAGACTATAAGAGCACTAAGTTAATAAATATCTGACATATATGTCAGAGATATTTAGTTACTTCTTTCTCATATCTTTTGTCTATGATATTAAGTTACAAAAAAATGTAAGAGAAAAATATTGCTCAAGACTCAAATAAAGTTTTTAAAAATAAAGTTTTATATAGTGTAGAAATGTGTAGAAATGTGTTTGAGTTAGTATTTATATAGTGGTGAAGTTTTTAAAAATAAAGTTTTTTTTTTTTTGTTTTTTTGTTTTTTTTTAAATGCAACGGTCAAGTTAAGAAAGTGGGGAAAGTAAACGTCTTAAAAGTCGGTTGAACTCCATATCGGTCGTGGAATTTTTTTTGGTTGCTCAACCGATGTATTTGGGCGTGATTGTGAATATCACAATAATTTCTTAATAATAATATTTTTAAAATTTGTAAAAATATGTGAGTGGGTATATCACAATAATTTCATAATAATAATATTTTTTTTGGTTAATGAATGAAATGGGTCATTTGAGCTAGTTATGATTTATCAAACCACCATCACTTAAATATATTGAAATATAAAGTTAAATTATTCCAATAAAAATATCATAAGAAAAACTAATATCATAATAATATCATAGTAATTATTTTAATTGTATGTTAGAATATTATGTAAGTTAACATACATAAAATTAACATACATAATTTATTTTTTTAATATCAGAGTGTTTTAAAGAAAAAATTAATATCATAGTTAGTTGTTATAATATATAAAATTTTTTTAAATATATGATATTTTTGTTAATATATGATATTTTCTTTTAATATAAGAGTGTCTGATTTTTTTTTTTTTTTTTGACATTTTTAAATATATGATATTGTATTAATATGAGATTTAGTTGTTTTAATATATCATATTCCTCTTTAATATCATAATGATATTAAAGAGCAATATCATATATTAAAAATTGTGTTTGCTGTAAGTATAAGTAAAAGTGAAGCAGATAAAAGTCTAACTATAATAAACAAATAAATGTAATTATTAATTTTTTGTCTTTCCTAACACATACTTTTTACAAAAAGTGTCATTAACTAAAATTTTACTTTATTTCCACCCTTTTTTATAGGGTTCACTTATCTTATATGGCTTTAAATATCAAGATTCAAGTTTATTTACAATAATTTTTTATTAATGTAACAAAATAATAAGAGAGCACTTAAATCAAACTTCTATGTATTTTTCTCATACAAAGTCTAAAAGAAGAAGCGCATACAAACGAAATAAAATTTAATATTTTTTATGTTTTTATGACGTTACATATTAATATTTCCTTAATATCAGAGTCAGTTTGCTTATGACGTATATATATTCGAGTATCTGTTTATTAAGTAATATTCAACAGATATATTTCTCAGATACTATTTATAGTTGTTAAAGATTCCTCAAGACGTAAAATACCACATTATTTTGTGATAATCTTTAAAGTTGCTTTTGACAATACACAAGACACAAATAGACACAAATGAATATAATTATTATTTTTCATACTTATAGTTATTTAAAAAATTAAATATAACACTTATTATTTTTAAATTAATATTTAACTACTAAAATTTTTTAACAAATTTAAGTTTAAAATTTAACATTTATTATGTCAATATATTATTACAATCATATTATTAACTTACTTAATTACTACTTTGATATTATGTCAATAATAATTGTAGTGATAAACTATTACTCTGATATTATTAACTTACTTAATTACTACTCTGATATTATTAACTTACTCTGATACAAAGGCTGCTTTTCTTATTTTTGAAAACTTTAATTGAAATTTTAACGCATTTTTGAAGTTGGAGGGTTTATTTGCAATAAAAAGTCTATTCAGTTACAATATAAATAAGTCTATTCAGTTACAATAAGATACCATCTCTGCTCTAACCCTAATCATCCTCAAAATGTCTCAAACTCCAATTATCAATGAACTCAAAAACGTTTTTGGAACTGATCAACTACACAACTTGTTCAAGTGTTTATTTAATCAAGAAGTTACAGATGAAGAAGGGATTATTCAGTGGCTTGGCGAGCGTAGAACTGAGTTGGTTACTAAGGTTGAAAAGCGTACAGAGGCAATGACTGAGGTATTGTCTCTTAATTTCGATGAAGAAGAAGCTGCGGATAAGATCTATGACTCCTTGAATGACATTCAAGTCATGGAGCGTTGTTTGTTGGGTTCGCTTGTTGGCATTTTGATTGATATGCGTGCAATTGTCAATAAAAAGAAGGAGCATATCACCAAGATGGAGAAGTTTGAAGATGGAGAAGATGAAGAAGACGGAGAAGATGAAAAAGATGATGGAGAAGATGAAGATGAAGAAGTTTGAAGATAGGGGGTTTGGCTGTTTAGATCTTTTTGTTTTAATGATCTTTTGTAGTTTGGTTTGTTGCTTGTTTGTTGGTTGTTCTAGAAGTATTATGCAATTTCGTATTATGAATAAATTTTTTGGTTTTAAGGTCCCAATATTAAAGTAGTGCGAATTTATGGTTTAAAATTTATAATTCAAGTATATATTAAAGTTAAACATCAAAAAACTAACATTTAGTTGTTAGGCATCTCACAATGGTTAAACAGTATGCCTAAACTAAACTCTGATATTTGAAATCTGTAGGCCTAACTCTGATATCAACAGAGTATCATATATTATTATTATGTTTAACATCATTTAATAACTCTGATATTAAGGCAATATCATATATCAAGACAACTAAACTCTGATATTTAAGATAATATTAATATGTATACGTCATAGGCCTACCTATGATATCAACAGAATATCATATATTAAAACAACTAACTATGATATTAAAGACAATATAATTATGTATATGTCATAGAGCATCTCACAATGGTTAAACATTCATAACTGAAATAAAACACATCATAACTCTGATAAACATCATAACTTAAGTAAAATTATTTAAGTAATTTATATATATTAAGACATCATAACTCTGATATTAAGATAATATTAATATGTATACGTCATAGGTCTAACTGTGATATCAACAGAATATCATATATTAAAACAACTAACTCTGATATTAAAGACAATATAAATATGTATACGTCATAGAGCATCTCACAATGGTTAAACAATGATAACTGAAATAAAACATCATAACTCTGATAAACATCATAACTTAAGTAAAATTATTTAAGTAATTTAAATATATTAAGACATCATAACTCTGATATTAATATTTTTCTTTTCAAACATTCTGATATTAAGTCAAATGCTTAAGACTTATCTGGTTTCATTTTTTTCCTACAAATAGTATTTAACACACTTGCAGCTCTTTTCAATCCTGAGCTAGAGCTTTCTTTATCGACTACCTCCACTGTTTCTTTTTTATGTCCCTCTGTATCTATTTCTTCCTTAGTTGTCTTATACATCTTCTCAACTTGATCATCTGGTATATGAGACAATTGATTCTTTCTGCAACCCTTTATATTCTTAAAATAAGTTTCATGAAACATTCTTTTTTGCTTAACGGTAGTTGGTCTGAGCTGCTTCTTTTTAAGTCTCTCAGCAGCATATAAGTTCCTTCTTTCTTCCATGTACCTCTTTAACCATTCATTTTTTTCCTCGATAGTGTACATTTGCAAGGCTTTTTGAGTTTGCTTGTTAGCAAGCACCATATGTGCATCACATTGAACCCTTTCCTCATCCCAAGCAACTACTAATGCTAATGTTTTAGCTTGTTTCTCAGCATCTTTTCTTTGTTTTTCAAGAAAATTTTGATTCTCTGCTTCATATGTAGCACCTAATTCACGAGCCAGTTTAGAATCTTTTTCAAATGTAGCACCTAATTCCTCAGGTATCTCAAGATCAGTATCTTCAACAAGTTTTCCTTTACCCTTGTTTATATCTTGTGATGATGATTCTATAGCGCTAACAGGTGTAAAAGAAGGCTGTTGGATAGTAATACCCTTAACAATTGGTTTTGATTTCTTCAAATCAATCATCACCTCTGCAACACTATAAATAGTGTTATGGCATCCAGCAACACTTTCTTCAACAACCTGTGTATATTCAACTGCTTTACTTTGGTGCTCCAAAACTACTTCTTTACCCATTTTATTCACTACTACAAAGTCATTCTTATCACCAAACTTTCTGCCTCTGCTAAACTTTCTGGAAACTTGTTTTCGACCATTATCCTTCAAACTTGCTTCATCAGCCGTAGAAATATGAGCAGTAGGAACATTCTCTTTAGCAGTACTTTCATCCGCTGCAATTTCGTCAAAAACTTTTGAAGATTCTATCCACTCATCTGCATATTTTATCAAACTTTCTTTATGCATATTAATCTCATGCAGTAAGATCTTTGTTATATACCTACTTCTCAACACATCCAGCTGAATTTGACGATTTCGGTCATTTTCTTTTAAAAGACCTGTTTCCCATTGTTTGTCTTGATCCTCATAAAGTTCCATATGAATCATTGTATATAATCCACAATTAACTTTATCTTTCCTAGTTCTCCATTTTAGTGGAAGTACTTCAGCCTTTGAATCCAGCAAAAGTTCAATTTTCGGAGGATTGTGATGAAGCAAATAGGATGTTAACAGACTTTTCTGTAAAAATAAGAAATTAATGAGAACAACACAAAAAATATACTGTTGTCTAAAATTACAATCATAATCAAAAAAATAAAGCAATTCTTACCACATAATCAAAAACATGCTTGTATTTACCATCATATGAAGCATCTGACTTACTGTTGTCTAAAATTACAGCACGACCATTTGTAATGTTGAAAACTATTACATAATAGTGCTCATATGCAAGAATTGGAAAGAAGACCTATTAAAAGTGAAATTAACATTAAATAAACATGATTACTATTATGTTAATATTAGTAATAGAGTACATCAGTAAAAAAAAACTGTTTAAAAAAATTAATGTCAATATTACCAGTTCAATTTTCTTCATTGACATAGCTTTTTTTTTCATTTTGAAACTGGTCTTCAACGTAGCTTCGAAACATTTGAGAATGGCCTTTTATATCTCTTTCATATTCATCCAGATCTTTTGGCTATTAAAACAAAAACAAAGTGCAAAGTTACAAAAAACATATTTGTGTATAATAGAAGAAAAATTAAACATAAGTAAATAAAATAATAAAAGTTTTGAAAATGTTAACTTACAATCATCACTGTTTTAAAGTAATGTCTAAAACTTTTTAAAGTATAATTTCTTAATTTTTCTTCAAAATTTAGGATACTGACAAAGTTATCGATTACTTCACGTTCGATCTCTGTCTCAGAAGCAAGACACTTGATTTGAATTCTTAAAAGACCATTTACTTTCCCATATCTGAAAATCTCCTCCCTGTATAGGAACATATAGAAATTATATGGTAGCATATAGGAATTAGATGTGAAAATTAAAAAAATTAATTTTTTAGTTTTTACAAGAATAGTTTAAAGAACTTACATAACCTCTTTCTCTGTATCGGATAGAATCATTTTCGGGAATAGTTTTTCCACCTGTGATTTGAATTCTGGTATAGTCTCAACTCTTTTGTTCATATATGGAGATTCGAAAATGATGCATGATGTTTTTCTTCATTTTAGAACAACAGTAGAAACAGCTGTATTAACTTTTTTATCAGAAGTAGAACTCTCAGAAATATTTACTGCAGCAGTAGAAACCTCATAATATGATCTTGCTTTGGTTAAAGTGTCTTGAGGTGCTTCAGAAGATTGGTTGGGTTTGTGTGAAGGATTGTCAACAATGTAGTTGTCGGTTTCCTTGTTTAGACGTTCTTCTTCAGCCTTGGCCTGTTCTTCTTCGGCCCTCTTTATTTTCATTCTCTATGCAGTCTCCAAAACATCATCATCTGTAACTCTTGCATTCTTATCATAACTATCGTCTGCAGTATCTAACATCTGATCATCTTCATTTTGCTCTTCTTCAATTGGTTGTTCATCAAGAGAAACATCAACAGTAGGTGAATGTCTACTAGCAACACTTTCTTTTTTAGTAGCAGCACATTTGTCATCTTCGATTTCTAACATCTCAACATCTTCACCTTTCTCCTCTTCAATTGGTTGTACACCATCTTCACCAATTTTCTCAGGTACATCATCAATTTCTTTGAAATATTTTCCTGTTCCTTCAACAGATATATCTAAATTTGTCTTGGCATTGTCACTTTCTTTCAATGATTGTTTTGAAAAATCCTCCAGCAAACTTTGTTCATCAAGAGAAACATCAAAAGTAGGTGATTTTCTACTAGAAACAGTTTGTAACATCTCAACATCTTCACCTTGCTCCTCTTCAATTTGTTTTACATCATCTTCACCAATTTTCTCCGGTACCTCGTCAATTTCATTGAAATCTTTTTGAGTTCCTTCAACAGATATATCTAAATTTGTCTTGGGATGGTCACTTTCTTTCAATGATTGTTTTGGAGCATCTTCTTTCAAACTTTGTTCATTAAAAGAAACATCAGAAGTAGGTGAATTTCTACTAGCAACAGTTTCTTTTTTACTAGCAGCACATTCGTCATCTGCAGTTTCTAACATCTCAACATCTTCACCAATGTTCTCCAGTACCTCGTTAATTTCATTGAAATCTTTTCCAGTTCCTTCAACAGATATATCTAAATTTGTCTTGGTATGGTCACTTTCTTTCAAACTTTGTTCATCAAGAGAAACATCAGAAGTAGGTTTCTTTTGAGTAGCAACAGATCCAGCAGTAGGTAAATTTGTACTAGCCCCACTTTCTTTTTTACTAGAAGCACGTTCGTCAAAAACATTGGTAGATTCAACTGCTTGACTCTCTTGTTCTAAAACAACTTGTTTGCCAAAGTTATTCTTCTCAGTTTCAACCCCATGACCGATATTCACATCAATGCAATTTATCCTTTGTGCATTAGTAACTTTCTTCAACCTCCTCAGTCTAGTTGTTTTTGGTCTCTTTACACCTTCCAAATATCTAACTCTCTACTTCAAACTTCTGATATCTGCATCTTGAGAAGTTGTGATTTGTTGGAGTCCAAGAACATCTTTTGTCAATTTTGTAGAGTTTGCAATCAATTCTTTTATGAGTTCTATACTATCCTCAAAATTTTGGGATTTGTTACCTAGCCCTATAGGTGGATTAATGGAATTGGTATTATGTACAGCAAACTCCATCAATTCATTAGTTCCATATCTACCTTCATTACTTTGAGATGCGTTACTTTCCCTGATAGGTGAATCTGAGCATCCCATATTAGCCATTTTGTTGGGGTTTCCATCATCTCCGCAAACAGATGTTTCCTTGGGTTGAGTCTTATTTAGCTTAGTACCCTTTTGTTCAGATTTCCTACGGGTATAGGTCTTTTTTTGTTGTGATGTTGAGTGTAAATTTTTGGATGTAGGGTGTGTATCAGTTTCATCGTCTGTTTGTGGAACGTTTATCATGTTTTGAAAAAGTGGTGTAACACTTCCAGAAAAACCTTTTCCATTTTTTTTCATAAAGGTAAAAACTTTGTTTGAGAGCTTGGGAGTTTTATAAATTCGTTTAAGAACCTTTTTTTTTAAAACTTGTTTATCCACAAAAATTTGAACAAACCTAGGATACAGAAAGCACTTACTTGAATCATCCAAATTTTTAATCATACCATCAAAAATCATCTTAGAAAATTTAAAAATCTTATCCTGAGTCAAGCACACTATAGCAGAAGCTATAACTGTACTAAAATCATTCCAGCCAGTTGTTTTAGGACTTATACAATGCAGGATGGTATGGATTAGAAATTTCCATTGAGGTGAGAATAGCCTTTTGTAAAATTTTAAAGAATCGTTTTTCTTCTCATATCCCATTTTTTCAAGACCTTTGAAAATAGCTGGGTTTGGTAGGCAGTCGACACCATTGTTATCTTCTAGTTCCAAGGAACTTCTAACTGATGACTCGGTGACAATTATCTCTTCATCATCTACTAAAGCTCTAATTTGTACTTCCCTATCTATAGTTCTGGACTTAGCAGTTTCCCAAAATTGCTTAATGATCGAAATATATATAGTAGGATTTACTGATAATGCATACCTTATAGAGCAAGTGTTTAAAAAATCAATGATCTCAGCAAATCCTTCTGATTCTGGTAATGGTTTTTTAAGTAAAGCAACCATGTTGTGACATTCATGAAAGATTCTTTTCGTCATTTTGAATGAAGCAGGTTCACAAATATTCAATAATTGATGATGAGGAAGAAAGATGAGAATTAGCAAGGGGTTATAAAGAAGGAGATTCACAAAGTTTTGGTATTGGTTATTTTTTGGGTTTCGCAATTTGGTCGCAATATAAGAAATAGGGCTTTTTTTTTTCTTTTTTTTTTTGTGAGTAAGAACAAGTTAACTGTAGAAGACAAAATCTTAGTTTTTTTCATATAAAAATTTATAGCGAATTACGGATTAGTTTTTTTTTTTTTTTTTTCTCAAATTTAATTTATTAAAAAATATATATATATCAAAAAAAATATCAAAAAAGAAGATGAAGAAACATAAACATAAACATGAAATCACAAACATAAACATAAACATCAAATCACATTAAGCTTGAAAGACAAACATAAACATCAAATTACATTAATCCATGACGCGATTATTAATTTGTTTTTTTCAATGGACAATGTCTTGCATCATGATTTGCAACTTTCCCACAAATTCGACACTTCCTTTCATCTTGATTAGCCAATACATTTCCACTAGATGAACACTTTTTTTCCATTTAAATCTGCATCAAAGAAAAATGCATAAGTGTTAAAATAAAATTAAATAAACTTAGCAATTAAATAAGATACTTTTTTTTTTTTTTTTTTTTTTTTACCTTTTTTTGAATTATAATTCAGATCTAGATTATAGTGGAACCGTGAAGGTAGGTAAAAATATATTTGAGATCTGTTTTTATTATTAGTGTTATTGTTATATACAAAATAGTATAAGGGAAGCCCAAAGTTTATAAAAGCAAAAATTTAAAAAGCCCAAATTTTTTTTAAAGCCCAAAAGATATCAAATGTCAATATTTTTAAACCCAATAAAATATTTTTGTAAACGTGTCAATAAATGCACAAATATAACACCACCAATAATACAAGTGAAGATCATAAAACAAAACAGATTTCACAATGTTAAATCAAAGAGATGAATTTGTCGCATATAATGTTAAATCAAAGATTGAATCAACAAAGAATCAAAATGGTAATTTTTTACTCCTATTTTTACAGTTTTAGTTTGTATCTACTTTACCTAACATATAAATTATTGAACTATTAGTGTTAAACATAGAATTAAAGATTTAGCATTATATGACTTTTAGAACATCATGTGATATGTTATGTTTTATGTTTTGGTGTATCTTTTAGGCGAACCTGTTATATATAATTAATCTAAGTCATTGTTATTCTGATATTAAATATTCTTATTCTGATATTAATACCAACTTAATATCAATATTGTTATTCTGATATTAATACGAACTTAATCTAAGTCATCGTTGTTATTCTGATGTTTAATATTGTTATTCTGATATTAATATTGTTATTCTGATATTTAAGGTAAAAGAGGCTACTTCCATTGTTATTCTGATATTTAATATTGTTATTCTGATATTAATACGAACTTAATCTAAGTCATCGTTGGAAAATGCTAAATGTAAATTATCATAGTCGAAACTTTCAATGTCTTCTTTCTCCAAATCTTCTTCTACATCTGAAGAACTCTCTTCAATCAGATAAACTCCAGGCATTGTCGCAAACTCTTTCGCTTGATCATCTTTTAGTTGTTTATTTCTATCCGTTTGTGCTTCATCCTTTTTTTCATCTTCTTTATACATCTCCATTTCGATTGGGTAGTACCAATCGTCTGGATACCATAAATATTTTTCCGCAGCACTGTTGTTGTTTTCTTCAACAATCTCTACATTGAAAGAACAGAACAATTTTACACTCATTTTTTAAATAAAACTTTCCTAATTCATACTCAATATACACTTTTGTTCTTGAATTATTAAAATTGCAAACCAGTCCTCATACCTTCTTTGATGGTTTTGTTATCTGCCTTTTGTTCTTGAATGAATTGTTTTCTGAAACAATAAAAACAAAGCAGTTAGTTTTCATATATAGAATAAAAATTAAAGTAATAGAAAAATCGATTCAAAAAATCATGTTATACTTGCTGTCGTTTCCGTTTTGTTCTTCTTCAAAATCGCATTCGCTTCTTGATCTTTTGTTTGAAGCAGACATGATTTTTGTATTGTTCAATTATTCTACAAAGATTACAGGTATTTGAGTTGAATATGATGTAGTGGTAACTGTTTTGCAGTTGCAGTTTTTATAATCATTATCAGGAAAACCAAAAGACTAATAAGTAACCAAAAGACTAATAAATAACCTTCCATGACACTTCTGTTTTGTAGATTAAAAGAGCAATTATTACATTGCACATATATAAATATCTTTAATGTTATATATTTTAACACAAAATATTACTATAATTTAGTATGATTTTGTTATTCTGTTATTGTTATTCTGATATTAATATTCTTATTCTAAGTATGAAGATTATTACACTTCGATTTTTCTTATCGTTAGTATGATAGTTATTCTGATATTAAGTTTGTTATTCTGATATGAAGATTGTTGAAGGTGATTATATATGTGAATTCTGTTAATCTGATATGAGGATTTGTTGAAGTTTGTTATTCTGATATGAGGATTGTTATTTTTGATAGTTTGTTATTCTGATATGACGATTTAATTTTCATATTTGCAGCTGATAATATATGTGAATTCAAAAAATATGAAGACATAATGACAAGGAAAAGAATTCAAATAATGAGAAACATAGTCAATTCAACGAGAACTTTTAAAAACAAAAGAGATTCAGCTATTCTAAAGATGAAATCAGTAGTTAGAAGATCTGAAAGGTTGAGTCTTCAGAAAGAAAAAATTCATATTAATTCAAGGAGAACATCATCAAGGATTATAAATAAAGTAAAATCAATTTCTAGTGATATTGATGTTGAAGATCATGTTTGTGTCAATGAAAGTATACTAACAATCAGAACAAGGGGATCTCCAAGTCAACTTTTTTATCTTCTTTCTAATATGTCAATGCAGCAACGCACTGTTGTCTCAAAAATAGGATTTAGTTCTTTGCTTGGAATGAAGATTTGTGTTATACCTTCTAGGATTGGATTTAAAGCTGTTGATTGCTTTGATGAAGATAGTATGACTTTGAACTTGATGTGTGGAAACATTGAAATCAAAAGAGAGATAGTTAATGCAATTATGGGATTTCCAATGGGCAAGAAAAAAATAAATTCTATTAAAAGAGTACGAACAACCAACCCAACTATATTCTCTTGGGGAAACCAGTTTCATCGATTTAAAAATTCGAAAGAGACAAATATTCATGTTACAAAAGTTGTTAATAATATTTTGGATAATGGTAACACTGATCGAATGTTTGTGTTAAACTTTCTTGTTGTCCTTTCGAGCTGTCTTTTTTTACCTGGGAGTGTAGCTTGCCAAAAGATACTGTCACTCATTCCAGATTCTGATGATGATATCATAAAATTGGATTGGTGTTCATATCTTTTAGATTGTTTGAAAGATAGTAAAAAAAATGGAACAAATACGACACGAGTGATGCAAACTATTATTGTGGACCTATTACTTTTCTATCGGTATGATTTTTATTTTCTTTTATTTTTACATTCTATTTTGTTTATATTTTTATGTATTTTTTTTTACAGTTGTTGTATGCTGAATCAATCTACAAACAACAAAAGATAAAAAGGTCAGACGTTCCTGCTATTGAATACTGGACTTCTGATTTGCTTAATGAGGTTCAAAAAGTAGACAGACTCTTAAACGAAGGTTATGATTAATATAACTTTTTATATGTATAATACATTTTTCTTTTTTTTAATTAAGTTTTAAATATCTTTGTTATATTCAATACATTGAAGATAAAGGACCAGTCAATGCGAATATTAAAGGAAAGAATGGTCTGAAAAGTTATGAAAGATCTCATACTTATAGGAAAGTTAAAGCTCCTTCAATGGTTTGTTTTTCTAAACTTATTATATTAATTTTTTAAAAATTTATCTATTTTTTTAAGTTTTTTTTTTTTTTTTCAGGATGATTCAAATAAGCCTTTAAAATATTATGTTCCAAATGAAGGTGTAAAAGAATCTGTTAATCAAATAACAGAGTTAGATTCAGATATTTCAAGGCCAATGAAAAGACAAAGAATGTTTCGACCAAGAAAAGCAAAGGAACATCCAAATGGAACATCCAATGATAGTTTAGAAAAAGTTTAAATCCAATAATAGCTGCTTTAACGTTTACTTTGTTTGAATTGGTATTTTATTTTTTTATTACGTAGTTCTTTTTGTTTTTGGTTATTCTGTTTGAATTTATATTCGTTATGTTAAGAAGGCGGCTTTACCGTTGAAACACAACCTAGCAGTAGTAACAAATACTAGCAGTAGGAACCAATATACTAGCAGCACGATCCAATAAACTAGCAGCAGAACGATCAATCAGTACACTAGCAGTACAAATCTCAGGTGTAATATTTTCACCTATGAAAAGTTCAAATTCTGACGTATACAAAATATTTGTCAAGTCAAAATAATTGCTTCTTCATTTATGGTCCTAAACTGATCTAAAAATTTACAGATTACTAAGGAAATATGAGAAGATAGTTAATCCTATAAATACCAAAACTTAAGAATAAACAATACCAAAAATTAAGTAAATAAAAAAGAAATATTTCTAATGAATATCAACAAATGTATACATCTCTGTTTATTACAATTACAATGAATCAAAGATATATTATTTTTCAGCTGTTTTTTCTATTTTTCCAAAAAGTAGAAAATCTCATTTTCATGAACTTTTCTGATTTTATCTTTAGGCGAACTTGTTTTTCTTCTGCAGAAAGATTTAAAAATTCATTCGATTCAGAAATAATTTTTTTTGTATGAATATTATTATCAGAAAGAAGCATTTTAGCAGCATATTTTTTTCTCAAAGTTTTGATTTGACCTTGCTGTTCTGGACTTTCATTTTTAAATCCAGACTTTCATTCTTCAATTCTTTGACCATAGTATGTCTCCATATGTCTCATGGCAAAAATTGCACAATCATTTGAATTTTGTCTTGTTCTCCATGGCATTTTAAGTATACTTGGTTTACAGAAATTCATATATCGATCTTTTGGATGTTTCTTTCTTTTCAAATACTCACAGAAGAAGTTTGTCTGAAAAAATAAATACAGGAATATAAATAAATAATAATAGACAAGTATTGATGACAAACTCATTCATTCTATAGTCTGCAAAGACTCAATGACAGAACAGAACAAGTAGATTCAAAGTTTTTGGGTCATATGTGCTAGTAGATTCAAAGTAGATTCAAAGTTTTTGAACAAGTAGATTCAAAGTTTTTGAACAAGAAGATTCAAAGACTCAATGAAATTTTGACATATATATACTGCACTTATGACAGAACAGAACAAGTAGGTTTTACTAAAAAGTCAAAATTTCATTTCAAAAAAGGTTCTGACATATATATACTGCACTTATGAAGAGATCAAATGATGTTGAAAATGTTTTAAAATTGGTTTTGTTAGTTAGTTTATGAAATAAGCAATAAAACTTTAAGACAGATTAACAATACTTATATTAAAGTAAAATATAGCTCAACTAAGCTTAACACATATGGCAATTTCCAACATCAAACAAGCTCCCGGTGATAAAGAGACCAAACCCAAGATTCTTAAAATGCCAGAAACTTGGGCACTTGCAGTACTTTAAATTACCAAAGGATCTAAGTAAAGTTTTTCAAAGTTTGGCATTTTCAGCTATCATCTATAGACTATCAAGTATTACATAAATTCCCAAAGTTGACATTTGCATTACTTTTACAATTCAAAGTCTAATCAAGTTTGACATTTGTAGCTATCAGCAATGTAAAAGTAAATGGTTAAAGTAATGCAATCTAAATATGATTACTTACAAGAACCGTCGGTAGAGTTCCATATAATTTCTTTATTAACTCTATTTCAAAAACATTGGAACCTTCACAAGTTTCTGTATCTGTTATCCTATTATCAATTATCTCATTCTTTAGATTGAAACAAATGATGTAGTAATGAGATTCCTGAAGTATATTGAAAAACACCTACATTGTAGATAAACAGTTATTTGATTTAACAAATTTGTTAACAGAAAAAAAAAATCTAAATAACTTACCAAATCAACGTTTAACAAATTTGATAAAGAATCTTCTTCAACGCATCCAGCTAAAAACAAATTTTCTTGAAAAGATTCATATCTATCGTCTTTTGATGTACTTTCAATATTCAAAGAAATAGGCTGTAAAAAATATATATATTAAAATTCACTTATCTATGATAATTAAGAAAAAAAAAATCATACCGTAACTTGTGTGTTACAGAATAATCTTTTTGGAGCATTACTAGATAGTTTGCATTCTCTATAATTGAGCAAAATGCACCACATATCTACGATATCAGAAAATATCCATTGTTCATAATAAAAAGATTCAAATTTTACACGTTCTACTCCAAAAGGAAAATCTTGTAGCTGGAATACTGTTTCCCTATATATTAATAAACAAAAACAAAAAAACAAAAAAAGTTATATTTATAAACAAAAACACTAAAAAAGTTATATTGGTAAACAAAAACACTAAAAAAGTTATATTGTTTTTAAAACTTACAGTGGGTTTTTGCTCATACTGAATAATGCATTGGCTGCATTAAATTCTTCTGTTGATGCTTGAATTTTGTCAAATTCTAAAATCATTTGACTTTCTTCTGGAGGTGTTAAAAGAGAAATAATTTCCGCATTTTCCAGATTTGGTTTTTCTTCTGGTGGTGTTAAGTTAACATTTTCTAATGATTTACATAGTGTTACTTCTTCACCTGGATTTGAATAAATTTTAATACCTAAATCAAAAGAGGGTATTTCATCAAAAGTTTGCTTCTCTTTTTCATGAATATTTGATTCAGATTTCCCAAAATCAAGCTTGTTTTGTTAATGACTTAAATGTACTTGACTTTCTTCAATTTTCAAAGAAACTGATTCAGATTCAGTTTTTTGAAGTCTTAAATATTATGTATTAAGCTTTACTCGTTTTGCTCCATTTATCACACGATCCCACTCATCTTTTAATCCTTCGACTTTTTTCGAATTCGGAAAGTTTGATAATCCTTTCTTAAGTGAATCCTTCATTTCTATTATTAAAGTTTCCAACAAAAACAACCTATTCTTTGTTTTGCGAACAAAGCCCGGTTAAATCATGATCAAAATATAAGATTAATTATATTTTGTTTATAAAAATAACTTTTTAATTAAAAGAAAATTATAAAAATATATTTGTATTAAAGATATACCTTTTCATCATCAACTTTTCTCAAAATATCTTTTTTGTCTTCTTTCATTTCAATACGTTTCTTCTTAAAATCTTCACTATGCTTATTAACACGTTGGATACAAGTACGCGTTGATACATTTCCTTGTTTATCCTTAAATACCTGTAACTTGTAGATAAGCAGTGAAATATAATAGTTGATACCAAAACGTACGTATGGAGAGTAATATTATAATCAAATTAATGATGAAGCTATGTTGACTAATATAATATCTCATATAAAAACAATTTATAAAATTTCGAAATCAAACAAAACAACAAAGAAACACACCATGTTCTTGCATGCAGAAGCAACATTTGATTCGCCAACAATTAATCTTTTTGCATTTTCCATCTTTTCCTAAAAAACGAGTATAACATGTAACTTTTTTTTAAACAAACATATGTTAATAGCAGTAGAAATTCTCATAGTTTTATATGTGTTGTATGACCTGATCTTACAGATTGTCAAAGAAGCTAGAACATCTTATAATAAGATCAAGTTCCAATTGATCTTAACAATAAATCTACAAGTTGTAATAAGTAAATACGTATGTTGAGTATTTGAGTAATAAGTAAAGTCACACAAAAGAGGAATCCTATAAAATGGTTGCCAATTCTATAAATTGAAGTTATGTTGAGTAATATAATATTTGATACGAAAATTCAAAATCAGAGAGAACTACAAAAGAAACACACCAGGTTGTTGCATGCAGAAGCAGCATGTGATGCACCAGCAAATAACCGTTCTGCATTTTCCAAGTTTCCCTAAAAGCAACCAAAAGAAATATGATATGCAATTTTCTTTTTAAAGCAACAAATGTTTACTTGTTATATTAACCTTTAAATTAACAGGTTTTTGAACTTCAAGTTTCTTATTCTTTTGTTCTTTCTCTTTATTTTCTTCTGTAATCACTTCTTTAGTTGTTAAGACATTTATTCCATCTTTCAGCTTATCCTTTGATACCTCTCCTCCATCTTTTGGCTCATCATTCAACAAACTCTTTTCATTAGACGTATTCTTATCACAGTGACTTCTATCCACCAAGTAATCAAACTCTGATGCTTCTCTGATTCTTAGTAACTCAGTATCCCATGTTTTCAATGGTGGAAGAGAATAATCGATATCAATGAAATTGCATTGGATCTTTTGAACATAAAATAGCTGCAAAACGTAAATGAATAAATAAATTAATTAAAAAAAATGAAAGAAAGAAAAAAAGAATGAAGAGTAATTACCGTAAGGAATGTCAAAGGTCCACAATAATATGATTTTCTGTTGTTCGGATCCCATTCTTTTTTACACTTCTTCAAACAATCGATTAAATATCCACACCAATCCATTTGATTAATCTTTCCATGATCAGATGAAATAGAGTACAAAATCCTTTGATTTGAGGTCCCGTCTTTCATTGCCTCAAATAATACAGTAGCAATCAAAACAAGTATATTTATCATAAAGATTTTTCCTCTATTTTTTTTTTTGTCTAATTCTTTCTACAACAGATTTTGGTTTCACCTTATTTGTATCCTTCTCCAAGCCTTTGAATTGCTTTCTCCAAGTTTTAACACATTTATCTTCACTTTTCACTCTCTCTGGTGGTCGTATTGGCATACCACCGCATGGAAAACCAAGGATTTCTTTAACTGATTCTTTTGTTATTTTAATATCTCCCTTCCAATGTTTCATTGTCATGGTTGATTCGTCAAAGTTTTGTACTACATGTTGTGCCAATCTACTTGGAATGATATTAATTTTTAAATCAAGTAAACTTTCGAATCCCATCTTTTTTAAGACTTTGCACGCATTAGCATCTGATCTTAAGAATCGAACAGCTTTAAATAATTGAGTTGGAGATCCCCTGTTCTTAAACACATCATTACTTTTAACCAATTTTGGAGTAGAACATTCACCTTCAAACAGTTTTTCTTGATGCTTCATACTTTCTAACTTCTTTTGTTTAACCTTTGATGAATCATTTTTCCAACTTCTTTGTTCTTCCTCTTCTGTTATATTAAATTCAAAATCTTCTATTCTTTGTTGTGCTTCATTTCCTTCACAATCTTTATCTTCTTTAGCTGCCTCATACTCATTATCTATTTCTCCATCATCATCATTATTATCATAATCATCATCATCATCATCATCATCATCATCATTTTCATAATCTTCTTCATCGCTATCAGTTTCATCATCAAAGTTAAATTCTTCCTCTTCATCATCATCATCATCATCATCATTATAAACTTGTATTTCATCTTCTTCAATATCATCAGCAAGATCATATTCATTAGGTTCATCTTCTTCTTCATCATCAGTATGTTCGATGTCAATTGAAATATCATTATCGTCAGATAAATCTGTGTTATATGTTTTTTCTGAAATAAAAAACATATAAGATTTTCACATATGTACTTATAAATAATTTTATGTTTCATTTATATTAAGGTGTATGACAAAAAATGAATTGAAATGCACATAACAACAGCAAACTCAATCACGCGTGGCCAAGATATTGGATAGACAGTTGACAGAGTAAAGAAATGATAGCAGGCAAATGACACATTGCAAAATTAGTAAACAAGGCAGTAAGAAAAACATGAAACCGTGCAAAATCAAAAGAAAAAGTGCACAAAAGCAAATCGAAGACTAAAACAAAGACCATAGACTCAAAGAAGAGTAAGCAAACGCAACTGATTAACATATATCAACGCAATGGTAAGCATTAGACCTAAACTTATGGCAAACCAGATTTAAAAGTATAACTAGTTATTCGAAGTTTACAATTAGGGGGTAAAGGAGGAAATCTTTTGATGATTATTCGTAAAACAAGTTTGCAATTAAGTTTGACTACTAATACAAGTATTTGAGTATTCGCGCCACATTATCATCATTAAAAGGAGTGACTATTGATACAAGTAAAACTAACAATTAGTGAATAATTCGAGCTTGCTAACAACTAAATACGATTATTGCCTAACAACTAAAAACTTCAACATCTTCATATTAATAGATATATATCATTTTTTGTAAATAATAACAATTTAACTATATTTTCATCATGTAAAATCACATAATTTAATGAACATAACAGATTTCAAAAATACCTTTCCCTACTTGTCGTATTCGTCTTCTTCTTTTTGTTCTTCTTCTTGCAGGATCATCTTTTTCATAATAAGATTTTAGTAATTTATTAATAAAATTAAACTTCTTCTTCCTTCTATTACTTGTTGTTTTTGTTAAAGAAATCAGAACACCTGTAATAACAAAATAATTACAATAATAATAATAATAATAATAATAATAATAATAATAATAATAATAATAATAATAATAATAATAATAATAATAATAATAACAAAATAATAATAATAATAATAATAATAATAATAATAATAATAATAATAATAATAATAATAATAATAATAATAATAATAATAATAATAATAATAATAATAATAATAATAATGATAATTATAATAGTACCAGTGTTAATATCAGAATAACTATCATAATAAGGATATTTTTAATATCAGAGTAACTGTATTAAGTAGTTATTCTGATATTATACATGGTAATATCATAAAAGGTTGTAAGATAAAATAAGCAAATATACCTAACAATTCTGCGATTTGAATAACAGAATTTGTTGTCAAATTATGATTTCTTTTTTTCTTCGCCATCAATTTTTTTTTTTTTTTTTGGGGGGATCTGGAATTTGATTTTTGGGGTTTATGTTTTTATGAATTGAAATAAAATTATGAGAGAGAAAATGCATTCATTTAAGTTTAATATACTGGGTGGTTGATTTTTTTAACCCGATCAGTATGGAAAGATAAAACCCGAACAAATTATTTTTTTTCTATTTTATGTGATATTCAAGTTTTTCACGTTTTATTTTTGTGTATAATGTCATAATTATCAAGGTTTGCAAAAATCGTGAATCATATTAACATTTTTGACAAGTTTTGTGTATTTCCGGCAAGTTTGGGTAACCCCGGAAAGATTTTTCTTAAAAACATCTTGTAATAGATATAAACAACGATTATAAGTGACTACATTTGTTCAGGTTGCAAAAATAGTGATCGGTGATAAATCATATTGACATTTTTGGCAAGCTTTTCGTATTTTACCTTAAGTTTTGATATTCCCAGCAAACTTTTCCTTGAAAAGCATCTTGTAAATAAATATAAACTGTGATTAAAACTAATTTATTATGATATTAATGTATTTTTCGCAAGATTTGCAAGTTTTCGGTAAGTTTGAGCATCGTTAACGACAGTTGACTGACTTGTTTGAGTGATTTACACAAATTGGAAAGGTCGGTGGCTCAGTAGCGTGTAATCGGTGATTAATCGGCCTTGTAGACTTTTTGTAGACTTTTTTTGCGACGTTGGATATTATAGAAACTTAAAGATTAAAAATGTGATTTCGAGTAATCTAATTTTTTATAAATATTGTTGTTTGATAACTAAATATAGTTTGTTAAAATAAGATTACATTTTTTTCTTTATTCTAGTTAAGGTTGAGCTATGTGATTTGATCGATTGGACCGACCAATAAATCCGACCAGACAGGTATTTGTCTGGTTCAAATCATTCCAGTCCTGTTTGACATACAAACATGACATTTTTAGCGTATTTGGACTGACCACATTTTGTTTGGTTTTGGTATTTGGTTTTTGAATAATTAGAGTGCGAGCAAAAGAAACGAAAGAGATTTTTTTAGGTAGAATGATTTAATATGCAAAAGAAATGAACGAATTTTTTTTGCTTAAAGCCCTGAATAAATGGTATCCATCTTTTTGCTTAAAGCTAGGGGTGAGCGAAAAAACCGAAAAGACCGAATAAACCGAAAACCAAAACCGAACCAAACCGAAAATAACCGAACCGAATTTGCTAAAACAGAACCAAACCGAATTACTAATTCGGTTCTCGGTTTGGGTATGGGTTTGGCAGTTTGAACCGAAAACCGAATTCATATAAATAATATAATAAAATACTTTTTATGCTTGAAATTTTTTTTTTTGCTAAATATCTATCTAATTATTATTTTTTTTTAAATAGTGAAATTCGGGTTATTCGGGTCAACCCGAAAACCAAACCGAATTAGAATTCAACCGAACCGAACCGAACCGAAAACCGAATTTGAATTTGGTTCGGTTCGGTTTTCGGATTGACCTAAAAAATATTTTAACCGAATTAACCGATCCGAACTAACCGAACAACCCGATGACCGAACCGATCAACACCAGTTAAAGCCCTGAATAATTGTCCATTTTTGTTAGAAGCCCTGAAATCCTGAATAATACAAACGGGCCTCTTTTTTATACAAAAGTCAATAATGGTATCCATCTTTTTTGCTTAAAGCCCTGAATAATAGTCCATTTTGTTAAAAGCCCAATTTCTTTTTTTTTAAACCCAAATGTTTTTCTAGACGTAAATGTTATAACGCCCAAAAACATGATCCAATATCACAGTCACTTCTCTTCTAAAATATCAAACACACTCTGATACCTTCACAAAACTAAAATTTCCAGAAAAAATCAAATTGCATTCAATGGATCATCCACTACATATTCAGAATACTTCAGAAAACAAAGGAATTAAAAAATGTAACGAATCATATACTGTTTTGTTATAATTTTAGTTTAAGTTCTTATAATGTTTATTCTAATATTTTTGATTATTATTTTTTTGAGTTAAAATCTTTTATTCCGGTTCTACTAAAAATAAAACTGGAGGTTAGTTTTATTTTTGTGTTAATCTTAACAGTTTGTTATTAATATTCCATTTGATTTTCCTTTTTAAATCGATCATTATTGACTGTGATATTAAACAAATTTGTATGTTAATAGTGTTTTTTTTTTTTTTAGATGTAACTTTGGATGTACAGAAGAATAATAAACGTAAAACGAGTATAGAGCGTCTTACTGAAGGTTATTATTTATATTTTTTAGAAATAATTATATACTTATTTTTTATTTTAATTAAAAAATTCTTATTACATATTAGGTGAACCACAATATTTATGCAAGGAAGATAGACGAAAAAAGAAGAAGGTAAACTATGCAGTTGAAGGTATGTTAATGATTTTTATTTGAATTATAGTTGACTTAATTAGCTAGAAAATTTTATCTATATTCTGTGTGTGATTTACTTTCTATTTTTAGTTGAAGGACTTATTGGATATCTAGCAAATGATCCGTATATTTTTAGTTTTGTAACTTTGGTTGTAGATTCAGTTCATGATGTTTAATTAATATCACAATACACTACAAAATGAATATTTGTTGTTTAATTTCGAATAGAATGCATTGTGTATGTTTAGAAGTGTTAGTAAGATTGATTAGATTTGATTTCCAACTATTTGTTATATGATACAAGTAAAAATCAAAATATACTCAAATTATGTCTTATAAACACTTTGTCTTAGTTACTTTCATCATAAAGGAGTGTTTGGTTATGGTCATGATTCTCTGTTCTAGGGTGTTTTGAGTAAGTGATATTGGTTTAGATAGTTTATTCTTTGGTTACTATATAGTCAGAAGTTGCTTTAGATAGTTCAGGAGTCCTTTGCGACAGGAACATCCCATTTAAGTTAAAGGAAAAATTCTATAAGGTGGCGATTAGACCGGCTATCTTGCACGGCTATCTTGTACGTCTCTGAATGTTGGCACATGCTAACAGGGTAGAGGTGGCAGAACTGAGGTTGCTCTGAATGTTGGTCTGCTTTTGGCTTTTTTTCTGGTGTGTTTGTGCGTGGTTTTTTTCCTGTATATTACGCTTACCTTCCTTTTATTACGCTTTTGCCTATTGTTTTTGTAGTATGCTATCTCTGTCCTTTCGCACTAGCACACATGCACTTGCCGGAGGTCTCGTTGGAAGCAGTCTCTCTACACACGGGTTTACCCTGGTGTAGGGGTAGGATCTGTCTACATTTTACCTCCCCCATTCCCTGCCTAGGTGGGATTGGGTATGTTGTTGTTGTTGTATTTCTTTTTAAAAGTGAAAATTAGGATTCGTCAATAATTTTTGTTTTATTTTAAGAATTTTCTTTCAAAGTTTTTGCGATTCTAGACTCTGTAAGATAGTCTTTGATATACACAAAATTATTATGGTTGTTTGGTATTCGCAGTCACGTACTCTCGGTTGGTCAATGTATTCCCTATTGATCAATCCTGCAACAAAGTAAGGCTGTTTGGTCACTCTCGGTTGGTATTCGCAGTCATGTACTCTCGGTTGGTCAATGTATTCCCTAGTAGCTCCTTAAAGTAAGGCTGTTTGGTATTCCCAGTCATGTAATCTCAGCGTCCCTATCAGAATACAAGCATACTATAAAACAGACATATTCCTCCAAATAATACCCAATCCGAACCGTATCCCCTGAACATCTATAGTTTACAAATATTTTTACACTTAGTTTTACAACTAATTATAGTTGACTTAATTAGGTAGAAAATTTTATCTATATAGCAAATGATCCGTACATTTGTAACCCTGTTCTAGGGTGTTTTGAGTAAATGATATTGGTTTAGATAGTTTATTCTTGGTTACTATATAGTCAGAATTTGCATGATATCAATAGTTTTTTTCTTTTAAAAGTGAAAATTAGGATTCGTCAATAATTTTTGCATCATAACAGTTAGATGATAAAACTATATTAGCTTTGAACCTATCAATCTACCCATCACATAATTGATTTTTTTTTTAAATTCTAATTCAGAAGAACATGATGAAGAAGACGAGTTTGTTTTTTCTGACGATACATAAAAGGATCTCTCTGTTCTCAAATACAAGAAATCAACCAAGAAGAGTATGTTTATTCTTTTTGTATTTTTTTTTTTTTGACTTTTTAAATTGAAAATGATTTCCTTATTAAATACTCACATGTTTAATAAGAAAATCAGTTGCAAACTCGTTTATTTATTTTTAAAATTAATCATACTTCATTTAATTTTTCAGGACCATTAAAAACGACTACTTCATCTAATAAATTTGTGATGAAAGAAATTGTTTGTAAAGAAAATAAACCATTCAGAAAGAAGGGTAAAGTTTACTTGACTACGGAAGAATACATCTAACCAACAGATCTCAGAACAAGAAGCGCTCCTCTTAATTTCTATGAGGCAGTAAAGCACATATCAAAAGTTCCTTGTCTCAAAGATTTTGTAGCAGAATTGGGTTTTAAAAAGATTTTAAATCTTAATATTGCTCTTATACCATCAAACCTAGCTTGGAAAATCTTAAGTTGCTACAATGAAAAAGAAAAATCGCTGGTTTTTAAAGGAGAAGAAATAAAGATTACAAGAGACTTGGTGCATGAGGTTTTAGGATTTCCAAAAGGAGATTTAAGAATTAATTTTGTAAAAAGATTAAATTACAAGACATTGAAGTTCAATCTTCAATCTTTTTGGAAACAATATGTTAACGAAGATGGAAAACTTATTGTCGAAACTGGCAATAGATCTTTTTCTAAAAACCTCAAGGACTTCATTCTGGCAACTGATACAGTTAATGATGTTTTCAAGTTAAATTTCATTATTTTGTTGGTCACTACAATGATTTGTTCAAGTGCGGGAGGATAATCAAACATGAGATTTCTACCATCACTTTTTGATCATTATGATAACATTATCAGAGTTGATTGGTGTGGTCTAATGATGGAATCTCTAGATCTAAATCCACCTAATCTAGATACGAATTCTGCAAATAAACAGTATTGTGGTCCAATAACATTTCTTACGGTATGTTTTATTTTATTTTTTATTTTTTATTTTTTTATATATATATATATATATTTTGGTTTTATTTTTTAACAAATATTTGAATTATTTTTTTCACAGTTGTTGTATATTAGATGGCTGTTTAAAAGAACCAAATCGAATGAAGATGTCTTACAGTATTGCTCAACAGAATTGCTAAGGAAAGTGGACTGTGAACATATAAGACTTAAAAAAATTTCTGAGTTTTTTGAAGATGATCGGGTTTTCTTCAGTGAGGAAGTTAATGATGAAATTGATCAACCAATTTTTGAATCTAGTGATGTTTTACTATTAGAGAATAAAAGAGTGTCAGAAGATCAATGTCAACATTTGAATTCTGAAGTGCAACAGGTAATCTTAAAAGTTTGATTATACTGTTTTTAAAAAAACATAATATTTGATTGTTATAACTCATTTTCTTCTTTTTATCAGAACAAAATTTGTGAAACTTCAAAACCTATACAAGCTGAAAGTGATAATGATAATTCATCATCATCTGAAGAAAACCATTTTTTTAATAATCATACTCCAATGAGGATTGAGAATTTTGGGAGTTCATCTTTGTTGGATGCTGCAAATGACCCTTCAGTTTATGATGATGACAATTCCTTCAATTTTGATTATCGAAATGAGGTATTCATTCATTTATAATAATATATTCATTTAATCATTTATTAATAATATATTTTTTAAACGCAGAATAACCAGTTCCAACCTTTTCATGCGACTGAATTATCAGAAGATAACAACTTGAATCATGTTGATGTTCAAGAGGTATTAAATTGTTCAAGAACTTAAAATTTTTCTTATGTTATTTTGTTCCAAACTGAAATATCTTATACTATTACTTTAAAGCAGCATGATGAGATTCAGATTAGCAACTTTGAAACTTCAAAGCAAAAGTAGGTCAGATCGGCTATACTTGAGATACATATTTTAATAAGAAACTTATTACATAACTTTTTTTTTTAAGAAATGAATAACTTATTCTGTTAATTTGTTAATTTTTCAAGAAGCTATTTCTGATCTGAAAAGATGTATATCACATTTTTCATTGCATGATGATATTCTTTCAAAAGATGAAGAAGTTGTTAATCTTAAGAAAGTACTTTTGTCGCTTTTAATTAGAAAAGATGAAACAGAAAAACAGAGAAGTGAAGGTGTAGTTAACGTAGGATTTGATGAAGAAACAGAAATACCAAATGAAGGATGTGCCAAAGAAACTAATAATAACATCCATGATGAATCAGAGAATACAAGTAATATTCAAATGATTTCACGTGAAGTGGTACAACCTTTAAAAGTTGTTGAAGAAAGTTTTGTTGAAGAAAATGCTCCTAGTGCGGATCTTTCTATTGCTGATGAACCAAGTTTGCCTGAGGAAGCTGCCAAACAATATTTGAACGAAAATGAAGATGATTACACAGCTAATAAATTGCTTACTCCTTCGGAAGAACATGAAGATGGTAATGTTAAAAGCAATTCAATTGACATCGTGTGTGTCGAAAATGTTCACAAAGGATATAATGATAACATGGATTTTGCTACAGTTTCTATAGGCAGTGATAAAGTGGTTAAAAAAAAGTGCTGCTGCATGTGCTGAGAGTTCTGCTGAAGAAAAAGTTGCTAATGCTGATGTTTCTATTGGTGATGCTCCTACTCTTGATCTTCCTACTGCTGTAGCTTCAGAAGAATTTCCATATTTGGCTGATACAGAAATGGATGATCCAAGCACAAAAGCATATGAAGAATTGTCACACATACAAGTTGAAATGCATGATATAGAAGATGAAGGGCTTGTCAAAGAAAATAGTGATTGTGTACAAACTAAGAAAGATTTCTTTGTAGTATCTGATAAAGTGGTTAAAGAAAGTGTTGTTGCATTTGCTGAGAGTACTGCTGAAGAAAATGTTGCTAGTATTGATTTTTCTATTCGTGATGCCCATACTCTTGATGTTCGTACTGCTGCAGTTTCAGAAGAAGTTCAAGATTTGGCTGATACAGAAATGCGTGATGCAAGCACAAAAGCATATGAAGAAATGTCACACATACCAGTTGATAGCCTTGCAATAGAAGATGAAGGGCTTGTCAAAGAAAATAATGTTAACATCGAATTGGCTGCAGTTTCTCTACACAGTGATTGTTTAGAAACTAAGAAAGATGTCTTAGAAGTAGATGATATTGAGAAATTCGAAGACTCTGTTCGGCCTGAGATGCAGATAGATGATGTCATAGAGACTAATAAAGTGGTTAAAGAAAGTGTTGCTGAAGAAAATGTTCCTAATGATGATTTTTCTACTGCTGATGAATCATGTTTGCCTAAGGATGAAGATGCCAACAGAAAGTCAGAGTTAGAAGACAAAGGAAGTAATGTTAACATCGAATTGGCTGCAGTTTCTATACACATTGATTGTTTAGAAACTAAGAAAGATGTCTTACAAGTAGATGAGATTGGGAAATCCGAAGACTCTGTTAGGCCTGAGATGCAGATAGATGATGTCATAGAAACTAATAAAGTGGTTAAAGAAAGTGTTGCTGAAGAAAATGTTCCTAATGATAATTTTTCTACTGCTGATGAATCATGTTTGCCTGAGGATGAAGATGCCGACAGAAAGTCAGAGTTAGAAGACAAAGGAAGTAATGTTAACATCAAATTGGCTGTAGTTTCTCTACACAGTGATTGTTTAGAAACTAAAAAAGATGTCTTACAAGTAGATGAGATTGAGAAATCCGAAGACTCTGTTAGGCCTGAGATGCAGATAGATGATGTCATAGAAACTAATAAAGTGGTTAAAGAAAGTGTTCCTAATGATGATTTTTCTACTGCTGATGAAGCATGTTTACATGAGGATGAAGATGCTGACAGAAAGTTAGAGTTTGAAGAAAGTGAAATTTCAAACAAACATTTGAAAGAAGTTGATGATCACAAAGACAACGAGAAAGAAAAAAGCGCAACTATCACAGAGTTAGAAGAAGGCATTGATGCTTATGAATCTTTTGATGAAATCAAAAATTATGTCAAAGTGAAGAAAACTCTTGAGAAAGAAGATCAAAATACAGCTAACTTTGCAGGTGATAATGCTACACGCGTCATTCGGGGTCAAAGGAACTTCCTTTTCGTCGAGCAAGTTTTTCAACACCCTAGGCAGTGAACCTAATCGTTGTAGTGTAGTATTAGGGTAAGCCACGGGTATTGATATCGTTCTCTAGGGGAATAGGAATGCTAGTGAGAAGTTACTACGCTAAGGTTGGGGTTGAGGAAGATTATTTTTTTATCTTTTTTATATTTTTTAGGAAAGGAAAGGTACGAATCTCGGGGTTTGAATTTGGGGGTTGGTATTTCTACCGATTACTCTACTTATCTAATTATCTAATCTAAGGTGTATGTAGTCTATGTCTAATTAATGTGTGCTCGTATGATAGTTTAAAGATGTGTTTACTTAGGTTTTACTACTCCTTAATTATCTCCTATTGGTGGTTGAATTTTCACGTCCTTATTCCTAGTTGCGTTGTGTGTCTAAGGTTGTTGGGTATGCGTTTCTCCCTAACTCTTTGAACTTACCAAAGGGTCTCGTCTACAAAACCCACTAGGGATAATAAACTCTTACTCTAAGGCACTCTTTGGATGGTTTAGCTTACAACTACTCAAGGAGTCTTATTCTAAGGTTCACAAAGATTTAATCAAGCATTAAGTACACAACGAATGACCTATCGCATTACTAGATCATTAATCAACTAAGATAAGAGACAACCAATCAATATTCAATAATTAAGTTTCATATTCCCTAAGCAAACACACAAGTAAATTAGCCGGACATGGAAAACATGCAAGCATACACACAAATAATCAAAGACATAATTGTATTAATGAAGTAAAACACTTATCTTGGTGTAAGATAGGGTTTGGAACCCTAAAATACTGTACAAGACAGCCTTGGTTCGGTTTAGGTTTTTACTCCAAAAGACTACACACTAAATACTGAAAAATTCGGATTCTATATATAATATTACATATGCGACGGCGTCACCTTATGTTTTGTGACACCGTCGTGTCGCCGTCATTAGGGTTTCGTCTTGGCCACGTTAGACTTGCGACGGCATCACCTTATGCTTGTGACGCCGTCCTCTTCAGCTTCTGACGCCGTCTGGATTACATCTGGGCCGTCTGAGTTGCGACGGCCTGCTCTTTTATAACTTGATGTCGTCACTTGAAAATGGGAGTTTTGGCTTCTGTCCCGTCACAAAGATCCTCCGACGGCATCACAATTAACACCTGACGCCATCACCTTATGTTTTCAGCAGCTTTGAGTGTCTCGATTCTGACTTTGGCCATTTTCTTCGTATAATCGCGCCTTTTCGTCCAAATAAGTGTCATTCCAGCATTTTGCCTTCAAGAGACCTAAAAAGTGAAAAGGAACGATATTAGGCAATAACGGATACAAAAGTGATCAAATAAGGGCTTAAACGACCCCTCAAAAAGGTACCTTTTAAAAACTTATCAGCAGGTAATCAACCTGACAGGCCAGTGGGTTCTAGCAGTGGTGATGTACTCCCAAAAGAATCTCCTGATTTCACGCAAGCCCAAAGCAATCCGGTTAATCAAATTGGTAAGGGCACGAGTGACACCACCAAATGTATCTTTCAGGAAGAAGAACCAATTGAAGAACAGAAACGTGAAGATGATGAGATGTTAGATACTGAAGATGATGATTTTGATAAGAATGGAACATTTACAGGTGATGATGTTTTGAAGTGTATCAAGGCTGAAGAGGAACTTATAAACATCAAAAGTGAGAATTACATTCTCGACAATATCTCATACAAACCCAAGCAATCTTCTGAAGTACCTAAAGACACTTCATCTTCTGAAGTAAATATTTCTGAGAGTTCTACTTTTGATGAAAAACTTTCTACTGCTGTTTCTACTGATGTTAGTATAGAAGATTCTGTTATTGATCTTGAGAGAAATCAAATCGATAATCTTGCCATTCAGGTACAATTTCGTATCTAATTAATTAATTTTTTTATTTTATTAGTAAATAGTAGTAAAAAATAATATCTTATATAAGTGCACTTTAATACGCTTTTTCAGGTTTTTCAAAAACATGATTTGAATATCAAAGGAAATGAAGAGAAGCTAAAACGAAGAAAAAAATCATGCATCCTTTTTGAATCTCCATATATGAACAAAAGAGTTGAGACTATAATGGAATTCAAATCACAGGTTGAAAAACTATTCCCGAAAATGATTCTATCCGATACAGAGAAAAATGATTTGTAAGTTTTTAAAACTATACATAATTTTAATTTTTAATTTTTTACATGTAATTTCTATATGCTAGTATATAATAACTTCTATTTGTTACTTTATAGGGAGGAGATTTTCAGTTATGGGAAAGTAAATGGAATTTTAAGAATTCATATCAAGTGTCTTGCTTCTGAAACAGAGATTGAGCGTGAAGTTATTGATAACTTTGTTAGTATCCTCAATTTTGAAGAAAATTTAACAAAGGATGCTTTAAAAAGTTTTAGACATTACTTCAAAACTGTGATGATTGTAAGTTAATATATATTTTTTTATCTTAATTTTTCTTTCATTATACACAAATATGTTTTGTTTGTAACTTTTGCATTTTGTTTTTGTTTTTAATAGCCAAAAGATCTTAAGGAATATGAAAAAGATAAAGAAGGACATTGTCTAAAGTTTAAACGCTATGTTGAAGATCAGTTTGATAATGATAAAAAAGATATGTCAATGGAAAAAATCGAACTGGTAATGTAATCTATCATTAATATTAACATAATAATAGTCATCTTTTATTTGATTTTAATTTCATTTTTTAATAGGTGTTCTTTCCAATCCTTGCATATGAGCACTATTATGTAATAGTTTTCAACATAAGGAATGGTGGTGCTGTTATTTTAGACAACAATAATTCAGGTGTTTCATATGATGCAAAATACAAGCACGTTTTTGATTATGTGGTAAGATTTGATTTTTATTTTACTTTATACTTTTTCCTGTTCAGTATATTTTTTGTGTTGTTCTCATTCATTTTTTATTCTTTCAGAAAAGTCTGTTATCATCCTATTTGCTTGATCAGAGCCATCCAAATATTCATTTTTTGCTGGATTCAAGTGCTGAAATAATTCAACTAAAATGGAGAACTAGACAAGATAAAGTCAATTGTGGTTTATATGCGATGACACATATGGAACTTTATGAGGCTCAAGATGAAAATTGGGAAACAGGTCTTTTAGTAGAAAATGACCCAAATCGTCGAATGCAGATGGATGTGTTGAGAAGTAGATACATTAAAAAGCTTTTGCTTCATGAGATCAATATACATAGACAGAAATTGATAAAGTATGCAGAGGAGTGGATGGAAGAACATCCAGATGAATATGAAGAAGAAGGAACGAAAGAAAAAGTTAGGAAAATCATAAAAGGAGAAGGTATGAGTATTCAACAGAGATTCAACAAAGAAAGGATACTTTTGTTGGACTTTAAGCTTTCGTTAGATTCAAGGAATATGGAGCAAATTTTGAAATTATGCAGATTCAGAAGACATTATGGATATAAAAAAATTATTAAAGTCGATGTTGAGCAAGTGAATGGATCTTTAAGATACTCGATGATGTTAGATTACAATTCAAAAGACACAATTTCGCATCAAGATATTCCTTTTTTAGGACTTCAAGAATGGAAAGATTTTATGTTCTGTATTTACAAAAGTAATACAGAGTTTAATTTGAAGAAAAAAATCATAAAAGAAATTCAAAGCATTTTCGTAAAAGCCTACATGCTGAATGAGATCACAGTTGACGAGTGTTATCAATCATATATTGGGTTGACTCATTTCACATCCTTTGTTCATCAACCGTATTTTGTAGATTGTTGTAGAAGAGTTTTATCTGGAGATCGTCCATATTTTCGAAGAGTTCCAGATGGTATCATCTTTCAAGACCTTAAGTATTACTAAGAACCTGATGCAGGGCTTTGTTACTTAAACAAGGAAAATAAGAAATGCTTTCAAAGTTATTCTGGAATAACTAATCTTTCGATTTTTCATATGGTTGTTTTTTTCAAGTTGTGCATAACTGATCAAAATGCAAAATTTAAAAAGAGAGTTTTGAGAGCATTACATTTTAAGACAAAAGCTTTATCAAAATATCCAGAATTTGAAAAGGTCAAGGAAGAAGCAATGAATTTTGAAGTCGAAGAATCAAAGGTAACAATCTTTTTAATTTTTTTCTTTTCTTTTTTTTTTTAATTTTAATTCATTTTTGTTAGAAATGTTTTTAAATTTACAGAAACATCAAAGTTCAGAAACAGATGGGAATAATACGAAGTTACTTTCTCTGACAGATGAAAAACCAGAGATAGATGAGCTTGCAGATCGGTTTGATTATGATCATGTTCATGAAGCTTCTTCAAATTCGAACAAAATGGTATTTTATTTTATTTGTTTATTTTTTTTTAATAACATACACTGTCATTAAACTAATTTTATTAACATTTCAAATATATATATATATATATATATATATATATATATATATATATATATATATATATATATATATATATATATATATATATTTAATTTAATAACAAACATTATAATTTCAGCTTATGGTTGTTGTTGAAGCACTCAATGAATTAAGTAATTATGTAGTAAGTATTTTATATGAGCACAAATTTTAATATGTGTAAAACAAATTATGTTATTAATGTAAGTTTTTTTATTCATAATAGGCTTTAATTGAGTGTCCTGAGCCAATAAATTTTTTCCGGTCAACTTCGTCATCTGATGATGATGATTCTGAAGAAGAGGTTTCAAATGAGTCCGAGGATATTCAACGGATTCAGGTAGATGATAAATAAGTAATGTAGATTGCACATGGTTATTTTATTTTTATTTTTTTTACATCTTGTTGTAATTATTTTTTGATTTTAAACTTGCAGATGATAGATGGAGCTGAAACTCTTCACAATTTAAGAAATAGTGTTAACAAAAGAGTTGATAATGAAGATTCTGTACAAGTAGATACTTATGTACAAAGACATTCAAAGAATATTAGACAAAAGAATCCAACAACAGTTTTGAAGTCACCATTCAATGTTAGAAAAGTTGATATAAAAAGTAAATTAAATAAGAACGACAAGTCTGTGATAGAGTTAATAAAGAAAAAGAACAACAGCAAAATTGCGTAAGTTATTTGTTTATTTATTTTATTTATTAACTAATGTTATTATTATCAGAATACAATCATACAAAATTTATTAACTATTTTTATTATTTTAATACATGGAGCATTTTTTTGGGTCAGATTTTTATTGTGTTGTCAATCGGAGCTATTTTAAAGATCTGATTAATAAAACAAAACAGCTTACCTCAAACATCATAGATATTTGGACTATTGTGTTGAATTTTCAAGAAAAATATAGAAGTCCTGGATCATGCTTAAGATTATTTCTTAACACTGAAGCAATGGTATGTCTTCTTGTTTTTCATTTTTTATTATTATTTTTTATTTCTTATTTTTTTTTAAGAAAACAAAGCGTTTATAATCTTTTTATTTTCAAATTTAATTCAGGGGCCTCGAAGAGAAAAAAGGGGACTTGGATATAAAAAGATACAAGAAGAATTTTTGAATGCAATCAATTTTGCATGCAATAATTTTCTGAATTGTAATAATCTATCAACAGTTAATCTGGTAAGTTTAAATTTTGTTTTCTTAAATCATTAACTGTGACAAAACATTTGTTTGTTGCTACAGTAGAAACATTTGTTGCATTAGTAGGAGTATTTTGTTGTTGCAACAGCAGTTTATTTGTAATTAACTATTTGTACTTTAGAAATCATATTTTTTAAGACAACAAGAAGTTGTACTTTATCTATAGTTAATAATTGAGGAGCTATAATTAAGTAATTACTAAATTTACAAATTAAATATTAGTAAGCGGTTGTACTGCGATTTATTGTGGTGGTGGTTGTTTTACTGCGATTTATTGTAGTAAAACTTTTAAACCAACAGTGGTTGAAGTTGTACTAGCAGTAGTTTCAGCAGTAGCAACATTTTGTTGCAGCAGCAGTAACATTTGTAACACTTTATCTGATATCACATTAAAAATTATGTTATTTCCATTTAAAACTATTAAATTTAATTTTAATATTACAATATATACTTATTTGAATTTTATTATACTCTTTATTAATATTTTACTTTTTTCTATTTCAGGTTTTTTTCCCAGTATGTACGCAAAATCATTTCTATGTATATTGCTTCAATCTCTTGAATCCGTCATTTGTCATTATTGACAATCTAAAGGAAAGTGGTGCTATATATGGAAATACAACTCAAAATCTGGTAATATCATTATTATTATTTTTATATATATGTAACAAATTTAAGGTTAATATTTTTATTTTTTTTATTTTTATTTTTTGTTTTTCAGTTCAAATTGTTTTGTCATTATCTAAAAGTTTCAAAGCACTCAAAGGTTGAACAGATTTCAAAGTGTGTTCCTCGAAGACTTGAAATGCAATGGCAAACATCAAAAAATAAAACAGATTGTGGCATTTTTACTATGAGGCACCTTGAGTTCTATTCTGGAAGCGAGGACAAACAATGGAGATCTATATTTAAGCAAAATGGAAGTAAAGATGAGTTGGCATCATTGAGAAATTTGTATGCTGTAAAGATTTTATTAAGTGATGCTAACAAATTCAAGGAGGAGATTATAACGGAAGCAGCAAAACAGATGTTAAACAGTTGCACAAAAATCATGTAAAAGTTTTAATACACTATAAAACAGTTGTATAAAATTAGGCCCAATTTATAAGGCCCATTTCAGTAGCCTCATTTTAACTTTTTGAATGCACTTATAGTATTTGTAACATTTATATCAATTACATTATCAATCATCACAATCATTTACGTATACTTGAAATGCCGTGTTCTTTCTGTCCAGAGGGTACATGCACTCCGAATTGTGCTAATTTGCAGGATTCTCTTTTGAAAGATGAGATTGACATGATAGATCGTTTCAATAAAATGGTAATTACTTGTGAGCCAGAAAAGACTTTTCCAATAGAAGGAAATTTCAGAGAGAAACAAGAGCTGATTTCTAAAAGGAAGACAATGATTGAACAACTCCCACAGTATGAATGTGAGTATGAAGATATGAAAGCTCGTTTCAAGAGGATCGAAGATGATAACGCTAATTTGGAAGCTACGTTTGAAGAGGCGATAGCTGATTTTAAGATTTACAAAGATTTTAATGTTGATGCTGAAGCAAAATATCAAGAGATGATAACCAGTTTTAAGAATTTGAAAAATCATAATGCTATTGTCAAAGATAAGTATCAAGAGATGGATGAATGTGCCAAAAAACTCATCAACATACTCAAAGAAGTTGCTGCTGATGCTGATAATTTTTAGGATTTTTATGTCTGTCTTTTGTATATGTTTAACAATGTGTTTTGTAATGTAATAATGTTTAATTAAATATCACAGTTTAATTTAATTATGTTAAAATACTTGATGAGTTTAAAAATAAAAAGATAAAAAGCCATTTATTATTTTTCTCCTCGATATTCGATCAAATCAAATAAAAAACTCATTTATTGTTCCTATAAAAGAGCCTTTTCGTTTACCACTTTAATTCTATAAAATTAAACTCTTCCATTAGAAAGAAATAACAAAAATCTTTCTTTCATTCTACAAAAACTAAAAGTCATATTTAGTGCATCCATGTACTTCGTTTTTATATTTTTCTATATTATTTACGATCCTGGAGGTTATTCTATGGTTTTTTATCTGATAAGAAACTTAGATATTTTACCGAAATTTGTAATAGATGTCGAAGCTCTATTTAAATATGTGTAACATCATTTTAAATTTTCTTCTACATCTATTATATACATGTTAGTACCATGGTATGAAACCTAGATATTTTACCGAATGTCGCCATGGTACAAAAGCAGAAATGTGATAAGTTAGATAGGTGTATAGACTATATTAAGTTATTCTACATCTATTGAGCTTGACACATTTCCACTTTTTTATTAATGTTTTTATTCATATTGTGATAAGAAAAAATTATATGAATATTGAGTATATTCTTATAATTTATTCTTTTCTTATAATTATAAGTGTTTCAATCTCTTCAGATTCAGATTCTGAATGGGAAGAGTATATGAATTTATACATTTTGAAAAATTATTACTCGTATAATGTAAGAAACTGAAGAACATGAAGTTGAAGATCAATTATGGAAGATGAAGATGAAGATTTTTAAAAAGAAATGAAGATGAAGAAGAATATGAAGTTGAAGATCAATTGTTATTGTAGAAAAATTTTAATTTTAATGGTTTTTATTAAAATTTAAATTAATGTAAATTAATTAAAGTTTATTTCAGTGAATTCCTAGCAAGAAATGCTATGTTATCTTTCAGTCTAAATGTAGCTTAACTGATATGTTTTGTGTGTTTCTTTTGTTATAATAATTGAATTTTTGTTACAATTTTAATCTGTTGACTTTATAAGTCAAACAAAAGAGATTTTAAATACTAACAATTCGGTGTCGTTCCTCTAATATTTTTGGAGTACCTTTTGAATAGCTTCTAATATTTTGATATTAAAGAAATTTTAATATATACATGTTCTAATTTAATATATTTTTGAGTAGTTTTTGACGTTACTATTATTTTTTTAAATTTGAGCTATATTATTTAAAAAAAAATGTTATATTATTTTAATAAATATGTTTAAGTTAGAAGTTTATATTATTTAAAAAAATGTTATATCTCAGAAACATAATATCACACTAACTTAATATCACACAAAATTAAAGAAGTGTAATTCTTTCAAAATTCCTAGCAACATTTTTTCAAACTAATACTCCGTATATGAGCTATCAATGTCATATACTATTTAAAATGATTTGATAATACAATATCACTTTATCTGTAATAAAAATAATATTAATTATACTATATATGAAAATAAATTTTATTTCATAATATCATATTAAATTTTATTTTCCATGTATAATTTAAAGGTTAATTATATTATTTAAAAAAATGTTATCTTAATTTTGGAACATTTATTTTAATAAATATTTTTAAGTTAGAAATTTATTTTTAAATATTCTACTATATAAATAATTTTTTCAAACTGATATATGACCTATCAATGTCAGATACTATTTTTAATATCTCTGTAACTTAATATCACAGTAACTTAATATCACACTAAATTAAAATAGTGTAATTCAAACTGATATATGATGGGTCTACATATTTCTGTACCTACTAATGTTGGTGCATCCTACAACTGAAATAGCAAGTGGAGAGCGCCCAAGCCAAACATCACCTGAACCAACTGCAACTGACAGACCAAATGGATCACCTACTAGTCATTTAAAGAAGTGAATTCCTAGCAAGAAATGCTATGTTGTTTTTGAGTCTAAATGTAGCTTAACTGATATGTTTGTGTGCTTCTTTTGTTATAATAATTGAATTTTTGTTACAATTTGAATCTGTTGACTTTATAAGTCAAACAAAAGAGATTTTAAATACTAACAATTCGGTGTCGTTCCTCTAATATTTTGGAGTACCTTTTGAATAACTTTTAATATTTTGACATTAAAGAAATTTTAATATATACATGTTCTAATTTAATATATTTTTGAGTAGTTTTTGACGTTACTATTATTTTTTTAAACTGATATTTCAGCTATATTTTAAAAAAAATGTTATATTAATTTTGGAACATTTATTTTAATAAATATGTTTAAGTTAGTAGTTTATTTTCAAATATTTTACTATATAAATTATTTTTATGTTCTTTGATATTAAATTTAATATCTCAGTAAGTTAATATCACAGTAACTTAATATCACACTAAAATAAAAATAGTGTAATTCTTTCGAAATTCCTAGCAACACTTTTTCAAACTGATGTATGAGCTATCAATGTAAGATACTATTTAAAATGATTTGACAATACAGTATCACTTTATCTGTAATAATAATAATATTAATTATATTATATAAGAAAATAAATTTTATTTCTTAATATCATATTAAATTTTATTTTCCACGTAAAAATTAAACGTTAATTATATTATTTAAAAAAATGTTATATTAATTTTGGAACATTTATTTTAATAAATATGTTTAAGTTAGAAGTTTATTTTCAAATATTTTTACTATATAAATTATTTTTATGTTCTATGATATTAAATTTAATATCTCAGTAAGTTAATATCACAGTAACTTAATATCACACTAAAATAAAAATAGTGTAATTCTTTCAAAATTCCTAGCAGCACTTTTTCAAACTGATGTATGAGCTATCAATGTCAGATACTATTTAAAATGATTTGACAATACAATATCACTTTATCTGTAATAAAAATAATATTAATTATACTATATATGAAAATAAATTTTATTTCGTAATATCATATTAAATTTTATTTTCCATGTATAATTTAAACGTTAATTATATTTATTTAAAAAAATGTTATATTAATTTTGGAACATTTATTTTAATAAATATGTTTAAGTTAGAAATTTATTTTTAAATATTCTACTATATAAATAATTTTTATGTTCTATGATATTAAATTTAATATCTCTGTAACTTAATATCAAAGTAAGTTAATATCACACTAAAATAAAATAGTGTAATTCTTTCGAAATTCCTAGCAGCATTTTTTCAAACTGATATATGAGCTATCAATGTCAGATACTATTTTTAATATCTCTGTAACTTAATATCACAGTAACTTAATATCATACTAAATTAAAATAGTGTAATTCTTTCGAAAATCCTAGCAGCATTTTTTCAAACTGATATATGAGCTATAAATGTCAGATACTATTTAAAATGATTTGACAATACAATATTTAAAATGATTTGACTATACAAATATACAATATCAGAGTTAGTTGTCTAGAGTTATATGATATTGTATTTCTATCACAGTGTCTAGATATATGCTATAGTAAATTTTCAATTAATATCAGAGTTAATAAAATTTCATAGATTAATTAATTCATATACTATGATATATTATCATAGTATGTAAAATTTTTATTTTATTGACTAGCATTATTAAAAAGAGTACTCTAAATCATATGAGATTTATTTGTTTATAAAATGAATGACTGAAAGAAGATATTAATATTGTATTAATGTCAAATTTTATTGTTTAATTAATGATATTACATTAATATCAGACTTACTTTTCTTAATTTATGATATTATCTTAATATCAGAGTTAGATAATTTAAATTGAATTAGATAAAAAAAAATATCATATTAATTTTTGTATTTTAAGAAAAAAATTAATACTAACTAAATATAATATTTTTATTCTTAAAATACTATTAAGAATATTATTAATTATGCAGCTAGTATTAATTGTTTTCTTTTATTATTAAAAATATTATTCACGAAAAAACAGTCTAAAATAAAAATAAAAAATACCACTACATCTGAGCACTTGTACTTTAAAAATAACGTACATAGCCTTTAATATGAAAAACATAAAAACATTTTAATATGAGGAAATAAAGTAAGCAGTTGTACTTTAAATATTATTTATTTTTTAAGGGATCTCTATATTCGTTTGTACAAATCACTGTGTTTTTTGCCTATAAATATTCCATCAATCACACATAGAAAAACTTAAAAAAAAATTCTTCATTTTCATTTCATTTTTTTTGCAGTTTTAATATAATGAATGTTTTTATATTAAAAATCTATTTTTTCGTATCATCGATAATTTATTATCTTTGGAAGATTTTTTATTTCTATATTTTTTAAATCGAAATCTAGATATTCTACCGAAAGTATTTGTTATTGAAGAAAAAAATGTTTATCAATCATTATATTTCAGGACCCTATAAGTTTTTCTTCAACTAACTTTTCAACTTTGCTTTTTCTAACAAAGCATTTGTTGATAACATTCGTTTCAGTTTGGGGTGCAAGAAATGATGTAATGTTTCACTTGTATAAGAAATGATTTACTCATATTATCTATCATGATCAGATTGAAGACGGTATTTTTTGAAGGTGTATATTCTCATCAAAAACGACCAAATTCAGGCATATAAGAAGTCGTTGAAGATTTTATATGAAGATTATAATTATCGGTGTATTTAACTGAAGATATTAATTTGTAATTTGAAGATATTTTACAACATTAGATGTTTGTTCTTGTTATATTTCTTATTCCTTTTAAGATAAACTTTTAACAGTACATTACATTATTAATTTTATTATAATAATAAGTGAAGTAAATAAAATATACATAGAATTAACATTACATTAAATTTTCAAAACAAGAATTAATATTACATAAGAAATAACATTACTGTGATATTAAATAATACTATTAGATATTCAGTCCGATACTTTTACATAATGGACAAATGTTCTTGTGTAGCATCCAACGTCTAATACAATCTGCATGAAACTCATGGCTGCAAATCAATGTGCTTATGCTTTCATTTTCTTTGTATTCTTCTAAACAAATCGCACAAATGCCTTCAACCTTGTCAAGCATTATATTGTCATGAAGATTTTTCCTTATAGTTTCTTTAGTCAATCCCGAACCATCAAAAATCATATTTTGTTCTTCAAGTTGGAGAACATCTTGTTCTTCAATTATTTCAACTATATCTTGTTCTTCAAGTTGGAGAACATCTTCGCGGTACCTTCCCATGATAAAATGAACTAAATATGATGGTATACTGGGAATACTTTCTAATGTCTCCTGGAAATGGTTCCTATCACGAGTTGAATTGTGCATAGATTGTAAGATATGAATAATAATTGATGGAGGTACGTCTGTAAATGGCACGAAACCATTACTCATTTTGAAAAAACTGTTTATTATTTTTAACACGACAACTCGAAAAATGAAACATTACTTTCAATATCAATGTTATATATAGACTTATTCACGGCATGTAACTTTTAAAATAAACTTTATTTTAAAATAAACTTTAAAATAAACTTTATTTTAATATTTATATTTTTAATTTTGCCATTTATTTTTAATTACTTTAATATAATCTTAATATCAAAGTAAGTTATAATAATATTAATCTTTATATTGTGTTTATATCAAAACCTTTTTTAAGTTTGGTGTTTACTTTTGACAATTTTTAATATATTATTGTGTTTTTATTGTACCTCCTCGATTTTATAATGATGAAAAGTACCTCCTCGAGACACAAAATATTACTTTTTATGTCCAACTGACATATATGTCATATAATCTTTAAAGTTGATTTTGATTGTACACAAGAAATTAATGTATATAGTTATCATATTTCATAAATATAGTTATTTAAAATATTAAATATAACACATATTATTTTTAAATTATTATTGTCTTAATATCAGAGTTACTTTTCTTAATAAAGATATTTTCTTAATATCAGATTTTCTGAGAAAAAATATTAAGCATCACTTTCTATTTAAAAACAAAATCAAAATTTTAATATCAGAGTTAGTTGTCTTAATATATGATATTCTATTAATATCATAGTTTTGAAACAAAATATTTATAATCAAAATCAATCAAATTTAATATTTTTTGTAAAATATATATGACGTATATATATTAATATTTTATTAATATCATAGTTAATTGGCCTATGACGTATACATATTTGCATATATGTTTCATTAACTAGTTTGACTATCTGTTGGATACTTAGATGCATACCACGCTATGATACATGTCAGATTTTATAATGATGAAAAATATCTTCTCGAAACTCAAAATATTTACTTTTATGTTCAACTGACATATATGTCATAGAAAGTCAAAGAAATTAAAGTAATTTCCAACTTACATATATGATAGATAATCTTCAAAGTTGATTTTGTCTATACACAAAAATTAATGAATATAACTATCATATTTCATAAATATAGTTATTTAAAATATTAGTTGTCTTAATATTATGTTAATATTTAAAATCAAAATCAAACAAATTTAATATTTTGGATATTAAAATTTTAATATGATGTATACATATTGATATTCTCTTAATATCAGAGTTAGTTGGCCTATGACGTAGTAAATTTCAATATTTTTAATGAGTAAGTTTCAATATTTTTTGAAATTCAAGATATTGTATTACTATCAAAGTTAGTTGCATAGATATATGATACCGTATTACTATCAGAGTGTCTTAATATCAGAGTTAGTAAAATTTCAATTAATATCAGAGTTAGTAAAATTTCAAAGATTAATCAATTCATATATTATGATATTATCATACTATTTAAAATTAATATTGTCTTAATATAAGAATTACTTTTCTTTATAAAGATATTTTTTTAGTATCAGATTTAATATCAAAGTCAGAGTTAGTTGTCTTAATATATAATATTCTGTTGATATCATAGTTTTGAAACAAAATATTTAAAATCAAAATAAAAAAAAATATTATTTTGGATGTTCTATGACGTATACATATTAATATTCTCTTAATATCATAGTTAGTTTACATTTATTAAGTAATTTGCAACTGACATATATGTGAGATGTTATTTATATTAATTATCATATTTGTTACCATTGATTTTTTTTTAAATTTCACATTTTTTAATAAATGATATTGACTTAATATCAGAGTTAGTTGTCTTAATATATCACACTATTTTAATATCAGAGTGTCTTAAACAAAATATTGATATTCACATCCTATTTTTTAATTTTTTTTTTTATAATTGCATGTTATAATGAGGTATATCTATTAATATTGTCTTAATATCAGACTTAGTTTTGCCTTTACATACATGTCAAATATTAAAATATCAATTTAAGTCAAAGTTTTACATTTAATTTTAATATAGTTTTTCAATAATGTTGCGTTTTTTAATTCATGTTGTTTTTAAGTATATTTTTGACATTCAAGATATTTGTATTACTATCAGAGTTAGTTGTATAGATATATGATATTGTATTACTATCAGAGTGTCTTAATATCAGAGTTAGTAAAATTTCAATTAATATCAGAGTTAGTAAAATTTCAAAGATTAATCGATTCATATATTATGATATTATCATACTATTTAAAATTCAAATTCAACGCAAGAATTTAAGATCAAGAAGAACATAAAGTTGAAAATCAATTATTATTACAATATGAATTTTCATAGCCTGTTCAACTGACAAATAAACTAAAATCACTCAAAGAAATCTACCATGGCTGTGGGGGAAGCTCGTTCGAGTTTCAACAGCTTCCTAGCCAACTCCCAGTTGTTCTTGATATTTTCATTTCTATCATGACTCCTATCGCTTTGCCTGATATTGATTGTCTTTAGCGTCCGGGAACACGCAAGTATACACTTTATTAAAGTTAATTCATGCTCTGTTCTAGGAAAATCTCAAAATACCACGGTCTGTAGCTGGCCATGGCTGAATGTGTTTCTATCTACAACATTAGAAAAATTTTCCAAAGGTAAAACACTAAGCGTGTTTGCAGCCTGAAAATGAAATAGTGTTGAGATACGAAACATGGCAATTTAGGAATGTTTATTTGATACATATGCAATACAACATTACACTTACTCTGGTATCCAGCATTTTCAAATTTGGAGATGCCCGAATCATTACAATGGTGAACGTTACCATAAGACTATTCCCAAAATCGACATCGGACAACTTAAGGTTAATCAGGGATACAAAAGGATCATTCATCCTAGAATTAGCTTCATGTATCAACTACAACAAGTTTTAAAAATTAAATTTCATTTGTGTGTACACATTTCTTTAACATTGTAATTATAAGTTGTAAAACTCAGATTGTTCTTACCGTGCAATCACCAAATTCCAAAGAAAGAGTCTCAAGATTTTGTAGTCTTGTCAGTTGAAAGATATCGGATGTTGTGATTGTCGTCACAACATTATAAAGACAGAATCTCAAATCCAACTTCTTCAAATTCCTAAGTTTTGCAATATCCCATAGTCTCATCTCGTTTGTACTAGGACGATTCATTTTAAGAGACTCAAGTGAGGGACAACCAGCAATAAAGTCCCAAACTGTACTGCTTAGGAAATTTACATGAATTAATTCTAAGCTCAGTAGATTTGGGAAGCCATGAAAATATTCCAAAGTAGCCATAGCACAAAGATGAAGTACCATATGTTTCAATTCGATACGAGAGTAAAGTTGGGTTGGGATCGTAACTGGGTCACCATACCAGTTTGTAATAATCAACTCCTCAGTTCCATGTTCAGCCAAAAACAAGAGCCAGTCACGAATCTCTTCATAATGAAAGTTGTGTCTTCCAATCATTGATATTGGCTCTACAGAGAAGACAAACTTTCTTATTGGACCTATAAGCCGTTTTAAGAGTCTAGTAACAAGCCTCCCATCAAACTCATATGTTAAATAATAAAAGAAATCCTCATCAATTATGACATCGGTGAGCAATGTCCACTTAGACCTCCAGTTTCGGGCTAAACTAGAGGTTCTCACCGCTTCTAACAAAGGCAATCGATTCAAAATATTAGTGATCACTATATCGGGCATGTTGCTAGTACGATTGATCAACATGGTATTATTGGAAGTTGGATTTGTCTTTTTGAGTTATGGAAATGAGGATTTACGTTAGGTTTTTGATATTCAGTAGATCGTTTCTGGATAAGGATTGAATTTGAAACACTATATAAACAAATTGTTGATGTACTCTTGTACAGTGATATTAAACTGTCAATAATATCATATAAAAAAACATATAAAAACTTGAATGAGCACTAGTTAATAACACTTAGATTTTTTTTCTATCTATTAATATCACAATAAATTATATCCTGAAAAGATAGATGCATTACACACCGACTCAAAATATCAATTTATGTAAAAGGTTTACATTTAATTTTAATACATTTTTTTTTTGAACTATGATTATCACATTTGATACCATTGATTTTTTTTTTTTTTTTTTTTTTTTTCATTTCACATTTTTTAATATATCATATTGCCTTAATATCTGAGTTAGTTGTCTTTAATATATGATATTGTCTTAATATCAGAGTTCTGAAACAAAATATTAATCTTCACATCCTATTTAAACTATCAGAATAATTACCATTGAAATTTTTATTTAAATTTCATATTTTTTAATATATGATATTTGTCTTAATATCAAAGTTAGTTGTCTTAATAGTTTATTTAATATCACACTGACATACTTGTATTTTTATTATAGTTTCTTTAGTCAAACAGATACTCAAATATCAGAGTTAATTGTTCTTTTTTTTATTTAATATCACAGTGTGTTTAAATCAGAGAAAATTTTATAATTGAATCTTCTATGACATATACATAATAAAATTGTCTTAATATCATAGTTTGTTTGACTATGCATATATATTTTAGTATCTTTATACATTTATTAAGTAATTTCAAACTGACATAAATGTCGGATACTATTTTTATAGTGGTTAAAGATATCTCCTCGAGACACAAAATATCACTCTGTCTGTTCTAATCTTTAAAGTTGATTTTGACAATACACAAGACATTAATGAATATAATTTTAATTTAATTAGATAAAAAAAATTGATATTAATTTTTGTATTTTTATTTTTAATAAAGATGTTTTACTTAAATTTCACATTTTTTAATATATGATATTTCCTTAATATCAGAGTTATTTGTCTTAATATATGATTTTGTTTTATTATCAGAGTTTCTAAAACAAAAAATTAATATTCACATCCCTATTTAAAAATTAAATCAATTTTTTTTTTATAATTGCATGTTCTAATGAGCTATGTATATTAATATTGTCTTAATATCAGACTTAGTTTTGCCTTTGACGTATATATTTATTAAGGAATTTCAATCTATATTCAATAAGAGCTAAAATAAAATTAAATTTACTATCTGACATACATATTTTGAGTATCTGTTTGAAAAAGATATATGCATAACACACTGACATACATGTCAGATAGTGATGAAAAATTCTTCCTCGAGACTTAAAATATCAATCTATGTCAAAGTTTTACATTTAATTTTAATATAGTTTCTCAATTATGTTGCTTTTTTTTAATTCATGTTGTTTTTAAAATATATTTTTGTTTTTATTTAAATTTACTAAATAATTTTAATTTAGTTATGTTATTTTTGTTATGTTATTAAATACATATATTATAAAATTAATATGATGTTATTTTAATAATTTTTATACCAAATGTTGTAAGCAGTAGTAACTTTTCTTTTAACAGCAGTATAAAATTTTTATTTAAATTTTATATTTTTAATATATGATATTTGTGTTAATGTCAGAGTATCAAAAGTCCTACTTGTATTTTTCTTATAGTTTCTTTAGTCAAACAGATACTTAAATATCAGAGTTACTTGTTCTATTTTTATTTAATATCACAGTGTGTTTAAATTTGATAATATATGTATTTTTTTTATAGTTTCTTTAGTCAAACAGATACTGAAATATGATATTTGTCTTAATATCAAAGGTAGTTGTCTTTAATATATGATATTATCTTAATATCAGAGTTTCTGAAACTAAATATTAAAAAACAAATCAGAGAAAATTTTATAATTCAATCTTAATATCAGAGTCTTCTGTTTTAATCTTTAAATTGTCTTAATATCATAGTTTGTTTGTGTATGACGTATATTATATGTCAGATACTATTTTTATAGTGGTTAAAGATATCTCCTCGAGACACAAAATATCACTCTGTCTATTTTAATCTTTAAAGTTGATTTTGACAATACACAAGACATTAATGATTATAATTAAATAATAAAGTATATCTGATGATAATTTTAATTTAATTAAATAAAAAAATTCATATTAATTTTTGTATTTTTTAAAAAACTTTAATAAAGATGTTTTACTTTTAAACAACTTTGATGTACTGTGATATTAAACTTATTCTGATATTATTAGAGTATGTAAATTTCATAGTTTAATAAAGATGTTTTACTTTAAAACAACTTTGATGTACTGTGTTAAATAATTATTTAATATCACAGTAATTTAATATGACATTAATATCATAGTAATTTGTTAATTAAAAAAAATAGTATCGTTTATTGTATTAATATACATGTTTGATTTTAATTTTGTTTTTTTATTACCTAAAATATAATGTCAGAAAAAACGTACCTACCAAATGTCAGTTTATATTTATTAGTTTTGAAATAAATTTCAACCACAACCTTATCCTTATTTTGCAATATAAATTTGATCATTCCCATTTCAATAATGTAATTAAAAAAAAAAAAAAAAAAAAAAAAAAAAACCCTTTTGTTAAAAATGAGATGCAATTTTCCTTCTTTTTTTTTTTTTTTTTTTTTGAAGTCTTTATGTAAGAAAGCTCTTTTTTACAAAAAAAAGGTTAGTGTATTCCTTTAATAACTTATAATTTATGTTTATTAATTCTTTAGACTGATTATATATATATATATATTTTCAGAAATGGATGTTTTTATGACATTTTATTTTGATTCTGCAGGAATTGTTATTTTATTTAAATTTTCAATGAAACCTAAATATTTACCGAATTTTATCAAATCTAAACAGCTGGAATGTCAACTGATGTGCATTCTTTAATTCCTTACTGTTTAGATTTGATAAACATTGAAAGGAGCATCAGTCTCTCCATTCTCGAATATGCTTGGTTCTTCGAGAAAAAAATGAACGAGCGTTCGAGACGAGGACGTAACGTAGTCAAGATAGGTTATGAAGAATATTTTTGGTTTGTTGGTGTTTCAATTTTTGTAATGTGTTTTATCATAGAAATGAATGAGCGTATGAGACGAGTGTGTAATGTACTCAAGATAGGTTATGAAGAATATTATATTTCATTCTTTAATATAATTCTTAATATATTTTTTTTTATTTAATTATATTTTTTTTATTCACTTTTAATTTTAAGTAAATTTTGTGTGATATATACCAATAAAAAAATTTGGTATTCAATCATTATTCTATATAGTACAAATAAAACTTATTATTTTTCCTCTATAAATATGACCATTTCCAATCACACAAAAAAACAGACCAAGCAATCAACTCATAATAAATTTCAGGATTAATTTCATATATCACCCTACTTTTATGATTAATTTCATATATACCCAAAGTGCAAGTATTGAATGCATAATGTACAATGTTTTTAATGCATGTTTGGGTATATATGAAATTTCCAACAAAAATGAGGGGAGATATGAAATTGCCTCTAAATTTCAATCTATATTCAAAAAGATTGATGATCATTTTGCTATATAATTTTATTTTTTTTGCTTCGTTTATATATGAAATCTAAATATTTTACCGAATATTGAAAGTGAAACAACTTACAAGTAAACAATTTTTCTTACAAATCATCAAGTTGTGTCACTAAGTGTTCCCCAAAACCCTAAATCCTAAACCCTTAAGTATTTCATCTTCAAGAATAATCAATGGTGTATGATAATCTGTATAAAGCTGCAAACAGTTTTTTTGTTGCTTTTTAAAACCTTATTCTATCAAAATCATATGTCATTGAACATTTTTGTTTTTCCAGTTTCATCAACAAAGCTTAGAAATGATGCTATATGATCATGCTTTGCAGTAGTCACAGTTGATGAAGTTAGATTGTATGATATTTTATAATCCTATTATTTTTGAAATAAGCTAAACAAGTACAATAAACAAAGCTAGTTAAAACTAGTGTAAAAGAATTGTCATAGTGTTACTCTTGTTCAAGATAATTTTGTACAAGGTACCCTTGGAAAAAGGATTCAAGTTTTAGGGCTTCCAAATATGTTTACTTCGGAATTAATCAAGCAGAAGAGGTTTGGGGTGAAGCAAGTTGGATCAAGGAATGAGTTTAAAATTACGGTGAAGATGACAATCAAGTAGTTGCTAATGTTTTTTTTATTTTTTGATGTCTTTTTATGTATGACTTTCAGTATGAAAAACAACTGCTGTGTAATGTAAAATGCAATTATGCATATATCTATTTCAACAAGTCATAGTAATTCTGATATTAATATCTTTTTTTTTACATTTTATGCTATGAAAATCAATGATAACTTAAATTTATAAAAGACGTATTCATATTTTAATGTGATTGTCACATTTAAATTCTATATTTAGTTACACTAAAACTTATTCTGATATTAAAACTGGGAGTAACATACAATTTTTATTAGCAGTAGAAAAATTTATTGCAGCAGCAGAAAATTTTGTTGCAGCAGCAGTAATATTTAGTTACACCAAACTTATTCTGATATTAAAACTGGGAGTAACATATAGTTTACTATCATCCGACAGTATTCCTTTCTGAATAATAAAATCTATTTTAGAAAAATCAGAAATTTCTTAATATCTTTCTAAGTCATCAAAAATAATATCAAAATTTCTTAATATCACATAAGAATAAGGACAATTAAAATCTGACTAACAACAATATTTAATGTCACAAAACAGTACCTTTTCTCTCAAAACATCATTGACCATTTTTTTTCCTGTTGCCTCTTCTGCATACTTATCAAATATTTCTAAATGATATTAAAGATCCAAATTTTTTTTACATTTATCTAGACAAATAGAATTACCAATAAAAATATTCTCTACAGCAGTAGAACAATTTGTTGAAGCAATAGTAACATTTACTTACACTTAAACCTATTCTGATATTAAAACTGGGAGAACCATACAATTTTTATTAGCACTAGAAAAATTTGTTTGCAGCAGCAGAAAAATTTGTTGCAGCAGCAGTAATATTTAGTTACACCAAACTTATTCTGATATTAAAAATGGAAGTACCATAAAGTTTACTATCATCAGACAGTCTTGCTTTCTGAATAATAAAATCTATATTACAAAAATCAGAAATTTCTTAATATCTTTCTAAATCATCAAAAATAATATCAAAATTTCTTAATATCACATAAGAATAAGGACAATTAAAATCTGACTAACAACAATATTTAATGTCACAAAACAGTACCTTTTCTCTCAAAACATCATTGACCATTTTTTTTTCTTGTTGCCTCTTCTGCACACTTATCAAATATTTCTACATCTTCAAATATAAAAAAATTTGGATCTCTAATATGTTTAATTTCATTGCTTATCTTGCAAAGAGCTTCCCATATAGCTGGATGTATTTCATCTTTCAAAGGTGGCAAATTAAATTCTTTAACAGCATTTAGAATCATCAAAGCAGCATCATCAACTATCGCTCTTACTTTGTCTAGACAAGTTTCATGAATCTATACAAGAAATAGATAGTATATCAAATTTTTTTATAAATTTGTAATAGCATATGCAAAAATTTATTATGATTATATAAAGCAATAATACCTGATCCTTATCGTATTCTAGCAAATCAAAGTAAATGTGACTGTCACAAATACAAAAATCTTCAACTACTTCCATTCTTTTCTCCAGCTTTTTGAGATGGTAGCGTAGCACACATATATTTGTTGTGTCATAAGGATAATTGCCGCATGTCAAATACTTTAATGTTTCAGTTAATAAAGAATTTGCAGCCTTAATTTCTTGTTTAACTTGACTCAAGCATTTTCGCATTTTTTGCTTATAATCAGACAAAAAATCATCCACTGCTGAACTTTCTTCTTCATCAACTAACCTTTCTTCTCCTTCTGTTGAATATAACAAGCCTATAGTTAAGATTTTTTAATATCAGATTAACTATCAGCTACTAGTACTAAGATACTATTTTTGCTAATAGTACTAATTTGAATTAATTATCAGATTATCTGTAATAATAGAAATCATCTGTATTAACTACTTTATCAAATTTATTAAGTAAGTAATATGAACTTGATATTTAAGAAAAATTATTGATATCAGATTACCTATCACTATAATTTTCAGAGACAATTTATAAAAATGAAAGAAATTTCTTAATAATTGATTAACTACAATTATTATAATATGCCGTTTTTTAGTTTATAATTATTAACAGAATAACAATGATAAGAAAATCAAAAGTTCGTTAATATCAGAATAGGTATCATCAAACGCCATTAATATCAGAATAAACATTATAACGAAAAAAATTAAAGATCTTAATATGATATAACCAATCTTGAGTTTACAATGAATATCAGAATAAGCACATAAAGAAAAAAAGAATTTTCTTATAGTTATTATCAGAATGACAATGTTAAGAAAAAGGGAATTCGTTAATATCATATTAGCTCTAATCAGACACCTTTAATATCAGAATAAAAATGATAACGAAAAAGTAAATTTATTAATATCATATAAGCAATCTTCAGTTTACAATTGATGTTAAGAAAATTTTTATGAGTATATTTACACCAGAACCTTATTAACTTCAGTTTCAAATACCGTTAATATCAGAATAAAAATGAAAACGGCAATGTTAAGAAAAAGGGAATTCGTTAATATCAGATTAGCTCTCATCAGACACCTTTAATATCAGAATAAAAATGATAACGAAAACGTAAATTTATTAATATCATATAAGCAATCTTCAGTATATTTATACCAGAACCTTATTAACTTCAGTTTCAGATACCGTTAATATCAGAATAAAAATGAAAACGAAAACGAAAATATCTTAATATCATATTGGCAATCTTAAGTTAAAATTAATATCTGAATAAAACTTTTAAGAATTTTTTGTTGTGTTAATGTTACATTAGCTATATTCATTTAATAAAAATGTTAATAAGAATGGAAATATCTTAATATCATATTAGAAATCTTCAGTTAAAATTAATATCAGAATAAGTATCTTAAGAAAGAAATTAATTATGTTAATATCAGAATAGCTATCTTCAGTTTGAATTATATCAGAATAGCAATATTCTTAATATCAGATTATCTATCATTAGATATCCCTAATATCAGACTAACTATCATAAAAAAATTCTTAAATTCGAAATTAAGAAATTTACCTTCGTTCAGTTCTGCAAATCTTAAACTTGATGAAATCATTGTTTTTAGATTTTTTTTTTGATTTTTTTTTTAGTTTATGTTTTTATATGTTTTGTTATTCAGATCTACACTGATATTATAATAGTATAGATTAATTACGAAAATGCCACCGCGTTTTTTTTAACGTAGATCAGATGGACACTTGATCGTGCAGCTGATATTCATCCGTACCATCCGTACTTAAAAGCTGGAACGCACCCGATCCCTTCCATATATATATATATATATATAGAGAGAGAGAGAGAGAGTTAGGATCAAATAAGAAAATTACTTAAAATAAGAAGGAATAAGAATAATTATAACCGCAAATTCGAGATGCACCGACCTAAATTAGATGCATCCCTATAATCTTAGATGCATTATAACTCACCATAGTGTGTTTTCTAGCTTTTAATCAGATGCATTTCATGATTTCTCTTGTTTTTTGTTCTTCTGCACGTGCCGAAATCATGAAAATCAATTTGCACCATCTATACATCAAATTAATTTTTGAAACTCAAGATGTTGCATCTATATGAATAAAAATGCATCTAATTCAAGTCGTTGCGTCTCAAATGCGTGGTTTTGGTCACTTCTCACCACTTTTTATTTTAATTTACTTCTCATTGATCCCTACTCCATATATATATATATATATATATATATATATATATATATATATATATATATATATATATACACACACTACATATAATAGAAAAACGGTCAAACTTTAAAAAGTGAAAAGTTGAAAGTCAAAGGTGAGAGAATTGTATTGTGTAATTAATACTCTTATTAAAACATCTCATTACTTAAAAGTATAATAATTTATTCACATTGTACAACCAATTAAAAGCATATCACCAAATTAAAAACAACCAATTAAAACACCCCTTACTAAAAAGTACAATAAAATTTTCACAATGTACAATTTAAACAAGCTACACATAATTCTAAATATAAAATAATTAAACACACTAATTAATGCTATTTTTAAAACACCCTAAAATGAAAATTACATGTTATTATACACATTATACAAATTAATAAAACACACAAAGCTTCATACAAGCTAACAAGTTGATGGTACATATAATTTTGAAAATCGAATCGGACCAACGGGTTCATCCGGAAACCAGTGTCGCCACCGGTTCGGCTAACCAATAACAGCCATCCGAAAACGAACTAGAGAGGACCCGTTGAAACCGATACAAACTGTTGAATCAGGTCTCATCGAGATGTATTTCTCCGGTTAATCGTCACAGGGTACCCGCCGCCGCAACGCGCGGGTACCCTGCTATACTATATAAAGGAAAAACCAAAAATTAAAAAGTGAAACTTTGAAACTATTAATACATATCGAAAACCGGGTTGACCCGGGACGCTTCAAACCCGGTGGGTTGACCCTGTTTAATTTGACCCGTTTTGACCTAACCTGTCGGGTTGACTCGGTTTAAATCGACCCGTTTTTCGACGGGAACGGTTCAACCAGTTGAACCACCCGGGTCGAACCGGGTTTCAAAACATTGTGTTTAATCCCCAAATCTTAAAACTTTTATTATTTTTCGTTTAGAACCCATAATTTTTTTAAAATACAAAACGATCTGTCGCTATATAAATATATTATATATATAAGTTTTTCTTCAAAAACGATTATAATGTTTTACAATTAAGAGAAAATATGTGCCCGATAGTGCATATTTAACTTTTCAATAGACTAAATACGCCCATTTCAAAAAAAAATGGGGCTAAATGTGCCCAAATCTTTTACAAAATAGCCAATTTTTTTAATTTTTGGCTAATCACACTCATGCTAATTTTGGTACTCGCGTTCTTCTTAACAACGGCACAATTAATCTCATCCTTGTTAGTTTTTACGCGACAAGTAACGTGTGTTGTTAGTTTTTATCTCATAACTGATGTAATGTTTACTTTCATTTTCATTAAATGTTTTTGTATGTTGTTTGATAAATGTTAAGAATTTTGTCTAGACTTTAGTTATCGTATAGTACAACCGTTTGCAATTGCATTTTCATCGGTTCACGTTCTATTTTAAACGCTACACAATATCACAAATCATTAATTATCTGACGCTAGAAACCGCAGCCGCTAGACGTGGGTATACGTCTAGTATGTATATATATATATATATATATATATATATATATATATATATATATATATATCCTCTTATATTTTCTTTTTATATATCATCTTACTCATATGATTGGTGCATTTACAAAAGTGATTGGATGAGATGATGAAAAAGAAAAAAAATTAATTTCATTAATACAAAACACATTTAATAAAGGTCCAAAATATGGGATTCCGGTGAAGACATTAATTTTCGATGGTCCAACGGAGAGGATAAAGCTTTGTTGTTAAAATGACTGGCATAAGACGGAGAAGAAAACGATGAGTGTTGGTGGTGCTAAAGAAGATGATTGTTTTTGTTTTTTCATGTATTTATAATCAGTATGTAGGTGTTTGGGTGTAAGATATTGAGCTAACTAATCTATAAAATACTAACTATCGATGAATTGGTTTTTGGTAAATACAATAAGAAGATTGGCAAGTTAGCTACATAATTAAGAAAATTAAAAGTTTGATACTTAATATAGAATTTCGTATTTTATTGCAAGTTGAATACATTGTCAAGTGATTATTCCTTTACAAAATTGCCTAGAAAATTATTTTGTGTGTAATATTTTTTTTATTTGAGTTACTTTTTATTAGAATAAAAGACATGTTTCTTTTAGTGATAGGGATCAAACATTCCATATGTATAGCAGTTCATTTGATTCCGATTCAGTGATATATATATATATATATATATGAGCAAATGGTTTAAAAAATTAACAAACTTAACACTTTTTCTTAGTGTAAACAATAAATTTTTATTTTTTCTATTAAAATATTAAACTTTCTTAATCTTATTATAGGCATCATTATTATTTAATCAATAATAAATTACATAGATCGTCTTTGTGGCTCCAAAAATTAACACCGGTCGTCCTCATTATCATTTAATCAAAAAAACCACATAAATCGTCCTCGTGGCTCAAAAGGTTTACACCGGTTGTTCTCAATATCATTTAATCAAAAATAAATTACATAAATCGTCCTTGTGGCTCCTAAAATTTACATCGGTCGTCCGTATATGTATAAATTACATAAATCATCCTTGCTTCCATTTTTATACTTTTTTTTGCTTCCATTTTTTATATTTTTTTTTTCTTTGATACCACTCGATCAATTTTTTTTGCTTCCATTTTTATACGGCTTTTTCTTTAATTTCTTATATTATTTTCTACGATGCCACTCGATCATAAAAGTTTTTTTTTTTTTTTTTTTTTTTCTTCAATTTTTTATACTTTTTTTCCCTTTTATTTCTTATACATTTTTTTCTTCAATACCGCTTGATCAAGTTTTTTTTGCTTCCATGTTTTATACGTGATCAATTTTTTATACGTGACAGATCACGTATACATTTTTTTCTTTCATTTTTTTATACGTGATCGGTAAAATTTTCATTCCATAAAAAGCGATCGATTACGTATAGGGATCCTCGGTGCTTCATTAAAACGTATAAGTGATCGATCACGTTTTTGCTTTGATAAAAATGTATACGCGATCAATCATGTTTTTGCTTCAATGATATTTTTATCGATCACGTATAAAAATTTGCAACCCGGGCCACATTTTTATACGTATACATATACAAATTTTTTCGAAGCAAAAACTTGATCGATCATAAAATATTTTTTATGTATACGTATACATTTTTATCGAACCAAAAACTTGATCGATCACGTATCACTTTTATGAATCCCCGAGGATCCGTATACAATCATAAAATATTTTTAACGTATACGTTTTAAGAAAGTTTAATTTTTTTATAAGAAAGTTAAAAGTTTGTAGATTATAATGATGCCCGAATCGCAAATTTTTATCGATCATGTATTAATTTTTTGCTTCGATGATACTCGATCATGTTTTTGCTTTGATGAAATTTTTATCTGTAACAATTCGCATTTTCAGCTTACAATCCATTCTCGAAATTTTACTATTCATTCCCGACTTTCTTTTATTCATCATGACAAGAGAGTTGATGCTCGACATGTCGTCCTGACGACGTACATAGAATCTATTCAGAACCGGTTTCGCAAAACCCTGTTTGAGATTTTGTTTAGGTTTAAATGACATTTGAGCATCCCGATATGTCCATACGACATTGCAAACAAGAAAAATGTTTGTTTGTCGTATCGTACGACATTTTGACAAGTTTTGGATTTTTATATTTTCCAATTTTGGGTTTTACGCGTTTTAAGCCTACGGTTTTCGGTTTTTACAACGTGATTGATCACGTATACATTTTTATGAAGCCCCGAGGATCAGTATACGTGATTGATCACGTTTTTATTTGATGAATTTTTTATCTGTCACGTATAAAAAAATGAAAGAAAAAAAAATGTATATGTGATCGATCACGTATAAAAAAAATTGATCGCGTATAAAAAATGGAAGCAAAACAAATGATTGAGTGGTATCGAAGAATAAAAACGTACAAAAATGGAAGAAAAAAAATTTGATCGAGTGGCATCGAAGAAAAAAACTTATAAAAAATAGAAGAAAAAGCCGTATAAAAAATGGAAGCAAAAAAAAAAATTGATCGAGTGGTATCGAGAAAAGTATCAAAAATGGAAGCAAAAAAAATTGATCGAGTGGTATGGAAGCAACAAAAAACGCATAAAAATGGAAGTAAGGATGATTTATGCAATTTATAGGTATACGGATAACCGATGTAAATTTTTAGAGCCACAAGGACGATTTATGCTATTTATTTTTGATTAAGTGATATTGAGGACGACCGGTGTAAACTTTTTAAGCGACAAGGACGATTTATGTGATTTATTCTTGATTAAATGATAATGAGGACGACTGGTGTAAATTTTTTGAGCCATAGGGACGATTTATTCTTGATGAAATGATAATGATGCTTACAATAAAATGATTGAGAAAGTTTAATGTTTTAATACGAAAATTAAAAGTTTATTGATTACGATAAAAAAATGTGATAAATTTATTGATTTTTTAGACCATTTGCCTTATATATAACTATGGTTGTGTTTTTGTTCTGATCTACACTCTCAGTGATCACAAATAAAAGTTGGTGTGAAATGATGCTAAATTTTAATTGCTTTATTGTTGTATAACAACGAGCCTAGTAGCACAATAAGAACAATAAGCAAGAGAATATAAGAGAGTATCGAAGAGAAAGATAGAACTTGTTATTGGTGTCACTTCACATTACATAAGGTGCCTCTATTTATAGGGGCCTTAACATGAATGGTATTAAGTACAATATTGGATGTTACAAGACCAATAATAAAGATGGAGGTTACTGGTAAGGGGATATAAATGTGATGATGAATGTGTACAATCATTATAATAAATATTCATAACATTTCCCATTGATTGTACATCATTCAAAATACGCTTTGGATATCGCCTCATTAAAAACCTTGCTAGGAAAAAACCCAGTGGGAGAAAAACCATAGCTAAGGGAAAAAGAGTGCAGTGCATATTATTCCCCCTCATAAGCATTTTACTTGAGCTCACTGAAACGCCTGATTCCGATGCCATATACCAATTTCTTAAATGTTGAGGTAGATAGTGCCTTGGTAAATAAATCTGCTAGATTGTCTCTTGAACGAATTTTTTGAATAATAATATCGTCATTCTTTTGTAAGTCATGAGTAAAATAAGAACTTCTGTGAAATGTGCTTGGTTGTGTCATCTTTAATAAACCCTTCCTTTAGTTGAGCAATTCTTGCTGTGTTGTCATCATGTAAAATATTTCTTAACCAAACACATTCTCGGCTTGCTTCATGGATGGCTAAAATTTCTGCATTCGTTGAGATCGTCTGCTTAGCTGAACGCCATGAAATTGCGTTTCCTCAACTTGTAGATGCATATCCAGTTTAAGATCGACCATTGTGAGGGTCAGACATTATGGAAGATATGTAATCTTCTAATATAACTCAAGTACCTCTAATCAGTATCATATAAGATATGGACATCCATATTATAATTATCCATAACACTCCCCCTTGGATGTCCACTTGAGGATTATGCCTCGCTAAAACCTTACTAGATAAAACCCAGTGGGACAAAAATCTAGTGAAGGAAAAAAAATACATAATTCCTTTATACGCTCAGGGATGTTGCCTCATTAAAAACCTTATCGGAAAACCCTATGGGGACAAAACAGTGGTCAAGGGAAAAAGAGTGCAACGCATATCTTCTCTCCCCCTGATGATCACATCACTTAAGCTCATTGGATCAGTGAATGCACCTTCATGTGTCTTGATAGAATCACATGAATAAATACTCTCTACATGTTGTTCGTATATCCAACTTAAGGATTAAGATATGTCATACGTCTCATTTAAGTACATCCTTGTACTTCACATATACACATTTTAGTATGACACATGTAAATTGATATTGTGATCATCATCTTTAAAAGTAAATGGGTCTTTCTTCATCAATTGACCTCATAAACATGAGCGTCGTTTATCTATATAAAGATATATAGCATCTTTCTTTAGCTTTCATTATGATAAATGATTTCATCTTTAAGATGTTTAATTCATAAAACAAGATAAAACTATGTATTTCATTTCAAGGTATTCAACCATCTTGAAAATCTCCTCATGAGTTTCATTCACGTTTACCTCATCAAAACATATGTAACTTATACCATATTTAAATATAAATCTCTTTAAAATTAACATAGGTAAATTTTGTTATTTCAAAGGCTCATTTTTAACCAATACCATATTGCCTTTCACTTATATAGTGATATATTCATCTTGATCAAGTGTTATTCTTGAAAACTTTCTTATATGCTTTCAGCGTGTTAAATCACAAGACATGCTTCATGCATTTTATATCCCTCGTGGAATCTCAACTTCAAATGAGCTCCATTCATTTTCTTTTAGACGCATATCGATTAGTTATCATATCACCAGACTTATAAATATTTAATAGATTATTGGATCCACCACATGAGATCATGTCTCTATATGCAAAGTCTTTGCGAAAATATTTGTGTGTCATCAATTATGCCTTAAATATAATAGTTTCAATACTTTAATTTCTCTCTCTCATAATGACCAATGCATATCCAATAATTTTACACATTCATATATACGGACTTCAAGTCCCAGTAACCATGTCTCGTCACAAGAGATTTTAATCTTCCATTTGTTCTTTGCGTCATTACTTCTTTTTGGCCATTCATTTATACATATGCACTTCCTGCAGGTATGCTTCCATGATCCTCACCATTATTATAGCGCTATCTTATTTATTTACATAATCATTATCATATGTATTATTGTATACAATATCACCATCGACGTCGATTCATTTATATTTTCGATTCCACACTTTACTAGACATTGCAATATATCATTTATTGATATCTCATAGTTTTTCAAGTACCCGGGGTTTTTCAATTACCTTCATGTCTAGTGTCTTTATAAGAGAACTATTATGGGGTCTTTATTACCTCGATTAGACCATCTGAATTTTCTTGCTCCATTTTATCTATTCATTCGTGGACTTTTATTTGGAATCGATTAGTCTATCACGTTGCAGACGTGCCATAGACTTACTACCAATAATTAGTTTTCAGTTTGGGACATACATTATAACTGGAGCACTAGCAGCGTGTATATGATCTAGTCACTTCTTTATGTCACTAAACAAGTCTGGCAATTACTAGAACTGGAATGTAAATTGTCCCTTCAAGTTTATATTCATTGGTCTGAGGATCAACATTTATATTATAATTCATTCCATATCTCTCGCTGCTCATTCTCCCCCTGTATGAATTATCAATTACAACATCCCATTGTTGTGCGTTGTGGTGGATTTTCAATACAGGTTTCGCACATTTACATAAACTTTAATGGGAAACATATGGTTCGTGACCATAAACCATTTTATTGGGGAGTATTCATTAATCTTGTTGGCATGATGCGAATTCATATTTTATAACATGCCCCATCATCTAAGATTTTTTTTCTCATAATTATTGGCTTTGCAATCAACTGAAGACGTTTTATGAACGTTTCAACAAAAGCAATTCGCGTATGAACTTGGGCTACATAAAGGTCAACTCTTATTCAATAATTGCCCAGTACTTAGAAGTTTTCACCACCATTCTCAATAATACAATGTGGAAAACCGTGCTCACATTTTATAAGTCGAGCCACTTATTACGCTAACCTTAAATTGCGTATTTGATGATCATTTTGACGATGCATCGATTTTAGAAATCAAAATGATCCACATGGCACATGTATAGGCCTACATACATGCCCTTTCAATTTTTCCAAAATTTTATAGGAATTAAGTCCTTACTTATTTTGTGGTGATATATGAACAATTAACTTCTATTGAGAACAATCAAATCTATTTTGAAAGAAACTTATTGTTCTTCTATTTCGCATCTTCATTGACCTGAGATGGTCACCAGGTCATGGCACTCGATAAAATAATCTTGGCTCATAAACCATGTTTTATGACCACATGTGCTTCGAATGCACTTGAGTTATATCTAAAAGTAGAATGATATAGATAAACTAATACATCATCGCATTTATACTTTGTTTCTCCAATCAAATTTATATAAACATGTACATACTATTATTTTGAATCATTGAGTAAAGTGAATAAGCAATAAAATCACATAGTACTAAATCACACATATTTAACAAACTCAATAGCACAGTTTAACAAACACACTATAACTAAATTTGTTTCAAATTATGTATTACGTGAAGTAATGATACGTATCAACAATTAAATAGGAAAATTATAGTTCAAATATATGCATCAAGATCTATCAATAACGCAACTTTAATAATTATCCTCACCTTTCTATAGGTTTCTGTCATGTTGTGTGGAAAATTGTAATTGTTATTGTTCTTGTAAAAAGGGACGTCATCGGTTCATGGCTTATTACCAAAGATAATCGCGTAAGAAGGATAATATTGATCGCAACTAAGTATATAAATGCTTTGATCAAACTAGACTTTGTCAAACAGTGACTATCACACTGCACATATCTAAAAAATCTTATTTTTTTGCATCACTTATTTTTCAGTTAACAAAAAGCATCCAATGTAAACTACGAATGTCTTTTAAGATGATAACATGGTATGATAATCTAGATTATGGATCTAATGCCTCATTGGCTTAGTAAATCATGTATTTAACCAAAAACATATCCCAACATCTAAGTAATACTTCGTTTGATGTAAGCCCTTCTAGGTGTGTCAAAACCCATAATGTAAATTTTCATGATTAAAATGTTATTATATATTCAATATTGCCAACTAATTAATATAGTAGCAAAGAATAAAACAACATTAATTCCAAACCTTAAACAAACTTGATAAACATACTATCAATACCACAACTTACAATTCAAATAATATATTCAATCTATATTTATGGTGCAAGCAATATTTTAGCATCGCAAATTGACATTGGATGGTCAGTGATCGTAAGAATTTAAGCAACACTTTAGAGATAACAATCAAATTAAAAAATAATAAATTTCAATATCGATTATAAACTAAACTAATAGCATATAATTGTTTTCCGTGTATACAAATTTCAACATATATATCAGCGTTGAATAATAATAAGTGATGAGTAGTTGGTATACAAAAATCATTTTAATTTACCTTGTATCTTTCAAAAAATTCAAATTGGTTTATAAACTAAATCATTCTTTTTAAAAATTTAAAAAAATGATATCATTTGATTTTTTTTATTTATTTTTTTTTTCTATTAACATATAATTCGAGAGTTGGAAATTTTACCTTGAATGACGCTAATAATCAAACTACGAATTTCAACAAACATCTGCTAAAAAAAAACATTAACCCACAACATAATCAAAATAAAACATGTTCAATACTATTGAAGTTAGATAAATTTTAATAAGTTTTTGGTCATGGTAATCGTCGAAAACAAAAATAACATTATGAGATGATAACAAAATTACTGAGACTTATATAAGCATTGATAAACATGATACATAGCCTACACCATTACTAAAAAGAAATATCCATCAAACGGCATGTTGTGTCGATCTGCTACGAACCGCTGTTATGGCTTTTTACAAAATCGGTATGAAATCAATATGTATGAATGAGAGCACAATAAAATATGTCATCAGAATTAAGGAAAAAAAAAAACTTATCTCAAGAATGATTGCTCGAATTATCAAAGTCAAAATTGTAAAATACCGTCAACTTCATCTTTAGCGAGCGTGCTGATAACGTGTTGTATAACAACAAGCCTAGTAGCACAATATGAACAATAAACAAGGAAATATAAGAGAAAATGAAAGGGAAAGATAGAACTTCTTATTGGTGTGTCATCACAATA